>JAWJVD010000055.1:0-172500 GCA_038048745.1 Coluber constrictor foxii
ATATTACATTAATTAACCATGTGAGGATGGATATAAAAATAGATGACAATGGGAAGAGGTATAATGTAGAATAGAAGGGAAAAAATGAATTTGATTAAGAATGAAGGGTGATATTGGTTTTTTAAAAAAATAGATGAGGAATAAATATGGCAAAAAGGAAACAGAAATTGTAAATTTAATTGAAATGACAAAACGCCTGTTTAAATTTGTGAACAGGCCAAATACTCCGTTCAAAGAAAATACATTGTATGTTTGTATGTGTGCTTGTCTAAAAAATTTTTTTAAAATACCCTTTTTAAAAGAAAAACAACCAAAAAAGGTAGGTGCGTTTTTATACTCCGGTGCGTCTTATACTCTGAAAAAAATGCGGTACCTTTTTTGCTACAGGCAATGTCGTCTCAGCAAATCCGGGCATTGAATCCACCCACCTAAAAGTTGGCACAGCTGTGAAACCTGGAGGTACATGCCAACTATGTGGTAGGCAGCTCTCCAATTGGGCACACTTTGCAGTATTTGGGGAAGCAGGAAGATCTTCCCTGGCTTTGCAAGTTGGGTTCCTGCAGCTGTTTCAATAAACGTCTGTGGCTTCTTACGGTATGCAGTTCCTGTGTGAGTTTTGATTCCTCCTTCAATAATTTTCCACCTGGGCCAGGGGAAAATTGGATGGGAAGCTACAGAGAGCTGGTAGCACGGATCCTTTCCCTAATTGTCTGTCACTCACTCGCTCCAGCTAATTGGCTCTAGTTAACTGCTGTGCTAAATGTATTTCATAACTAAGCACCTCGTTTTGCCACCGATTTTTTTTTTCCCTGGTCTTTCAAAATATATTTTCATTAGACTTTTTAGAAAAAAAGTATATACGTTGGAGGCCAAAAGGAAGAGATAAAGAGAATATCAATGAGAAAATGGAGGGGGTGGATTTGAATGTGTAACTGTCCTAGAGTGCATATTTTTTTTCGGGTTTTATTATTAATTGCTTGTGAAATAGCTCTGTATATGATCTCATTTTTAAAAAAGCTGGAAATTCGGGGGTTTGCAACAGATTCCAAGAACCCTTCATTTTTCACCGGGGAAACGTGGTATTAGAAAATGAAGGCATGCACAAATCAAATGGATGATTTAAGATCCTAGCAGCAGGTTGCTCTCAATCCATATTTTGCAAACTTGGCAATCTTAAGATTACGGACTTTTGTCTCCCAGATTTTGTTCCATCTCAATCCATGGATGGGAATCTGCTGGCTATTTTTTTTCAAGAAGACACTATAGTCTTTTTTTTTTCATGTTTCCATTAGCTGTGTAAAATAACTGGAAAATTCACAGTGTAATTTATTGAGAGGAGAAAACTTCTATTTTTAATCCTTTCTTCCATCATTGATCGAGGGAGGGAGGGAGGGGAAGGAAGGAGAGAGGGAGGGAAGGGAAGGCGGGGAGGGAGGGAGGGAAGAGGGAGGGAGGAAGGTGAAGGGAAGGAGGGAGGGGGAGGGGAGGGCAAGGGAGGGAGGGAGGGGAAGGGAGGGAAGAGGGAGGGAGGAGACAAGGAGGGAAGGGAAGGGAAGGAGGGAGCCAGTGGTGGGATTTAGCCAGTTTGCACCACCTTCGGGAGAACTGGTTGTTAACTTTCTGAGCAGTTTGGCAAACTGCTGCTGGAAGAAATCATTAGGGCAGAGAACCGGTTGTTAAATTACTTCAATCCCTCTACTGGATGGAGGGGAAGGGAGGGAGGATGAAAGATGGAGGGAAGGGAAAGGAAAGGAAAGGAAAGGAAAGGAAAGGAAAGGAAAGGAAAGGAAAGGAAAGGGAGGGAGGGAGAAGAGAGAGGGGAAGGGGAGGGGAGGGGAGAAAGAAAGGAAAGGGAAAAAGGGAAGGGAAGGGAATCCATAATGCACACGTAGTAATGTCTCAAATCTGATGCTAATTTTTTCTTCTCTGCCTAGATGGATGGAAAAACATCCTATGAGTTGATAGAACGCAGAGGCCTCTCTTCCATTCCAGCATCCTACAGGATATTGCTCCATGTTCCCTGTGAAATCCAGTTTTTCTCCGCTCCCTTCTCATTCTTCTCCCAAATCAGTATCAGTGAAGCAACCCCAACTTCCCACGCACTGTATTCCGTGCCAAAAAGTGCCCAAGTGCCTATATTTATGTCCGAGTTTGTGTGTATGTGTCTACGTACACCCATAGAGACGCAGAGAGACAAAATATGCCACCACCCTCCGTTTTCTCATTTTGCTGGCTTTGTTACAGATCTGTGCTTGTTACAGAATTTGGAATCGCTTGGCACAGGGCTGTGTTTGCTGGGGGGAAAAGAGGCATTTGCCCTTATATTTCTAAAAAAAACAAAAACAAAACAACAAAGGGAGGGACGGAAGGAGAGAAAGAGAGAAAGGACATTACGCCTCCGCTCCAGATTTGCAAACTTATCCTCTAGCCAAAGGATGGGACTGTCTTCCCTCATTACCTTCTTAGGCAGACAGGATCCCAATTCAACATTAAGGTTGCTAGGTTGCAAGAAGTGACCTGTAAGAATTTCTGCCGTAGGAGTAACATATTTTTAAAAAGCTGCTGGTAGCAAACGTGGAGGAGAAAGGAACGATGGGGGCTGATTTCTGAATGCACTGAAGAAAAAACAGCTAAAACCGGCACTGATAATTCTCAGAACTAGGATGGAAGAAACTAAGCAAAGAGCAAAGAAAGCTAGAACTAAGGAGAAACTTCCTAACAGTGAGGACAATTAATCAGTGGAACAACTTGTCTCCAGAAGTTATGGGTGGTCATCACTGGAGGTTTTTAAGAGGAGATTGGGCAGCCATTTGTCTGAATTGCTGTACAGTAGTGGCCAAAATTATGGAAATCTTTTGGGAAAAGTGTATTTCCAGAACTAGCTAATAACATCACTTTTGGGGGGAGTAGTACCATAACATTATATATCAATGGAAAGATAATTTAATCAAGATTGTAATGCAATGCAACTTTTATGAAGGATTTGCTATTAGAAGAACAGTTACAGTATAAAGAAGAAAAATGAAATACGTAGAAAAAAACGAGATATACCAAAATTATCACATCAGTTATCCTTTCGTTGGGGTAACCTTTAGCATGAATTACGGCCTTGCAGTGTCTTCCCATGGAGTGAACCAAGTTTTTTAGTTCTGCAGCTGTGATAATGTGAAACCAAGATTGAACAATGGCTTCTATTAACTGGGTTTGAATGCTGGGTCGCTTCTGACTTATAAGTTTCTTTAGTTGGCGCCATCGATTTTCAATTGGGTTAAGGTCTGGGCTATTCCCAGCAGTGGAATAGGATTATTTTAAAACTCCCCCCCCCCAAAAAAAGTGGTGTTATTAGCCATCAAACCTCAAAAATACATTTTTCCCAAAAGGTTTCCAAAATTTTGGCCACTACTGTAGGGTTTCCTGCCTAAGCAAGGTGGCAGAATTAGAAGACTTCTAATTTTTATTTATTTATATTTATTTATTTCAATTTATATACCACCCTTCTCCCCGGGAGGGGGACTCAGGGCAGTGAACAACCAAATTAAAACACAATATAATACAAATATTAAAAGGATTTAAAATTAGATTAAATCGATTGGCGTTCCAAAATAAAAGTATCAAACCCCGTTAAAAACCCAATTTAAAACCCCCAGAGATTAATAGTACCAAAAATTTAAAACCCCATTAAAATCAATCAAGCAAGGTCCCTTCCAAAATCTGTTATTCTGTTCTGTTATTCTTAGGATAGCCTGACACATGGACACCAAAGCTTAGAAGTAACATGTTTCTTTTACCTATCCAACGGAAAGTCAACACCCAATGAGAGAATGGAAGATTAGAGGTCAACAATGGCTCAAGGGATCATGCTTACACTGTCTACATCAGGAATAGCCCATCTTGGCGACTTTGTAGACTTCAACTCCCAGAATTCCATAGTCAGCATTGGGGGGGGGGGGAAAACTTTCAAGAAAAAAGACCCTACACCATTTCTGACAAATGGACTGCCATTTGTCAGAAATGATGTAGGGGCATGATGGCGAACCTATGGCACGCGTGCCACAGGTGGCACGTGTAGCCATATCAGTGGGCACGCCAGCTCAGCTCTGGCGCGCATGCACGCACCAGCCAGCTGATTTTCGGACCTTCTGGTCCCACCAGAAGTAGGGGAAACAGGCTGTTTTCTGCCTCCGGAGGGCCAGGGGGTGGCTGGGAGGAGGAGGCCCATTTTTCTTTCTCACCTGCCTCCAGATCCTCTCTATGCATCTGGGGGGAGGGGGTGAAAACATTGATTTGATTTTGATTTGATTTGATTTTGATTTTATTGGATTTATATACCGCCCTACTCCCGAAGGACTCAGGGCGGTATATAAGCCAACAATAAAAAATACATAAATACAAAATTTAAAACCCAACTAAAAACAGATTAAATAAATTTGGCCCAGACAGAATTAAAACACCCCAAATAATTTAAAACAAATTAAAATTTAACCCTAAAATGGAGAGTGGTTATGCCCTCCATCCTTCCCCATCCTCTCGGAGGCCCTCCGGAGGCCTGAAACAGCCCATTTTCCAACTCCCACTGGGACAGGAAGTGACTTTTTAGCTGTCCCCAGCCTCCAGAGACTCCTAGATGGGCCTACTGGGCCATCGCGTGCCAGGAGTGAGGGGGAGGTGAGGGGGGGTGCACACACATGCGCAGGGCAGGGCGCATAGAATTATGGGTGTGGAATTACGTGCGCGAACCTCCCCCGCTTCCCCTCATGGCACGCAATGGCAAAAAGGTTAGCCATCACTGGTGTAGGGTCTCCTGCTTAGGTGGAGGGGTTCGACTAGATGACCTACAAGGTCCCTTCCAACTCTGTTAATCTGTAATCATATTTTTCCAGAAGAAATTCACTATTTGTAGGCATTCTGGGTTTCGAGAATGTTCAAATCCACTTTAAAAATCAGAGCCACCAAGCACAAAAACCGTAGGATTTGGAGGCTGCCTGTTCTCCTGCCCCCCACCCCCTCCCCCCCCCAAACAACAGATTGGAATGAAATAAAGATTTCTACCTCCTCTACAGGAAATCCACTAGGTTTCTGCAAATTTCCAAAGTTTCATCTTCACATATAACTTATTTCCCACAAATGTAAGGCGTGCATGTGTGTATGAATATATAAATGTATTCGTCCACTTGGGTGATGATGCATCAATGGCCCTTCGATCTTCAAACGAAAGCAGATGGCAAACAGATGGAACAAAAGGATTACTCCCTTCTGGGTTTTTTTGCTGCCTTCTGCAAGGGAGAGAAGCCAACCATGGGGTTCCTTATGTAATTTGCCAGCTCTTGTGAATCCCTAATGCAGTCTCCTCTGGATGCTGCTTGAGATGGAGGCGTAAGGAAGCTATAACCACACAACTGTATAGTAATCAGTGCTGTCATTACTTCAGCTTCAACCACAACAATACACGAGCACACAATAGATACAAACTTAAAGTGAACCTCTCCAAACTCGATTGCAGAAAATAGGACTTCAGCAACAGAGTGGTCAATGCCTGGAATCTGTGGTCTCATCCCCAATACCAGGCTCTGTGGTCTCATCCCCAAACCCCAAAACTTTAACCTAAGACGGTCTACTGTTGACCTCACCCCATTTTTAAGTCGTCTGTAAGGGGCGTGCATAAGAGCACCAGCGTGCCTACCGTCCCGGTCCCAATGTTCCCTTTAATTGTATTGATTTTATGTATTTAATTCATGCTTATACTTATCTAATATGTACTCGACAAAATAAATAAAATAAAATAAAATAAATAAATAAAAAATAATGGTGGGTTTTAAGGTGGAATTTGACCTGATGGACTTCGGCTTCAGTGAAAGAAGGTTGTGTCTGATTCTTACCTGGATAGACATTACTTGCAAATCCCAAGGGTGCAAACTAGAGTGAGACATGGGAAAGAAAAGAAAAAAAAATATCCAGAAGATAACATCTAAGGCAGGGATCTCCAACCTTGGCAACTTTAAGACTTGTGGACTTCAACTCTCAGAGTTCCTCAGCCAGCTTTGCTTTGGGAGTTGAAGTCCACACGTCTTAAAGTTGCCAAGGTTGGAGACCCTTGATCTAAAGAAACTCCTTGTAAAGTCCTGAGCTCTCTGGGCTTAGTTGTTTGCTTGCAGAAGTAAAAACTGCCTTGATTTGCCCATGAAATCATCAGGAATTGAACCCCATCAAAGTTCTACATTTGATGGTGGAATATCTAAAAAAGAAACACAAGGTGAGTAGGTAGATAGGTCGGTACGTAAGTAGGCAGAAGGAAGGAAGGGAAGAAAAGGGAGGAGGGAAGGAGGAAGGAAGGAAATGGGAGAAAGGAGGAAGAAGGGGGGAGGAAGGAAGCAGGGAGGGAGGGAAGGAAGGAAGGAAGAAAAAGGGAGGAGGGAGGGAGAAAATAGGAGGAGGGAGGGAGGGAAGAAGGAAAGAAGGAAGGATAAGGGAGGAGGGAAGGAGGAAGGAAGGAAATGGGAGAAGGGAGGGAGGGAGGAGGGGGAGGGAGGGAGGGAAGGAAGGAAGGAAGGAAGGAAGGAAGACCTTGAGAAAGATTTAAAGCTAAGTGTTTCAAGACAGTTCCCAAATTCAGAGCAACATTGAAAAGTAATCGGTTCGCTTTTTACCTGATAGGGATCAGTTATTTATTTAGAGTTCCCAATCTTAAAAACATCAATCCATTTGATTTAATAAGGATAAAAAGAATCATGATGTGGAGGAAGAGATGATCTCAATCTTTCAAAGATGCCCATCCGAAGTCAGGCCCTAGACAACAATTAGAGCAATGCCCTGTTTTGCTGAAAGAGAGAATGAATTTCTATTTGCATTTGAGGTACCATGTTTCCCCAAAAATAAGACCCTGTCTTATATTTTTTTGAATCCCGAAATAAGTGCTTGGCCTTATTTTTGAGGAGGTCTTATTATTTTGGGGTGTGGAGCAAGACGGGGCTCCTCTTTGCCATCTTACCCGATTTCCAGCTCTGTCTCCTTAACCCTAACCAGAGGAAATGGCAGGGTCCGGCTAAGTATGCACTTAAATATTTTCGAGGAGGTATTATTTGGGGGGGGCTTATTTTGGGGAAAACACGGTATAGAGTAGATGACAGCTTCTCTCCTCCTATATACTGTATAGTATATATAGTGTACCCAAACTTTGTCTCTAAAGATGATGCAGTTCCTTGTCCTTTACTGCAACTTCTTCCTTCTTTTTCTTCCTCCTCCTCCTCCTCTTCCTCTTCCTCCCCCCTCCCTGTAGCTACTGCTCGGATGCATACTGTTGCTTTTTTGAGTCATTCTTTCCAGTGTTGATGTATCTTTTCTCTTTCTTTCTCTCTCTTGGTGTTAAGGCCATCCTAAGAAAAGGTTAGGAATTCTCACGCCAGAGACCAGTTGCTGAGAAAGGGACTAAGCCCAAAGCAGAGAGACTCAAAAGGCAGGTATCACCTGTAGGAAGTTAGCACCCGCCCCTCTCCTAGGAAAAGGAGATATTTTGGGAAATATTAAAAGGGCAGAATATTTCCCCTAAAAGGGAGGCAGAAATGCAGCCCCCCCCCTTTTGTCAATGGGCCATGAAGGCCTGGGCCAGTCTATTCTACATAACAAAGATCTACCTCCTTCAGGCAGAGCCATAGTAGGAATTGCCCAAAGCCCTTTCATTATATCATCACCCAGCAAGGCTCAACCAAGCCTGGGATACAGACAACCTACAAAGTTATCCCTGCACCACCCCATGGGAGTCTGACAACCAATCAGAACACAAACTCAAATTCAAAGCCCAACAGAGGGCATAAAACCCAGGCACTCTCAGCATCTCTGCCCTTTTTCTGCCCATGTGATCCTGTTCATCCATAAACCTTCTTTCCAAGCAAACTTCCATGAACCCGGTGTCTTTTCCCCCATTTGGAACTGAACCCAGATGGGCATTTCTTCCAACACACCTTTACAATGAGCTGGGTTTCCCAGTCATCTGAACCTCTATCAAGAGGGTGTCTTGGGAACAACTGAGTTCTGCAGGACGGATGTTGAAACGACGTACCGTTAATAGCCCACGACATTTAGGATGGAGTCTGTTTGTTGGAAAAAAGCTTGTTCAAAGTCTTTCCCACCCTTGGCACACTTTGCCATGTGGTGCACAGAGGTGGAAACATCTGGAAATCAAGATCTACCTGGTGGCTGATCTTGGGAGACGGTCCAAAATGTCATCGGCAGTCTCCTATGGCAGGTTGCATAGAAACAGCTTCATCTGCTGCCAAATCCTGAAGTGAAGGGGCAGGTGGGGGTGGGGGGAGGAAAGAAGGAGAAAACCCTATGCCCAGCTCAAATACAGCCGGATTTATTTTGACACACTCACATCGCTGGATCCTTGTAACAACCAGGTCTCCAGACTTGACGCCAATATAGCTTGCTGAGCTAGCAGTAGTTTTCAGGCCTACCAAGCTCTTGAGTGGAAAAAGTCTGCAAGCCGAGAGAAGAGAGAAATGCCAGCTTGAGAGTCAGCAAGAGAAGGGAAATTACCCAGCAAGGACAAGGGGGTGGGGGTGGGGGTGGGGAGGAAGCTGAGTACCTGAGTACAAAATGGGAGGAATGTTGAATTCTTTTCAATCAGGTGTAAAAGCTGAGTACTGTAATTGAGAGGGAGTTGAGGTTGTCGCTTGGTTTAATAAAGAGCTTAACAGAGCTTAACAAAATAACGGTTGGTATGGTCCTCAACCCTCTGCTTAAGCAGGAAATCCTACACCAGTGATGGCTAACCTTTTTGCCAAAAGCAGGGGGAGCGCGGTGGAGTCACATGCACGCATGCCCACATGTATAATTCTATGCGCCCCCCACCCCATGCTCCCTCCACTTTTGCCACATGATGGCACAGTGTGCCTGATAGGCCTGTTTTTTGCTCTCCCCAGGCTCCAGAGCCTTTCTAGAAACCTGGGGAGGGCAAAAACAGCCTTCCCCACCCACCCCCCAAGGCCCTCCGGAGGCTGGAAACAGTGTGTTTCCTGACTTCTGGTGGGCCCAGAAGGCCTGAAAATCAGCTAGCTGGCACACACATGCGTGTTGGAGCTGAGCTCGTGTGCCCACTAATATGGCTCCGCGTGTCACCTATGCCATAGGTTCGCCGTCATGGCCCTATACCATTTCTGACAGATGGCAGTCCAGTCTCTTCTTGAAAGCCTCCAG
The DNA here is from genome assembly GCA_038048745.1 of Coluber constrictor foxii. Taxonomy (NCBI): domain Eukaryota; kingdom Metazoa; phylum Chordata; class Lepidosauria; order Squamata; family Colubridae; genus Coluber; species Coluber constrictor. The sequence continues at coordinate 9,193 of JAWJVD010000055.1, forward strand.
TGATGAAGCTCCCACAACTTCTGAAGGCAACTTCTGTTCCATGGGTTGATTGTTCTCACTGTCAGAAAGTTCCTCTTCATTTCTAGGTTGAATCTCTCCTTGGTCAGTTTCCATCCATTATTCCTTGCCTGGCCTTCAGGTGCTTTGGAAAATAGCTTGACCCCCATCTTCTCTGTGGCAGCTTCTCAAACATTGGAAGACTGCTATCATATCTCCCCTGGTTCTGCTCTTCACTAGAGTAAACATGCCCAGTTCCTGCAAACGTTCTTCGTATGTTTTAACCTCCAGTCCCCTCATCATCCTGGTTGCTCTTCTCTGCACTCCTTCTAGAGTCTCAACATTTTATTTATATCATGGTAACCAAAACTGGATGCAGTATTCCAAGTGTGGTTTTACCAAGGTATTACAAAGTGGTGCTAACACTTCACATGATTTTTTTATTCTATCCCCCTCACTTAGTCCATCTAAGGATAAATCAATAAACCACTTAACTAATCAATGCAATCAGCAAATGTTTTTGTATCGGTTACATGGGTGTGTTTTCTTGTAATTGGATATACATTTTGGGTATGCATTAAATGCTGGCTACCCCAGTTATCGCAAGAGGGATAAAGATGGGATACAAATTTGGTTCTTTGTTTTGCTACTGTTTCATTTTAGCCCTTTTTATGCTAGAAAGTTGTGTTTTCATTTCTTTTTTGCTGCTGCTGATAAAACGCGGAAGGGAGTTTCGTTAGCCAGTCGGTGTTTTTAAAAAGATATTTGAGCAGCTGTCAGAGAGGTGAGAATAGAGGACGATCTATAACGAAAAAGATGGATCAGCATCATATCCGGGCATGGTGACAGAGGTGGGCAGAACTGAAATTCACATAAATACACCTTGCCTTGGCTCCAGTAATTCACATCTACTGCTTTTCTGATTCTTCTTCCAGATGCATTTAGGTATATTCCAAATGTGGACAATTTCGCAATTTTGAACCTAACACAGCTTTTTCCAACCTGGTGTCTTCTAGATAACAATAGCACTTGGACTTATATACCGCTTCACAGTGCTTCCATTGAGGACCTGTATACTGCACGAGTCAAAAAGAGGGCTGTGAAAATGTCTACAGACCCCTCGCATCCTGGACATAAACTGTTTCAACTCCTACCCTCAAAACGACACTATAGAGCACTGCACACCAGAACAACTAGACACAAGGATGTTTTTTCCCCGAACGCCATCACTCTGCTAAACAAATAATTCCCTCAACACTGTCAAACTATTCACTACGTCTGCATTACTATTATTCTTTCTTACTAGTATCTATCTCTTCCCACGTATTACTATAATCATGTTGGTTGTATCTTTCAATTATATTGTTTATACTTGTTTCCTAGTACGATTTGACTATCACTAAGTGTTCTATCTTTTTAATTCTCCTTATGTACACTGAGAGCATATATACCTAAGACAAATTCCTTGTGTGTCCAATCACACTTGGCCAATAAAGAATTCTATTCTATTCTATTCTATTCTATTCTATTCTATTCTATTCTATTCTATTCTATTCTATTCTATTCTATTCTATTCTATTCTATTCTATTCTATTCTATTCTATTCTATTCTATTCTATTATCTACTCTATTTTCTTTTCTTTTCTTTTCTTTTCTTTTCTATTCTACTCTACTCTACTCTACTCTACTCAACGCTACGCTACGCTACGCTACGCTACGCTACTCTACTATATTTATGATAGTTGTGATGTCCCGGGCAGTGGTGAAATGTAAAATTTGGTCTGTGGGTGTGGCTTGGTGGGGGGGGGGGAGGTAATGTGACTGGGTGGGCGTGGCCAACTTTTCTTTTTACATTAAAAAAAGAGTAAAGGTTGCAGAAAAAAATGCTTTTAAAAGCCTCCAACAATCAGGAAACTCAGCTGGGATCATCAGAGGCTTTTATTATTTATTTATTTGTTTGTTTGTTTGTTTGTTTGTTTGTTTGTTTGTTTATTAGATTTATATACCGCCCTTCTCCTTGCGGACTCAGGGTGGTGAACAGCCAAAAGTAAAAAACAATTTTACAAAAGTTAAAACAATTTTAAAAGCAACTAATATAAAATTTGGCCCATAAATTTAAAACAGTTCAATTAATATTTAATATCAAACTCTAAAAATTAACCATGGGATCAGGCCAGTCCGGCTAACTGGAAAAAGTAAGTTTTTAAGGCCGGACTAAAAGTCTGGAGGTCTGAGATCATTCGCAACTCTGGAGGAAGGTTGTTCCAGAGGGTAGGAGCTACCACAGAGAAGGCTCTCCCCCTGGGGGTCGCCAGCCGGCATTATCTGGCAGACGGCACCCTGAGGAGGCCCTCTCTGTGGGAGCGAACTGGCCGGTGGGAGGCAATTGGTGGCAGAAGGCGGTCCCATAAGTACCTGGTCCTAAGCCATGGAGCGCTTTAAAGGTGATCACCAACACCTTGAAGCCCACCCGGAAGTCCACTGGCAGCCAATGCAGCTCACGCAGCAGAGGCATGTTAAAAGCATGTTTTTTTCTACAACCTCTTCGGCTGAAGAGATTGTAGAAAAAATGCTTTTAAAAGCCTCTGACGATCCCAGCTGAGCCGTGTGATCATCAGAGGCTTTTTTTTTTACTTTTAAAAGTATTTTTTCAGACGAAGAGGTTGTAGAATAAATACTTTTAAAAGTAAAAAAAAGAAAGAAAGAAAGCATCTGATGATCGTGCAGCTCAGCTGGGAATGGGGGGGGGGGGGGCAGGGATTTTTGCCATCGGTTCTCCGAACCACCCGCCACCATTGCTACCGGATCGAACGATCTGGTCCGAACCGGCAGCATTTCACCCCTGGTCCTGGGGTCAAATGATCTGTTTTGCAACCTTCTGACCAGGGAAGTCAATGGGGAAGACAGATTCACTTAACAACCATGTTGCTAATTTAACACCTGCGGTGTTTCACGTAACAACAGTGGCAAGAAAGATTCTAAAATGTGGCAAAACTCAGTTAACAACTGCCTCGCTTAGCAGCAGAAAATTTAGGCTCAGTTCTGGTCTTAAATCGAGGACCACCTGTAATTCAAGCCATGCTGAGGGTGACTTCTTAGATCAGGAATGTCAAACTCAAGGCCCGCGGGCCAGATTCGGCCTGCGGGGTGTTTAAATCTGGCCTGCGGGGCCGGCCTGGAATTATCAAAGGACCAGCCCACAGTGCCTCTGGCGGCTAAAACGGGCTGTGTGTGGTCCCCCCATGCCTCATTTTCACCCTCCATGGCCTCCTGCGACACTCTGCTGGCTGAAAATGACCCCCAAAACAGGCCGAAAACAAGTCAGAAAATGGGCTGAAAACAGGCTCGAAAAAGGATGAAAAACGGGCCGGAAAAGGGCTGAAAAACAGGCCGGAAAACAGCCAACAGAGTGCTGCAGGAGGCCATGGAGGGCGAAAATGAGGCATAGGGGGGCTGCGGCGGACCCTCTGCGCCGTGTTTTGGCCAGCAGGGGGCTGGAGGAGGCATCTGTCCCCTGCCCCTCGCAGAGGAGAACTATAATGCTGATCCGGCTCTTGAAGAGCTCCAGTTTTGACACCCCTGTCTTAGATTATCCCCATTCATGTTATTCCCCAAAATGTCCTCTTTCTGATCCCTCTTGTTCAAATTCATTTCATTCTGCTGAAGATGGTGTGGTGCCTGACAAGTAAAAAAAAAAAAAAATCAAAGCAACACCCCCCCGGCACATAGTGATGGAAAAATTCATCCCTATATTTATTGTGTATATGATTGTGAAGGAATGATTGCAGCTTTGACAGAATGAAACATTAAAATTCAAATTAGATATCACTTGCACTGTGGGATTGCCAACCACCCTTCCGGAGCTCGGAAAGGTTTGCAGTAAAATCATTCCCATCTCCACCATTATATCAATGAAACCCAGACACGTAAAGGGTAATTAATGTTATTTTCCCCTCCCCATATTTATTTTCACATAGGAAAGGGAAACATTTCTTGCAGATTATTCCTGTCCAAAGCTTCAGTCCCTTCTCTCCCCCAAGGGCTATGCTAGTTGAAATCCCAGCTATATGTAATATATTTGGAGAAAATCACATTTGGCATCTCCACACCTATATAGATTTAACTTTTATTCCAGGTAGTCCTTGCTTAACGATTATCCTGTTTAGTGCTGGTTAAAGGTAAAGGCAAAGGTTCCTGTTCTGCCCCAGCTATGGACCCCAAAGAATACAGCACACACAAAGTTTGTACAAAACTTAATTTACTAAAATAATTCAGTCTTTATCAGAACAAAGGCTGTTAATAAACTTTCTTAACAGCCTACAAGAAACCAAAGATAAAGTAATCACAATCTTACTAAGGTTGGCAGAAAACCCAGAAGCAATTTGCAGAGAATTCAGACGCGAAGTAGAGTGAACTAAAGTTGTTCCCTACAAATTGCTTCAGTCAGTGTTCCTCCTTAAATAGACTAGAGCCTAAATAGAGTGGCCAATTAGTCCCAAGATTTACTCTCAAGGAGACCTCCTCCTGAGGAGCCACTTCTGCCTTTTGGCCACTCTGCACACCCATGCATCAAGAAGAGGCTCCTCCTCTTCATCCTCTTCACTTGAAGGAGCTTCTGGAGGTTCTGAAGGCCCTGGATGAATCCCCGCCTCTGGCACCACATCTTCTCCAGCTTCCTCATTGTCCAACTCGAGTGCCAGCTGCACAGGCTGCTGGCGGAACACCACACCAGCCTCCTCACTGTCAGAGTCAGCTACAATCTGCACAGGCCGCTGATGGGCCACAACAGTTCCCCTCGTACATATGTGCTAGTAGTTCCTGACTCTGCAACCTCTTAAGGTTGTAGAAAAAAATGCTTTTAAAAGTAAAAAAAAAAAGTTGGCCACGCCCACCCAATCACATTACCACCTCCCACCAAGCCACACCCACAAAATAAGCCGTGCCCACAGGACTGGTAGTAAAAAAATTTAGAACCCACCCCTGGAAGCAACCTAGAATTAAGGAGAATTTTCCTGACGGTGAGAACAATTATTCAGTGGAACGACTTTTGGGTGCTTCATCACTGGAAGTTTTTAAGAAGACATGGGACAACCATTTGATTAAACTAGTTGTTTAGTCTATAAAGTCTTCTGTGTCACTGTGTTTTTGTATTTACCAGATGAGCTTTTATTTCTGGACTTTCAGACTTACCGTAGCTTGCCAAGTTCTTATCTCTAATCTACTGCGCATGTCTACATTCCTTTTCTTCTTCTTTAAAACTTTTCTTTGTTCTCCAGCCAGGGAAGGTCAGGCTGGGATTGTTTCCAAAATGTAACTAATTTAGATTAGTAAGATGTTTTATTTTTCTTTACAATAAATAAGAGTTTAATTAGAAGCTATATCTTCGGTTTATTTTTTCAAAGTATATACAAGGAAGAAGCCCTGATTCCACCTCTGATTGAGGGCAATTATCCCAGGCAAGGTAACGGGGCTGATTGCCGCTTTGACATTCTGTTTGGGTTGGGGGTTGGACTAGAAGGCCTCCAAGGTCCCTTTCAACTCTGTAATTCTGTATTCTGCAGTTAAGCGAGGACAATCCATGTTAATAATATCAAAATGTAAACAGTAATGATGTTTTGCAACTAACATTTGGCTCAGCCTAAAACCCAAGAATGTACAATCTCAGAACAGCACATCCATAAAAAACGAAAGCTGAAGATTAAAAAAAATAAAGGCATTTCAGAGCCTCGGTTCCCCTTGCAAGCGAGATAGAGCTGGCTGGGCTTCAGATAACGTAGTACCTGAAAAATTGTAAAGTGGGCATCTGGCAGGTGTTTGGAGGGAAATATTCCCTAGTAATTGGAGTGGAATCTCCATTCCCAGCCAGCTGCCCAAGCTCAGAAGTTGAAGATACTAGAGAAGAAAGCGTACAAATGACAAAATATTCACATCTTTGTGGGTCCTCAACCTCAGCTGCTTGAGGGAATGTATATTTGATTCTACATGTATTGACTGCAGCGAGAATAGTATTTGCACAATCATGGAAAAGTGAAGAGATCCCAACAGATGGAAATGTGACTAAAAAAAGACTAGAAATGTGCGGAAATGGATAGGCTAACACTTATAACTAAGGAAAAGAACAAAAATGAAAATGAATACTTTCCATTTGGAACTTGTTTTATCAATGGCTAGCTGACAAAAGGAGCTCTGGTGGCTCAGCAGACTAAAAGCATTGTAATTAAACACCAGCTGTCTGCAATGACTGTGTTCGAATCTCACCAGGCTCAAGGTCGACTCAGCCTTCCATCCTTTCTAAGGTAGGTAAATTGAGGACCCAGTTTGTGGGGGCAGTAAGCTGACTTTGTATAAATATACTAAAGTATGAAGGCAATTGCTTAACGCATTGTAAGCCGCCCTGAGTCTCCGGAGAAGGGCGGCATATAAATCTAATTAAAAACAAAAAACAAAAAAAACAGGAGCTAGAAACGGAAATATATGGAAGAATTAGTGATATAAGGAAGCTATGTTAACTTGGTTAAATAATAATAATAATAATTAGTATTAGAATTAGTATTATTAGTATTATTGATATTAATGCAAGGAATATTGTTGTGAACACTTCGATTATTATTTCCTAAAATGATTTGTACCCAGACAAAACATTGTTCAATTGAAATTGGAATTTTTGTATGTTATAAAAATAAACTAAAAACTTAGTAAAAATCCCAGGGGTGGGTTTCAGCAGGTTCTGACAAGTTCTGAAGAACCGGTAGTGGAAATTTTGAGTAGTTCGGAGAACCGGTAAATACCACCTCTGATTGGCCCCGCTCCCATCTATTCTCTGCCTTCCCATTCCCAGCTGATCAGGAGGAAATGGGGATTTTGCAGTAACCTTCCCCTGGAGTGGGGTGGGAATGGAGATTTTACAGTATCCTTCCCCTGGAGTGGGGTGGGATGGGAATGGAGATTTTGCAGTATCCTTTCCCTGCCACACCCACCAAGCCACACCCCCAGAACCAGTAGTTAAAAAAAAATTTGAAACCCACCACTGGTTGAAACTACTAAGTGGGAAAAGCAACATACCAAGCAAAGCCTTTAAGCCAGACATTAAATACCCATTAATTCTGAAAGACAGAAAGAAGAAAAACAAAAAGTTTAAATCTGTGTAAAGGCCCTGAGCAGGCAATCGTCTCTGGTGTGACGATTTCGTTATTGTCTGGAATAAAAGTTCTAATTTAGCTTGTGGTGTCCAAGAATCTTCTGCCAACACAAGCAAAGACCCAAATAAAGGATAAGTATCTGAAGAGCTGTGATTTATTGCCCAGCCCTATAAAGATGGATCCTATCTGGAGTGATCTTATTTACCTTCCTAATAGTAGTGCTGGACCTGAAACTTTGCCTGAAATTCTTAATTTTGAGGGGTCTTTGGTGTTTTTTGAGCGTGGTTGCTTTCTGGCAGATGTTTCATTATCCAAACTTGGTCAAATCATCAGTGTTAGAAGGGAGTTTTACACTTTTATAGTCTACTAGCACTGATGAAGGTGTTGGTTATTACCTTTAAAGCCCTACATGGCTCAGGGCCAGGCTATCTTCGAGACTGCCTTCTACCACATAGCTCCCAGCGACCGGTAAGATCCCACAGAGTTGGTCTCCTCCAGGTCCCATCAGCTAAACAATGCCAGCTGGTGGGCCCATGGGGGAGGGCCTTCTCTGTGGGCGCCCCAGCTCTCTGGAACCAATTACTTCCTGAGATCTGGACTACCCCCACCCTACTGGCCTTCCGGAAAGCGGTGAAGACCTGGCTTTTCTGGCAGGCCTGGGGCCATTGATCTCGCTGTTGCGAACTTGCGAGATCCAGCTAAGAATGGTGTGCATGGGCTTTTAATGTTTTAAAATGTTTTTACAATGTTTTTTAACAATTTTTCTACGTTCACATTATTTTGCTGTAAGCCGCTCAGAGTCCCTCGGGAGTTGGGCGGCATAGAAATGTGATAAATTAAATTAAATTAAATTAAATTAATGATGTTACCTAGGCAGGTAATGGAACATCTTCAGAATAACCACCAAGAGAGCACTAAGGACTCCACATTTCAACCCCGAGATACAAATATTCTCCTCTATCGATTATTCATTCTCCTATACAGATATAGTCTCCTACTATGATCAAACTGGCACATATTGGATTTTAGTTGTTTTTTCTTGGTCAATTTTCCCTTATTCCTGGGGTCACCAAAGTGGTCAATATTAACCCCCAAGGTCAATGGGACTCTTCCAAGTGGTCAATAAATGCCTGGGGTGGGGAGGTCAAAAGGAGGTCAGTAAAACATCTAGGAGGCAATAAGTGGTTGATAAATGATGGGTCAATTGGGATCAATTAGTTTTTGTTCCATGCCAGTCTCTTGTTCTCAAGGTAAGATGGCTAGCAATGAGGCCATTTTTTTGCCCGGGTAATGCTGACCATCATATTTTATTTAGTACACACAATCAGAAACTTGTTGTGGCCCGCCAGTTGCCAACGGAGCTGGTGGCAGACTCGGATGATGAGGAGGTGGGGGAGGAACTTGGGCCAGTTCTGGAGTCTGGGGAAGGCTCTGATGGATGCTCTGCGTCAGACGCAGAGATAGAGCCAGGGCCGTTCGACATTTCCCAGCCACCGGAGAGACATCTGCCTTTGGAGGCTGAGATACGTGAGGAGGAACAACAGCTGGGGCCTGTTCCAGATGCACGTATGCGCAGAGCAGTTAGGAGAGGTGAACAATGGAGGACAAGGAGTCGACTCGGGAAGCAAAGCACACGAGGACGTTGAATGGCCCCTCCCTCGCTGGGGAATAAATAGAAGGAAAGAGGAGTGGTTGTCGCGGGAGACAACAGTTCGTATTTCTGAAGATTTTGCTCATTGCCTTTGGTGCAACAAAGACTGCTTGCCAGAACTTAATTTGCAGCCTTTCATCTGGGAGATCATGGCCTTGCAATTATTGCAAGGAACTGATAAGGTCCGTACTGCAGTTAACTCCTTGAAGCAGTGGTGGAATTAAGCTGGATCGGCCTGGTTCGGGTGAAACGGTTATTAAATTGCTGTCTGGCTCCGCCCCTTCCTGCCCCTTCCAGGAGTCCCCACACACCCAGTTTGGCACCCAGGTAAGTACAGGGAGAGCTACTAGGCCCAAAATGGGGTGCAGAGAGGTGCGGCATGCCCCCTGTGCTCTGTTTTTGCTCCCGGGAGGCTCCGTTTTGGGCTACTAAGCCCAAAACGGAGCACCAGGAGGCGTATGCCGCCTTGCAGCCCGTTTCTGCTCCCGGAGGGAGGGTGCAGGAGGCCAAGTGCTACCTGTCACACACACCCGGCCACGCCCGCCATGGCCACGCCCACCCAGCCAGTCATTATGGCAGAGAACCAGTTGTTAAATTATTTGAATCCCACCACTGTTTTGAAGGACTATTGTATGGACTTTTTGGTAGGTGAATGCAATTAAGGAAAATAGAGAGGGGGTTTTCGTGACAAGGTGTCTGTTTCTTGTTTCTGGGTCAGGCTGGGTCAGAACAGAACCATATAAATATAACATGTAGAACAGCTCATTGCACATGTTCTGGAGTAAGAGAAGATCCAGCACAACCCCCAAAACTTGGAAGAATAAATCTCCGGTCTCGGTAACCGACTCAGATTGGATTGAAGTTCTCCCGTTTTAAAGTTGAAAAACACTGTTGTAATAGGTGGAGGTAGTCCTCATTTTACAACCGTTCGTTTAATGTCTGTTCAAAGTTACAACTGCAGTGAAAAAAGTGATTTACAGCTGTTTTTCACACTTTTGACGTTTGCAGCATCCGTGTGGTCACACGGCCAAAATTCAGACGCTTGGCAACTGACTCGTATTTATGACGGCTGACCTGTCCTTGGGTCATGTGATCAGTTTATTGTTATTCTGTACCGTTTGCGGCCTTCTGCGGCCAGATACCCTTAATAACTATTACTTAATTTAACAATTGTAGTGATTCACTTAACAACTGTGGCAAGAACAGTCGTCAAATGGGGCGAAATTCATTCAAGTATCTTACTTAGCAGCAGAAATTTTGGACTCCGTTGTCATAAGTCGAGGACAACCTATAACAGTGGTCACCAACTGGTGGTCCGTGGACCACTAGTGGTCCACGAGAAAATTCTGGTGGTCAGCAGAAAAATTATATTTATATTGCACTAAATCAGGGGTCCTCAAACCACGGCCCCTGGGACAGATAAGTGCAATGAACGTTTGTGTTACTGCAGAGAGTCTCCCCTTTCGGGATCTTTTTGTGTGGGTTGGAGGGGGGCAGAAATTCTGATTTGCGGTCTGCTTCAGTCTCCTGGTGTGGGGCTTGGGGCGAAAGCTGGAGGGAAGTACCACTGGTGGAGAAGAGCCGGAGGGCCTTGTTCCAATGGGATTGCATCATGGCCTGGAACTGGCTGACCATCTCAGCCCGCTGAGCCTCCAGGCACCGGTACCTGCCCCTGTACTCCCGCAGGTTTTCCCTCTGCTTGGAAAGCCTATGCTCATAGTCCTCAATGAGGTGCTTCTGCTGAGCCTCCTTCTCGGTAAGATCCAATTTGAACTGAGCTGTTTTGCCAACTCTTTCTCGTGGCGGCTGCTTAGCTCCAACAAGTGCTTCCTGTTGGGGCCCTAAGGAGCCCGGGTGGGGAGGCGAGGAGTGGATGCGAAGGGAGGGGCAAATAGAGGCCAGCGAGGCGCTCCTCAATGTGAGTGACATTGAATTTACCACTCCCACCTAGTCACATGACCACCTAGCCACGCCCACCCAGCCGTTCATTAGGCAGATCATATTAGTGGTCCGCGGGATTTAAAATTATGAATCCCTGAGGTCCGAAAGGTTGGTGACCCCTGCCCTCTATCCAGATAAATATATAACAACTTCACCTGCCTTTCTAGAGTCTTTTTCTCAGAATAGATTTCAGCACCTTCGGAGACCTATTCTGGTTTTTATTATTTTTTTTTTACACCCTGGCCTGGAAAGCGAATGTGGATTTTTTATTTCATTTCATTTCATTTGCTGCTTTTCTCCCCTTTCCTTTGAGTTTTGTGCAAACCGCAGCCACTTTAATTTGCCGTTCAGCACTTCTGAACGCTTTCCTGTTCTAATGAGGCCTCTTCGCTTCTTGAAAACCGACCTTAGATCGCTTGGAAGAGTTAGCCAAAAAGTTATGAATAAATGCATAAAGATAAGCAATAATAAGCCGGCTTCTCTTTTAACTTTCCTTCCTTTGTTGTCTTTGCCACACCTGAAACAGAGATTATTAATTCCTTTCCTTTGCCTTTTTTTTTTTAATCTTGAAATCCCTCCAATTAGCTGAAGGCGATACACATCGGAACAAAAGATGATGAGGCCTGTTGGATCAAACCAAAATATGTTTCTTTGAGTAGCCCCAGATGCTTACAGGAAGCGTAAAATCAGGAGATGCAGGAAAACAGGATGTGGCCAGATCTTATGATTTAGTAATTCCCTCCTGGTTTGCCGTTACAACAATCTAGTGAGGTAGGTTGGGCAGGGAGACACCGAGGGAATTCATCCAATTGTTTAACCTGGGTTATAAAATACAGTTGAAGAAATCTCCTATTCCCCAATTAGATTCTGCACCATGCTAGAAATTGGGAGATTGTGAGTTCTAGTCCTGCCTTAGCACAGTTTGGACCGGTTCGGACAAATTGATAGCGGCAACTGCGGGTGGGCCCATCCACCTGCCTCGGTGTAATGCCGTCCTATTTAACCACGTTTTCTAGGCTGGACGCCTGTGTGAAAGTCGTATGCACAAGCAAAACACATGCACAGAAGGCTGGGCGAATGCACATTAGGCACACACATGAAGCGAGCGCGAGCACACAAGGCGAACAGGTGGTAAGAATATGTGAAACTCACCACTGAGCCTTAGGCACAAAAGCGGGTTGAGTGATCTTGGGCCAATCACCAGGAGACTGTGAGTTCTAGTCTTGCCTTAGGCATGAAAGCAGCTGAGTTACTTTAGGCCAGTTCCTCTCTCTCTCTCAACTCAATTTACCTCAAGGGTTTGCTGTAGTGGGGAAAACAGGAGAAGGAAGGAGTATTAGGCATGTTAATTATGAATTATTCATAAAACTAATAAAGACAGGAAGAAAGCATATAACATAAGAAATCAATTCAGATTGCCCAACTCCATTTTAGAATAGAATAGAATGGAATGGAATGGAATGGAATGGAATAGAATAGAATAGAATAGAATAGAATAGAATAGAATAGAATAGAATAGAATAGAATAGAATAGAATAGAATAGAATAGAATAGAATAGAATAACAGAGTTGGAAGGGATCTTGGAGGTCTTCTAGTCCAACCCCCTGCCCAGGAAGGAAACCCTACACCACTTCAGACAAATGGTTAACCAACATCTTCTTAAAAACTTCCAGTGTTGGAGCATTCACAACTTCTGAAGGCAAGTTGTTCCACTGATTAATTGTTCTAACGGTCAGGAAATTTCTCCTTAGTTCTACGTTGCTTCTCTCCTTGATTGGTTTCCACCCATTGCTTCTTGTCCTGCCCTCAGGTGTTTGGAGAATAGCTTGACTCCCTCTTCTTTGTGGCAGTCCCTGAGATGTTGGAAGACTGCTATCATGTCTCCCCTAGTCCTTCTTTTCATTAAACTAGACATACACAGTTCCTGCAAGCGTTCTAGCCTCCAGTCCTCTAATCCTCTTTGTTGCTCTTCTCTGCACTCTTTCTAGAGTCTCCACATCTTTTTTACATTTTATCCTAGAGAAGGTCAGAGTAGTGCAAATCGCACACATGTGTGGTCCAAAGCCATCCATTGAACTTCACAAAGGGATATAAACTTGACTTCATTCAAGGTTCATTTTCCCCAAAGATCTAGGGCAGGGGTCTCCAAACTTGGCATCTTTAAGACTTGTGGACTGGCTGGGGAATTCTGGGAGTTGAAGTCCACAAGTCTTAAAAGTTTTCAAATTTGGAGATCTCTGATTTGGGGCAACTAAACATATTGTTGTAGTCTAGATACTTTCCCAAATGAGGCAATTTATAATCATTGTGTTGAGGTCCTGTCCGCTCCTACTGGGTTACAAGTGTTTCCATATATTTTGGAATGGCATCAAAGGGAGCAACCCCTATTAACACAACTTATTTTCCAATTTTCCTCTGTTTCTACCTCCCTATTTCTGTCATCTCTAATCTCTAGGTGTATCTCTATCTTATTATGTGTGGGTCATCTCCTGTTAGCTTCACAGCCCAAGATTAGTAAAAACTTAATAATTCAAATCCTAACCAAAGAGCTAAGAATGATTAAGGTAGCGTCTAAGAATAGAGGCAGTTCCAGGTGGGGTCTTCCGTTGTAAAATTAGGGTGTTCAGGTCTGATAAATTCAATATTTTCAGATATCGAGGGAGTCCTTTGAGGGCTCTCATCAAATAGGTGTAGCAATGGATTTCCTTTATAATTTGTACGGAAGGCAACAGGCATGTAAAATCCAGTGCAATTTCTTGTTTATTCCTGCATTGCGGTGTGGCTTCTTGGTCACAATCACACAACTATGCTCACCAGTAACATGTATTGGTACAAATAAAAAGGAATGCTATAGTTCAGTGATGGCTAACCTTTTCCGGACTGAGTGCCCAAAGCATGTGCGTGTGCAAATGTGCATGTGCCCAAACCTCCAAAATGCAACGTGTATTGTGGTTGGAAAAAATGACTAAGAGACATATTGATCTTAAACCAGAGATATTTTTATTAGGGATCTTACCAGAGACATATAATAAAGAATTGCAATATTTAATTGTGAACCTTTTAACAGCAGCTAGAATTTGCAAAAAATTGGAAAGGAGAAAGAACACTTACTGATGAAGAAATTATTAAGAAAATGATGGACTGTGCTGAAATGAGTAAACTGATATTTGAAATAAGAGAGCAGGAAGATAATATTATTTGATATGGGACTCACTTTATCAATGGATCAACAATAAAAAATGGAGATAAACATGGAATATGTGGATGTTGAGATAAACTATGTGAATATCTTTTTTTCTTCTTTTTTATATGAAAATAATTTTAAAATAGTGATATGTTGAAAAGAAGTGGGAGCACAAAAGGATACAAACTGACCGATATACTTAATTGTATGGAATGATGATGTTTTTATGTTTTACTTTGTTTAAAAATAAAAAAAATTATTTGGCAAAATGCAATGTGTATGCGCCCCCCCATGCATGGGTTCTGACAGATTCTGGAGAACTGGTAGTGGAAATTTTGAGCAGTTTGGAGAACTGGCAAATACCACTTCTGGCTGGTCCCAGGGTGAGGTGGGAATGAGGATTTTATTTATTTTATTTTATTTATTTATTTATTTATTAGTTCAATTTATATGCCACCCTTCTCTGGAGACTCAGGATGGTTTACAATGCATTAAGCAATAGCCTTCATACTTTTGTATATATCCGCCTAGTAGGGCTTTCGTTCCCCCCCCCCAAGCGGTGTTCTTTTTTATACAAAGTCAGTTTATTGCCCCTACAATCCGGGTCCTCAGTATCCTTCCCCTGGAGTGAGGTGGGAATGGAGATTTTGCAGTATCCTTCCTCCGGAGTGGGGTGGGAATGGAGATTTTGCAGTATCCTTCCCCTGTCATGCCCACCAAGCCACACCACGCCCACCAAGCCACACCCACAGAACCGGTAGTAACAAAATTTGGATTTCTCCACTGGCCCCGCCCTCATGCATGCGCCCTACCCCCTGCACATGCACGAGCGGTCCCCTGAATGCGGCCCACCCCTGCGCATACATGAACACCCCCCGCACATGCCCCACCTCCCGCATGCACGCACAGCCCCCCACATGCACTTCGCCCCTCGCGGGTGCACAGCAGGGCCCCAAAGACCGGGTAGCTGGCGGTAGGCGTTCGCGCATGCGGAGCAAGAACTGAACTGAAGTGACGGCTTGCGTGCCATCAGAGAGGGTATTCCCATCACGGCTATAGTTGCATACAAGTTAGGTGTTAAAAATTAATATGTCTTGGACAGGCAGGTGGATAATAAAAAGATTTATGTAATTCTTTTGCTGAATAAAAAGGACTGAAGAAGTATTTTTTCTCCCAA
Source organism: Coluber constrictor foxii (assembly GCA_038048745.1). NCBI lineage: Eukaryota > Metazoa > Chordata > Lepidosauria > Squamata > Colubridae > Coluber > Coluber constrictor. Next base: position 24,283 of record JAWJVD010000055.1, read on the forward strand.
TCCACACAGCGCCCCTCTTAGATTGGCCAATAACCCTTTTGTATTTCCTATGCTTAAATCTAAATCTTTACTGTACACTTAATTCAAAATAAGGTGAAGCACACACATCTGTCTCTCTATATTTCCATTTAATTTTCTTTTTTTAACACTCTTGGCTCTTCTAGCTTCCCTATCTTATATTTATCTCCCCTATTATCTTTCTTTTTAAAAAAAACAAATATTCTAAGACACAGAGTACCAAGGATGTGCCAAATTTGTGCTGTGTTATCACAAAAACGATGGATTGCAAACTCTCATATTTTTTGCCTCAGTTTTTGGAAACGGTTATTCCTCCAAGATTTAAAGCCGAAAAGCTTAGCAACTTTATGATATGTGGACTTCCAATTTCCAAAATTCCCCAGCCAGCATGAAGTCCACATATCTTAAAGTTGCCAAGTTTGAAAACAACTGGTTTAAAGTATCACCTTCTCTCTCGTTCTTGTAAGTGGCTATTTGTTTGTTTATTGTGTATGCATTTTTATTGTTCTGGTTTTTTTTTTATTATGCAGGCATCCACAGCTGTTTAGAACTGGAGGTTTTAAAATCTATGTAAATAAACATGTAAATAAATAATTGTTCAAGCCAATCGAGGATCACAAAATGAACATGTTATATACATCATGAGTCTCTCATTTTTCAATCTTTTCCAATCTTTTCCAAACAATGGTCAAAGCCAAACCATTGTTCTTATAATCAGTGTAACTGGGTTTTTTCAAACCAGGCAATTTTAAAGAGTGCGAACTTCAATTCCCACAATTCCCCAGCTCACATATCTTAAAATAGCCAAGTTTGAAAAATACTGGCTTAATTTGCCCCTTCTTAGGATCATTCTTGCCACAGCTGTTAAATGAATCACTGCAGTTGTTAAATTAGTAGCACGGTTGCTAAGTGAATCTGGCTCCCCCATTTTTTTTTTATTTTTTTTTGCTTATCAGAAGGTCGCAAAAGGGAATCATATGACCCCGGGGCACTGCAATCGTCATAAATATGAACCATTTCCCAATCGTTGGAATTTTGATCACATGACCACAGGAATGTTGCAAAGGTCGTAAGTGTGAAAAGTGATCACTTTTCTCAGTGCTGTTGCAACTTTGAATAGCCACTAACTGAATGGCTGTAAGTCAAGGATGCCCTGTAATTTTTTTCCCCCCTGATCAATAGAAATGGAGCCTCATTCCCAGTCCTGGAACTGTCATTTTGATGCCCCTGATAGCCTTCTTCCCCTAGCGGCGCGCAAGCTGGATGTGTCACGCGCAGGCCACACCCACCCAGCTCCGCGAAGGGTGAAAACGTCGTGAAACGTCATGTGATGGCAACATGATGTGACGAGTTTGCAATCTGTGTCCTAGGAGAAACACTCATCTCTCTGCTCCACCTTAAAGGCAGCTCCTCAGCCATGGCTCAGTCAGAAACCAGTTGAGTTTATAGCAACAGCACTTAAGACTTATATACTGCTTCACTGTGGTTTACAGCCCTCTCTAAGCGATTTACAGAGTCAGCATTTTGCCCCCAACAATACGGGTCCTCATTTTACTGGCCTCGGAAGGATGGAAGCAGGGGTGAAATGCTTCCAGTTCAGACCGGATCGCTCAATCCGGTAGCGAATGACAGCGGGTGGTTCAGAGAACCGGTATCAAACATCCCTGCCCCACCCCACTCTCCACCCAGCTGAGCCGCACAATCATCAGAGGCTTTTTTTTTTTAATTTTTAAAAGCATTTTTTTCTACAACCCCTTCGGCTGAAAAAATGCTTTTAAAAGTTAGGGGAAAAAAAGCCTCTGACGATCAGGCAACTCAGCTGGGATCGTCAGAGGCTTTTAAAAGCATTTTTTTCTACAACCTCGTTGTAGAAAAAATGCTTTTAAAAGCCTCTGACGATCCCTTGCCTGATCGTCAGAGGCTTTTAAAAGCAAAATGGTTTTAAAAGTAAAAAACAAAAAAAGTTGGCCACGCCCACCCAGTCACATTACCCACCACCACCAAGCCACGCCCACAGAACCGGTAGTAACAAATTTTACATTTCACCACTGGATGGAAGGCTGAGTCAACCTTGAGCCTGGTGAGATTCAAACTGCTAAACTACTAGCAGTCAGCAGAAGTAGCCTGCAATGCTGCATTCTAACCACTGCACCACCACGGCTCTTATAACTCAGGATCGATGCAGCTTGATGGACCCCAGCTATCTCTCTCTCTTCCAAATAGTAGATTAATTACAAGTTCATGGAATCAGTGTGTGTAGTGCTAGTCTTCAGGCCAGGACCCTCCGCAGAGTCAAGAACAGCTTGCATCCCTTCATATATTGGTCAAGTTCCAGTGTGATACTTGGCTGCCATTTTATTTTCCGGAATCTTCCTGTGGTACTATCGTTCAGGGATGCTGTAAAAACAAATAAAAATGGCAGTCCTCCCAGATCCAGTTGCTTCAAACTCTCTGACTGCATTCATACAATACATCAAGCCAAGCCAGTGCAGAGAGTCCTCGACTTATAACCATTTCTTTAGCAACTGTTCAAAATTAACAGCAGCACTAAGAAAAGACTTACAACTGGTCCTTGCACTTACAACTGTTGCTGCATCCCCACGGGAGTTGAGGTCCACATATCTTAAAGTGGTCAAGGTTGAAAAAACACAGCAGAGATTATTATCGGTAGAGTTGCAGTCAAACATGTGGAATCTAACCCGGCCTACCTCAAAAGGCTGGTGTTGGAGCCCGAGGTACAATAACACGAGGACTTTGAAAATCCCCGAATGGCCTAAATTAGCAACAACTTATGACAGCTCAAAACAACAGCACTGCGGGGCACCTGAGACATAATTAGATGCCGGCGATTATTTCCAAATCTCAGCTCAAATCACCATGAGGAAAACTGTCCAACATAAGTGCGGACATATAATTAATGGCTTGTGGTCATTATCATTGTGAAAATCCCCAGATGCAGGTCTTCTAAATTGGCCCGTTTCTAGTCCAGAAATATTGATGATCTTAATTTGGGAACTGTACTAAAATTTATACTGGTCATAATTTTGAATATCTCCCTTCCATCTGATAGCCCGGAGGCTGTGCATGCCAGAAAACAGGAAATTTTAAAGCAGAAACTTGATGGAGAAAAATCTATGCTCAAAACAGCCTAAGGGGATGATGGGTTGATGGGCAAAGTTGGTTCTCACCCTCCCCTCCCCAATTAACACAGTTTTGTCTTACACCCTCTGACAGCTGTGCACTTCTGCCCTCCAAAAACATCCCGTCTCCTACTCACACCCACTTAGTGAAGTGTGTCTGAAAACGCCAGGCCTCTTTTTTGAAGGCTTGGGCTCACAGGAGGTGTGAAAGCCTGGAAGGAGACAGGAAAACTTTTGAAATTGCACGATTCTAGGAGGAAAATGATGTTTTGTGATAGATCCCCATGACACACGCGTACACAAACACACACAAGTCATGCGTACATCGTCATAAACAACTTTCAGCAACTCTGATAAATCTTTGCAGTGTAGAAAATGGTCTGTTTCCGTCTTTCTCCCCCTCAGCTCTCTGGTCAAGACCGATGAAGCAATGGGTGGAAATTAATCAAAGAGAAAAGCAACTAAGGAGGAATTCCCTGACAGTGAGAACAATCCATCCGTGGAACAGCTTCCCTCCAGAAGTTTTGAGTGCTTCAACACTGGAGGTTTTTAAGAAGAGATTGGACAGCCATTTGTCTGAAATGGTATAGGGTTTCCTGCCCTGAGCAAGGGGTTGGACTAGAAGACCTCCAAGGTCCCTTCCAACTCTGTTCTGGTCTGATTTGTTCATATTTTTCTTCTCAACATTCCTCCCGGAATTGTGACTTAAATTCTGACTTAAACATCATTACCAAGCTCAGCCAAGATACTTGTTTTTAAATATTTTATTTTATTTTAAAATTTGTTTGTTTGTTTGTTTATTATTTAATTTTTTTATACCGTCCTTCTCCTGAGGGACTCAGGGCAGTGCACAGCCATAGTAAAACAACATATATCACAAAATTTAAAAACAGGTTAAAACTTATTAAATAATTTGGCCCTATATTAAAAACTCAAAAACTAAAACACCCATTTAAAATTCACACTTTAGCCAGAGCAGCCTGTTGAAACAATAGGTTCTTAAGGGCACGGCGGAAGGTACGTAGGTCAGGGATCATACGTATCTCCGGGGGCAATTCATTCCATAGGGCGGGAGCCCCCACAGAGAAGGCTCTCCCCCTGGGGGTTGCCAGTTGACATAATTTGACCGACGGCACCCTGAGGAGTCCCTCTCTGTGGGACTCCTCAGGGTGCTGTCGGTCAAATTATGTCGACTGGAATAATTGGGACGCCAGTGGGAGGCCATCAGTGACAGAAGGCGATCTCGTAAATATCCAGGTCCTAAGCCATGGAGCGCTTTAAAGGTGGTAACCAACACCTTGAATCGCACCCGGAAGACCACTGGGAGCCAGTGCAGCTCACGCAGGAGAGGTGTTATATGGGAGCGCTGTGTCACCCACATAATCACCTGCGCGGCACATTCTGGACCAGTTGGAGCCTCCGAGTGCTCTTCAAGGGGAGCCCCATGTAGAGAGTGTTACGGTAGTCCAGACAGGAAGTGACGAGGGCATGGGTGACCGTGCGCAAAGTGTCCCAGTCCAAAAAGGGACACAACTGGTAAATCAGGCGAACCTGCGAAAAAGCCCCCTGGCCACAGCCTTCATGTGATCTTCTAAAGACAGCCGTGTATCCAGGAGGACACCCAAAATTTAAATTAAATTTAATTTAATACAAACACTTCATCTTTCATTAAACAGTTGTGTCGTCTGGGTACAAATATTTTGCGCAATAACAATTAAGATTTACAACCATATTAAATATTTTGTCGATTCTTAACTTAATACTAATACCTAACATATCTACTATAAAACAATCCTCCTTAGCTCATTTAACTTTGTTAAAACATTTTCCATATTTCACTTCTCTGCTTTTCTTTCTAATTTTCATATTTATTCTCTAACCATTGATAGAATAACTCCAGATACTTTAAGAGGCCCAGAATTAGCACACGGAACTCCTTTTTCAATAATACTTTTTACCCAAGTTTAAAAATACAAAAATGAAAAAGAAATCCTAATATTTTTCATATTAAGGAAAAAAATCAAGAAACATAGGGGCGTAATGGCAAACCAATTTACAAGGGGGGAATTGCAAAATGTTAGAATGTAGGACTTCGCGGAAAGAGGAATGGGAGCCTGAACCGACTTCCAGCAGAGGTCATGGGTTAAAATCAATAAATCATAAAATAAAATAGAAACAGTAAAATAAATAAAAAATAGTTATTAAAAATAAATAAATAAATTATAAAGAAAACAAACAAGACAACAGAAAAGAAAAAGAAAAGTGCAGAGAGAGAAAAGGGAGGAAGGGAAAAACAAAGAAAAAGAATGTGTGTGTGTGTTTGTGTGTACAGTGTTTCCTGCCATAATAGGAGAGAGGAGGGAGGAGGGAGAGTGGGGAGAGGGAGGAGGAAAGGAAAGAGGGAGAGGCAGAGAGGTAGGGAGAAAGAGAGGAGGAGGAAGAGAGAGAGGGAGAGGGGAAGAGAGAGGGAGGAGGGAGAGGGAGGGAGTGGGCGAGGGAGAGAGGGGGGAGGGAGGGAAGGAAAGAAAGAGGGAGGGCGGGAGGGGGAGAGGGGGAGGGAGAGAGAGAGGGAGAGAGGGAGAGGGAGGGAGGGAGTGGGAGAGAGAGAGGGGGACGGAGTGGGAGAGGGAGGAAGGGTGGGAGAGGGAGGGAGGGAAGGAAGGAAGGAGAGAGGGAGTCAGAGTGGGAAGGAGAGAGGGAGAGGGAGGGAGGGACGGAGAGAGGGAGAGGGAGAGAGGGAGGAAGAGAGGGGGAGGGGGAGAGAGAGGGAGGGAGAGAGGGAGGAGAGGGAGGGAGGGAAGGAAAGAGGGAGAGGCAGAGAGGTAGGGAGAAAGAGAGGAGGAGGAGACAGAGAGGGAGAGGGGAAGAGAGAGGGATGGGAGAGGGAGGGAGGGAGTGGAGAGGGAGAGAGGGGGGAGGAAGGAAGGAAAGAGGGAGGGAGGGGAGAGGGGGAAGGGAGAGAGAGGAGAGAGGGAGAGAGAGGGAGGGAGGGGGAGAGGGGGGAGAGAGAGAGGGAGAGAGGGAGAGGGAGGGAGGGAGGGGGAGAGGGAGAAAGAGAGGGGGGGACAGAGTGGGAGAGGGAGGAAGGGAGGGAGAGGGAGGGAGGGATGAGAAGGTGATCACATGACACTGGGTGCTGCAATTGTCATACTGGCTTCCCAGCATGCTGACAAGGAAATTCTGGGAGTTGAAGTCCGCAAATGGTAAAGTTGCCAAGGGAGTTGAAAAACTTTGCTACAAGTCACAGAATCTATGACGGCTCTTCCCTCCCTCTTGTAACCCACATTGTTAGGGGAAAACCCCTCTGAGATCCTTCCTAAAGGGGTTTTTTTCCCCCCCATGTTTCCTGGGATTAAAACATGTTATTGCTTTTGGCACTACCTTTGTGCAGTTTCTCCAAGGTTATTTCCCTAGTTCTCCAGATTCAGAAGCTCAAAATAGCCTGACTAGGTGGCTGATTGGCTAGGTGACTGAGCTTGTCTATCAGAAAGGTCGGCAGTTCAGCGGTTCAAATCCCTAGTACAGGTCTCCTGCACGAGCAGAGGGTTGGACTAAATGACCTCCAAGGTTCCTTCCAACTCTGTTACTGTTAAATATGTCCTATGTGGTTGGTTTCCTGGCTTTCTATGCTTGCAGCAATGCTCCCATGAAGCAGGCCTGGCGTAGAAACTGACTGGATGAATCAGCTCACAAGCTCAATGATTGACAGGTGACAACTTAAAAAAAAATAGGTAGACAAATGGACAGCGGGCAGATTTAAAGCATTTACTTCTTCTTCCTTCACAAGCCAATTCTGCACTGTTAACCCCTTGTCAATCACATTCAAATTCTTTGTAAAGAGAAGAAGAGAAAGAGGACAAGGAAAGCCTAACTCTTAAATAAGATGGGCCTAACCTGAAGTTTCTGACAAGAAAAGCAGGTTTCATGTTAACAGATTAAGTCAAAACTGAGCGACTCCTGATATCTGCATGGCTCAGAGTCAGTCATGGGTTTTCACTTACCTTTGCAACCGGTTCACTCGTGTGCACTCCACTTCTGTGCACGCGCTACTACCGATTCGCCCGAACCGGGCTAAACCTGTAGCAACCCACCACTGCTTGGACTGATGTGCGAATTCCTCCCACGTCTCTTTCATTTGATCGGCAAAGAATCAGAAGCTGAACAGAGGGAGTCTGCAGGCTATGGTCAAAACTTCAAAATGGCGACCACGATAATGAAATGGTGGTGCAACATTGGTTACAAGCAAACAGAACCTTGAGCTTAACTTCCTGGCTGCCATCTTGCCTTTTGACTTTGCAGATTTCTCTGTAACCAGAGGAACAGAATTCTGCAAACAAAGAGTTATTTTCCCCGTACGGAGGAATGCTGACAGCGTTGCACCAATTAAAGGGATTTCCCTCTTCCACAAAGTTGTTTGAAGGACAGGAGAAGTGCTGCAACGGACACCACCGTGCCAAAATCTAATTTCTTCCCCGGTAAAACGATTTCTGTTTTCCACTTTGTTTTTTTTTTTTTTTTTTTGCAGGATGCTGAGTTTGCACAATAACAAGCCATAAATTAAGCAAGGAACTTGGCATCCACTGACTGACCCATTAAGCTACAGAAATTACTAGCCAAGGGTAACCCCAGCCAGGTTTATAGTATGCATACTCAACCAACTGGTTTGGTGTTGGGGCTGACATGTTGTGTAAGCTGCTTCAGGGTTGCGGGCTCGGGCTCTTCAGCTGATGGTGAAGGGTGCGGTGAAGCCATATATTCACACCGTTTTGACAGTGTAGAAAGTTAGCACCCGCCCCTCTCCTAGAAAAATGAAATATTCTAGGAAATATTAAAAAGGCAAAATATTATATTACCCTGGAAGAGAAATGGAGAAATGTTTTTAAGGCAAGAAGCAGACTCATTCTTAATTGCCCCCATCCTCCTCAATAGCCCACAGCAGATGACAGTACTTAAGAGATAAAGAGATGGCTAGGTCTAGTCATAAGCAACTACCCTCACCCAAGATCCAATAAAGGTAGGATTAGCCCTCAGCCATAATAGGAATTGCCCAAAGCCCCTTCATTACATCACCCAGCAAGATTCAACCAAGCTTGGGACTCAGACAACCTACAAAATTACCCCTGCATGACCCCATAAGAGTCTGACAACCAAGCAGAATACATTTCTTTCATAGGAACAGGAAGCAAGTTCAAAGCCCAAGAGAGGGGTATAAATATATCTCACTCTCTACTCCATGAGGTCAGCTACCCAGGACTTCAAACCACGTGATCCTGTCCACCATTAAACCATATTTTCAAACAGCTTCTATGTTTCCAGTGTCTTTCTCCCCACTTAGAACTGAACCCAGATGGACATTTCTTCCAACAACAGGAGAGTGGATTTCAATCCAGATTGACCTCCGGGCCCAAGGGATCAAGAGTAAAATGCTGGTGACAGAACAATTTTAGTCTGCAAACCACACTGACTTGGCAAATAGTTTCCTTCCTCTCCTTCCTTTCCTTCCTTCCTTCCTTCCTTCCTTCCTTCCTTCCTTCCTTCCTTCCTTCCTTCCTTCCTTCCTCCTCCTCCTCCTCCTCCTCCTCCTCCTCCTCCTCCTCCTCCTCCTCCTTCTTCTTTTAAATTTGATTTATATGCCGCCCTTCTCCGGAGACTCAGGGCGGCTTACAATGCGTTAAGCAATAGCCTTCATACTTTTGTATATTTTATACAAAGTCAGCTTATTGCCCCCACAAACTGAGTCCTCAATTTACCTACCTTAGAAAGGATGGAAGGCTGAGTCAACCTTGAGCCTGGTGAGATTCGAATTTACAGTAATTGCAGACAGCTGGAGTTAATCACAATGCATTAGTCTGCTGAGCTATCCAGGCTCCTCCTCCTCCTCCTCCTCCTCCTCCTCCTCCTCCTCCTCCTCCTCCTCTTCTTCTTCTTCTTCTTCTTCTTCTTCTTCTCTTCTTCTTCTTCTTCTTCTTCTTCTTCTTCTTCTTCTTCTTCTTCTTCTTTCTACCCATCTGATTCAATCAAACAGGATGGCCTTGCTACGGGTCCCATCAGCCCAGAATGATATCTAGCAGGGCCTGGAAAAAGGTCACCTTTCTGCCATAGGGCCTGTCCCATGGAACAGCCTCTCTCCAGAGGTTAGGATGGCCCCGACTCAGCTGGCTTTTCATACATCTATAAGAACTTAGCTCTGTCGGGGGTCACCAAGTGTCTGCAAGGACTTGCTTCATGGTTATTTTAGTCATCATGAGACCTGTGCTTTATTTTCAGCCGCTACGCATTGTAATTTTTGTATTCTCGTAATTGTTTTTATTTTCCTTTTTAATTTTGTTTATTGCCCAAAGTCACTTGGTTCTGTTGGGTTAGCAGAGGAATTTACGTATTACACAAAGCCAATAATATTGATTCATTAAAAATGAGGCTGTGTTATGAGCATGCACAGATTGTGAATAAGAACCTTAAGTGCAAACTCCGGTCACACTTTTTTCCATATATGTATGCATCTCTCTCCCTCCCTCTCTCCCTCTTCTCTCTCTCTCTCCCTCCCTCCCTGTCTCTCTTTCTCTCACTCCCTCTCTCCCCCCTCTCCCCTTTTCTCTCTCTCTCTCCCTCCCTGTCTCTCTCCCTCCCTGTCTCCTTCTCCCTCTCTCTCTCTCTCTCCCTCTTTCTCTCCCTCTCCCCCTTTCTCTCTCTCTCTCCCTCTCTCTCCCCTCTCTCTACCCCTCCCTCTCTCCCTCTTTCTCTCTCTCCCTCTTTCTCTCCCCCTCTCCCCCTCCCTCACTCTCTCCCTCTTTCTCTCCCTCCCCTCCCTTCCTTTCTCTCTCTCCCTCTCTCTCCCCTCTCTCTCCCCCTCCTCTCTCCCTCTTTCTCTCTCTCCCTCTTTCTCTCCCCCCTCTCCCCCTCCCTCACTCTCTCCCTTCCTTTCTCTCTCTCCCTCTCTCTCTCCCCCTCTCTTTCTCTCTCTCTCTCTCTCTCATTGGCAACTTGGCGCTGAACAGAATACCGACAACACGACAAGGAACTTTGGAATCTAATTGCCGAAAACAAGAGGTGTGAATTTCACAGCAACTGCACACTTGCAATACTGAGGTATATAACCCTTAGCTTTTCCTTCTGCAGCTTTGACACCTCTCCCCCCTCCTCAAAACCGCCCCCTTCCCTCCAGAGTCACGTAACTTGAAAGATCCAGACTTCAATGGCACAATGCGTCAAAACATCCAGCGAAGCCTCTTTGATCAAAGACAGAGAAGTGAGACTCCGTAGAGCAGGGAGCAACGGCCACTGTCATGGCCTGCCCAGCCTCTTTGCAACATCCAGGATTTGACTTCTGGCCAGCCAGATCTTTCTCCTCGGTTTCTGCCGAGGACCCCTGGGGACAGGTGTGTCTCAAGGGCACAGCTCCCCCCTCCCCATGATTTACTGACACAGGGGGAGAGAGTTAGCACCTCTTCCTGATGATGCTGAAATTTCCTCATTCTCTTCTTCCGTTCCCAGCAGTCCAGCTGGGTCTGTAATTTACAGCTGGCATGTGTGTGTGTGTGAGTGAACTGTTTGAGCTCTTCCTGCCTGAAAGACACCCCCCAAAGCAGTTCCCCTCCCATGACTCCATTCTCATTGTCTTTTTTTTAAAAAAAACCAGATTTTTGACAACGCGTTTCTACTATCACCTCCACGACAGATGCGGAAATTCAGCTCCCAACCCAATTTCTTGTTGACGCAGAGCTTAGTCTGTTTTATTTTTAATTTTTGCTTTCTCGACAAACCGAAAGGTCAAGCTATCAAATACGGGCTGCGGAATCCCAGACGATCTCCAGATGGCAGCAGAGTGAGGGTTTTTTTAAAAAAAAAATAGATCACATTATTGCCACCTAGTGGTTTCCTAGAGTATTGCAGCCAAGATCTGACACCTTTCCCCCCCCAAGGATCTCAGCACAGGTAGTCCTCGACTTAATACCACAGTTGAGCCCCAAATTTACGTATTTACTAAGTGAAACATTTGTTAAGTGAGTTTTACCCCGTTTTATGATGCCTTTCTTGACACAGTTGTTAAGCGAATCACTGCACTTGTTACGTTAGTCGCCCAGTTGTTAAGTGAATCTGGCTTCCCCATTGACTTTGCTTGCAAGAAGGTCGCAAATTTGATTTGATTTTGATTTTAATTTAATTTATATGCCGCCCTTCTCCGGAGACTCAGGGCGGCTTACAATGCGTTAAGCAACAGCCTTCATACTTTTGTATATACCTGCTTAGTAGGGTTTTCAGCCCCCCCTAAGCAGTGTTCTTTTTTATACAAAGTCAGCTTATTGCCCCCACAATCTGGGTCCTCATTTTACCTACCTTAAGGATGGAAGGCTGAATCAACCTTGAGCCTGGTGAGATTCGAACTTGCAGTAATTGCAGGCAGCTGGTGTCACTTTAACACCACTTTAAGCTGCTGTGCCACCAAGGCTCTTTGGGGATCACACGACCCTAGGACATTGCAACCGTCATAAATATGAGTCAGCTGCCAAGTGTCCAATTTTATTTTTTTTTAAATTTGATTTATATGCCGCCCTTCTCCGGAGACTCAGGGTGGCTTACAATGCGTTAAGCAATAGCCTTCATACTTTTGCATATTTATATTTATACAAAGTCAGCTTATTGCCCCCAACAAACTGGGTCCTCAATTTACCCACCTTAGAAAGGATGGAAGGCTGAGTCGACCTTGAGCCTGGCTAGGATTGAACTCGCCAGTAATTGCAGCAGCTGGATCTTAAATGCTGCCTTTGTAGGAGGCATTACCCCCCTACGCTACTCAGGCTCTACGCTACTACGCTACGCTACTCAGGCTTTGATCAAGTGACCCTGGTGATGGTACAGTGCTCATGAGTGTGAAAAACGGTCATAAGTCACTTTTTTTCAGTGACGTTGTAACTTCAAACGGACACTAAATGAACAGCACTGGGAGGAAAAAAACTCAGCCTTCTCTAAAAGCTGAAAGGACTGTAAAATCTCCAGTGTAACTTCAAAAATACCCACCACCAAACTGGCAGTATTTAGAATGTTGCCCTTCGGTTCCCATCCTCCCCGGCCAGCGTGATTGGGAAAGAGATGTTTAAAAATATTGGTTTTCAACATCCCCTTGAAATTCTTTTGTGATAATGCCTGCTGCTGCAGGCATTATCACAAAATCACCAATCAAGCAGCATGCAGAGCAGAAATAAAACAATCGGTAGCCCTGTGCCGATCCATTTGTGGCCCAGGTTCCCTTTGTAACCTATTTACACCCAAAGGCATCCTACATGTTTTTCTCTACTACTTTGGGATGGTGTTGTTTCTGAATGCGTGCAAAAGGTGGCATTTGAACTTGTAGTCGGTGGCATATACTGAATTTTGAGGCCTTTTTCTTATACCTAATGCATTTTCTCCCAACCTGCCTGTTTTTGCTAAGCAAGTGAGCGTGTCGATCGAAAGGTCGGCCGTTCAGCGGTTCGAATCCCTAGTGCCGCGTAACGGGGTGAGCTCCCGTTGCTTGTCCCAGCTTCTGCCAACCTAGCAGTTCGAAAGCACGTAAAAAAAAATAAAGGGACTGTTGGTAAGTGACACAGTCACTAAGTGGGACATCGTGTGACCGTGCCAGACAGACGATCCCACTTCTGCCAATGTAGTTTACTGAATCAGCCATGCTCATTAAGGCAGAGATCAACGTGACCGCAACTGATGACTTAGCCGGTTTCTCCATTGATTCTGCTTATCGGAAGCCATCTTGGAACCATGTAAATGGCGATCATGTGATCAAAGAATGCTGTGATCACGTGATTGTGGGGATTGCAAATCCCGAAACAGGTTGAAAAGTTGCTTAGACAGTGGCTCAGTGGCTAAGACGCTGAGCTTGTCGATCGAAAGGTCGGCAGTTCAGCAGTTCGAATCCCTAGTGCGCATAATGGGGCGAGCTCCTGTTCCTTGTCCCAGCTTCTGCCAACCTAGAAGTTCGAAAGCAGGTAAAAAATGCAAGTAGAAAAATAGGGACCACCTTTGGTGGGAAGGTAACAGCGTTCCGTGCGCCTTTGGCATTTAGTCATGCCGGCCACATGACCACGGAGACGTCTTTCTTCTATTCTTCTATATTGTTAGACGTCTTCGGACAGCACTGGCTCTTCGTCTTTGAACTGGAGATGAGCACTGCCCCCTAGAGTCGGGAATGATAGCACATATGTGCAAGGGGAACTTTTTACCTTTACCTATACTATATTTTAAGGCCTTTTTCTCACACCCAATGCATTTTCTCCCTATGTTCCTGTTTCTGATATATTTGTACACCATTTTGAAGAGCTAAAATTGAGACAAAAATCTTCAGAAATGAGGACTTTGGAGATGAAACGATGTTACTTTGTCTGCAGATCAACCCGGTTAGTTTCAGAATTCATAATCCAGTCCCTAGGCCTCCCTGTGAGCCTCCGTGAAACATCTCGCTGGGGAGAGAAAGAAATGTGTATATTCTTCTTTTTAACAACAACCATATTAATTATAATAAATCTCGAACCGAAGTCGCTCAGATTCTGCAAGTGAGCACAGCCGAATAGCATAACGTGCAAAAACAATACCCAACTCATTTATTTGCATATATATTGGTTTCTTTCATATAATTTATTCCTCTGTTAAAGCAGGGAGGAGCAAAGGCCTGTTCAAACCCACCACACCTTTGATGCTTCTGTTAGGCTAAATGCCTGCTGTTAGCATTTCCATTTTCCCAGGCACTATCCCAGAGAAGAGCGAGAAAGATGATTCGGGGACTGGAGGCTAAAACATAGAAAGAACAGCTGCGGGAATTGGACAGGGGGGAAAAACCAGCAGATGCTGACCAGTTCCGGAGAGCTGGTAGCGGAAATTTTGAGCAGTTCGGAGAACCGGGAAATACCAGAGTGGGGTGGGAATGGGGATTTTGCAATATTCTTCCCTGCCACGCCCACCAAGCCACACCACACCACGCCCATCAAGCTACGCCCACAGAACCGGTAGTAAAAAAAAATGTGGAATTCACCACTGGAATTGGGTACGTCTAGTTCAGTGATGGCTAACATTTTATTTTTTTTAAATTTGATTTATATGCCGCCCTTCTCCGGAGACTCAGGGTGGCTTACAATGCGTTAAGCAATAGCCTTCATCCTTTTGTATATTTATATTTATACAAAGTCAGCTTATTGTCCCCAACAAACTGGGTCCTCAATTTACCTACCTTAGAAAGGATGGAAGGCTGAGTCAACCTTGAGCCTGGTGGGATTTGAACTTGCAGTAATTGCAGGCAGCTTGATATTAATAACAGTTAATAACAGTGCTTTAGTCTGCTGCGCCACCAGAGCTCCTCTTTTTTTTTTTTTTTTGCCATCACGTGTCAGGAAAGGGGGGGGGTCATGCACGTATGCCCTCACCCATAATTCTATGTGCTCTGCTCCTGCGCATGCATGCACGATTCCCCCCCGCTCCTGTGACACGATGGCCCAGTAGGCCCATTTTTCTCTCTCACCTGGCTCCAGAGTCTCTCTAGGAGTCCAGGGAGGGCGAAAACAGCCTCCCCCCCACCTCCAAGGCCCTTCAGAGGCCAGAAACGGTCTGTTTGCTGACTTCTGGTGGGCCCAGAAGGTCTGAAAATCAACTGGCTGGCAAATGCATGTGTGCTGGAGCTGAGCTCACATGCTCACTGATATGGCTACATGTGCCACCTGTGGCACCTGTGACATAGATTTGCCATCATGGCGTTTCTAGCTGAATGAAAAGAAGGACCAGGGGAGACATGATAGCAGTGTTCCAATATCTCAGGGGTTGCCACAAAGAAGAGGGAGTCAAGCTATTCTCCAAAGCACCTGAAGGCAGGACAAGAAGCAATGGGTGGAAACTCATCAAGGAGACAACCAACCTACAAATAAGGAGAAATTTCCCTATCAGCAAATATAGCAAGCAATGGCAACAGCACTTAGATTTATATATATACTGCTCCAAAGGATTCTCCAAGCTATTTATAATGTCACCATATTGCCCCCAAGAACCTGGGGCCTCATTTTACCAACTTTGGAAGGATGGAAGGCTGGGACAACCTTGAGCTGGTCAGAATCGAACTCCTGATTGTAGGCAGAGTTTGCCTAAAACACTGCTTTCTAACCAGTGCACTACCACGGCTCTAGGAAACAATTAACCAGTGGAACGGCTTGCCTTCAGAAGTTGTACGTGCTTCATCACTGGAGGTTTTTAAGAAGAGACGGGACAGCCATTTGTCTGAAATGTTATGGGCTCTCCTGCTTGAGCAGGGGGTTAGACTAGAGGACCTCCAAGGTCCCTTCCAACTCTGTTAATTTTCAATTTTCTTGAAATGTTCTGCTGGCAAGATCCTCAACGTGGCATCCTGTGGCCCCAAGGTGTCCTTGGCATAGGCAACTGATATTTTCCAGTATTTTAAAAATGGCAAACAATGAAAAGCACTGACCCCCAGCATCCTCTTTGTTTCCAAGAATGTCTCTGGCCCTCAGCCACACCACACACCCCACAAAGCTTTCTTCAACAGGGAAAGTGGCTATAAGTTGACCACGTCTGGTAAATCCACATTTTGCTATTGACTGCATCCTCCGTACTAGCCATTTTGAGATAGCACATCCTTTCTACATCCAGGTTTTTGGTAAGAATGATCCAACAGTTGGGAACTCCTGTCTTAAGAGCTAGAAACTTGAGTCTTTTGTTTTTAATTCTCCCTCCCTCAAAATTGACAATCAATTCTGGGGAAACATCCAAGGCAAGGAGTGAAATCCAACCGGTTCTATCCGGCTCGGGGCGAACCGGTAGCAGTGGCTGCAAGAGGCTCCGCCCATCCGTGCGGATGTCATGACATCGCTTTCTTAAGCCTCTGCGCATGCGGAGACAACAGCGCAACAGCGCAAACAGAGCGAGAGCATGCACAGAGCATGCACATTGGTGAACCGGTAGGGAAGGTGAATCAATTTCACCCTGATTCAAGGCCAATGAGCGCCTTCTCTTTTGTGAATTTCCAGGGAGGTTCCTGTCTCTACTCCCTTTTGAAAGAAAAAAAGGCATTGGAGGATCATGGATTGGCTAAAAGCGACAAGAATAAGAAATTGGGATTTTAGATTCCAGAAAGAGCTGTTTTAGATTTCTCGCTGTCATTTGAAACCATGGATGCCCCACTGCTGTCTAGACTGGATGGATGAAAACCTTTTCTCCCTTATTATACGAGTTCCTGCTATTCAACCGATCTGCAAATCATGCCTTGTGCACACCTCCCATGCCAACAAACACAAATGACACAACTCTCCCACCAAAACACATCAATTCATACCCCAACATGGCCCAAACATTTGCTTCCTGCTCTTTGACCCCCTCAGCATCATGAATATCACTGACTCTGCTTCCTGTTCAAAGGAAGGAGAGGAGTGTGAGTGGAGGAAGGGGAGGGAGGGAGAAAAGAAGGAAGGAAGGAGAAAGAAAAGGATGGAAGGAAAAAGAAGAAGAAAAAGGGAGGGAGGGAGGGAGGGAGGGAGGAAGGAGAAAGAAAAGGATAGAAGGAAAAAGAAGAAGAAAAAGGGAGGGAGGGAGGAAGGAAGGAGAAAGAAAAGGATGGAAAAAAAGAAGAAAGGAAGAACAGAAAAAGAAAGAAAGAAAGAAAAGGGAGGGAGGGAGGGAGGAAGGAGAGGAGTGTGAGTGTGAGTGTGAGTGGAGGAAGGGGAGGGAGGGAGGGAGAAAGGAAGGAAGGAAGGAGAAAGAAAAGGATAGAAGGAAAAAGAAGAAGAAAGAGGGAGGGAGGGAGGGAGGAAGGAAGGAAGGAAGGAAGGAAGGAGAAAGAAAAGGATGGAAGGAAAAAGAAGAAAAAGGGAGGGAGGGAGGAAGGAAGGAGAAAGAAAAGGATAGAAGGAAAAAAAGAAAGAAAGAAAAGAGAGGGAGGGAGGGAGGGAGGGAAGGAAGGAAGGAAAACCAGAAGTGAAAATTTTAAAAAGCAACCCAAAGCAGAGGTGTCTACAGATTTTGGTCCAAGAAGTCAAGGTGATGTAAAAAAAAATTCAGACATTGTGGTTGGCACCTTGGCTTTTTGCCCATCCTTTGCAGACATTCCTGATCTAAAGGGTGGGTAGCTTCGGTGCCACAGAGCGGAGGGCAGCTTGCCTGATGGACGGAATGCTGAAAAAGTCACTTCTGTAAAATATCAGGGCACCCACTTTCTGCCAGAAAAAGGAGAAGTGGGCTGTGCAAAGAGGAAGGGACAGATCAGGTGGGAGGGGCATCCAGTGGGAGGGGCAAAGCACCTGAATAAATTGATCAGAGACAGATGGACTGCAGTACAGCTGTAAGGATTTATAGGCTTAATAATATCTACACTGGAAATATTGTCTAGTTTGCAAATATCCTGCAGATCTTTCAAAAGATAGTATTCCAAGAAACACCGCCTAGCCTTTAAATCTACTTTTGGAAAACTTAACAGCTTTCCCCGGTTACCTTACAAAATGTGATTTAAAAACAACTGCAATTCATTTGCTGAATGCCAAAAACATTTTTTTTAAAAAATTCCCTTAGCATTTGATAACTTGTGGGATTCTGCTTCACCGCTTGCGGACGCTGGCTCTATTCCTCCGCCTGTCTTTTATTTTATTGTGTACATGTCAGGGTATTTTATATTGTATTAAAGGTATTTTAATGTTGCACAACCACCTGGAGATGCACAGCATGAATGGAGAAGTAGAGGGAGGGAGGAAAGAAAAAGAAAGGAAAGAAAAAGAAAGGAAAGGAAGGAAGGAAGGAAGGAAGGAAGAAAGAAAGAAAGAAAGAAAGAGAAAGAAAGAAAGAAAGAAAGAAAGAAAGAAAGAAAGAAAGAAAGAAAGAAAGAAAGAAAGAAAGAAAGAAAGAAAGAAAGAAAGAAAGAAAGAAAGAAAGAATAAGCATTAAAGGAAGAATGAAACGTGTGGTAGATTTTTATTTTTATTTTTATTTTTTTGCACTTTGCTAGGGATTGACTCAGAAGCCGAAAGACATTCCAGCAAAGTTCACACTTTTCAAAACTCACCCTCGAAAATGAAACACTTAAAAAAAAAAAAAGAACAGAAAAGGGGAAAACAACAGGGCTATATTATCAATGAAATATGTACTTGCATGGCAAATTCACTTTGGTGAGAACGTTCTTGATTTTGCAGGGAAAACAGCCAGGGGAAAAAATGCTTTCAAGTGAACAGGGTCTATTTATAAAAAGTTCACAGCTGCTTTGAACTCTTGCAGTTTTTTAAAAAAAAGAAAGAAAAAGAAAAAAAAGAAAGAAAGAAAATTTCAGCACAAAACTGAAGGGCTGATCTTCCCACTCAAGGCTATGTTGTACAAAAATAGCAAAAAAACAAAAAAACAAAACAGAAAGGTGTTGGGAAAGTGACATAAGAACAAGCCCCTGGACGATGCCGAGCTGGCACGAATCGCCAACACTCCAGAAGATAGATCTCAAGATACAGAACGTTCTCAGCAGGCTTGAAAATGGGGCCCTACCCCGACAAAATGAAATTCAACGTTGAGAAACGTAAGGTTGTACATTTAGGCAAGAAAAACCCAAATGTTCAGGGATAGAATAGGTCCGTGATGGCGAACCCATGGCACGCGTGCCACAGATGGCACATGAAGCCATATTGGTGGGCACGCGAGCTCAACTCTGGTGCGCATGCGCATTCTGGCCAGCTGATTTTCGGGCCTTCTAGGTCCACCAGAAGTCAGGAAACAGGCTATTTCCAGCCTCCAGAGGGTCTCCGGGGTGGTGGGGAGGTTGTTTTCACCCTTTCCAGTGTCCTAGAAAGCCTCTGGAGCCTGGAGAGGGCGAAAAATGGGCCTACTGGGCCCACTGTGCCATCGCATGCCAAAAGTGGGGGGGGGAGCATGGGGGGGGTCGCACACGCATGCATGGGGGCGGAGCACATAGAATTATGGGTGTGAGCATGCACACACATGACCCCCTGAGCTCCCCCACTTTTGGCACGCGATGGCAGAAAGGTTAGCCATCACTGGAATAGATGGTACCTGGCTCAATAGTAGTAACAGTGAGAGGGATGTTGGAGTCCTGGTGGACAATCACTTGAATATGAACCAGCAGCAGTGGTGGGTTCCTCCTGGTTCCGCCTGATTCCGCCGAGCCAGTAGCGGTGACGATATGACGTCACTGAACCGGTTCTGCCCCCCCTCGCCCCATCCACCCCTGCGTTATTCTTACCTTTTATTTGGCCCCACCCCCAATCTATTGCTGCCTCCTGAGTCCCAGCTGATGGCTAGAGGGAAAAAACTGTTTAAACTCTTGCCATGGGCTTCAAAGGGCCGCCGTACAGCTGATCAGTTAAAAGAAAACAAATGAATAGACCGGTGCCTGCAAAAATAAATGAGTAGATCAGTACCTACAAAAATACATGAATAGATCAGTGCCTGCAAAAATAAATGGGTAGACCAGTGCTTGCAAAAATACATGAATAGATCAGTGCCTGCAAAAATAAATGGGTAGACCAGTGCCTGCAAAAATAAATGGATAGACCAGTGCTTGCAAAAATACATGGGTAGACCAGTGCCTGCAAAAATAAATGGGTAGACCACGTGCCTGCAAAAATACATGAATAGATCAGTGCCTGAAAAAATAAATGAGTAGACCAGTGCCTGCAGAAATAAATGGGTAGACCACGTGCCTGCAAAAATAAATGGGTAGACCACATGCCTGCAAAAATACATGAATAGATCAGTGCCTGCAAAAATAAATGGGTAGATCAGTGCCTGCAAAAATACATGAGTAGACCAGTGCCTGCAAAAATAAATGGGTAGATCAGTGCCTGCAAAAATACATGAGTAGACCAGTGCCTGCAAAAATACATGAATAGATCAGTGCCTGCAAAAATAAATGGGTAGACCAGTGCCTGCAAAAATACATGAATAGATCAGTGCCTGCAAAAATAAATGGGTAGACCAGTGCTTGCAAAAATACATGAATAGATCAGTGCCTGCAAAAATAAATGGGTAGACCAGTGCCTGCAAAAATAAATGGATAGATCAGTGCCTGCAAAAATAAATGGGTAGACCAGTGCTTGCAAAAATACATGGGTAGACCAGTGCCTGCAAAAATAAATGGGTAGACCACGTGCCTGCAAAAATACATGAATAGATCAGTGCCTGCAAAAATAAATGAGTAGACCAGTGCCTGCAAAAATAAATGGGTAGACCACGTGCCTGCAAAAATAAATGGGTAGACCACATGCCTGCAAAAATACATGAATAGATCAGTGCCTGCAAAAATAAATGGGTAGATCAGTGCCTGCAAAAATACATGAGTAGACCAGTGCCTGCAAAAATACATGAATAGATCAGTGCCTGCAAAAATAAATGGGTAGACCAGTGCCTGCAAAAATACATGAGTAGATCAGTGCCTGCAAAAATACATGAGTAGATCGGTATAGCTCTGCAAGCAGTTAAAAGCCTGGTAGACCAGTACCTCTGCTAAATCCTAAATAATTGTCACATGACCACCAAGCCACACCCACAAAATAAGCCACGCCCACAGAACCAGTAGTAAAAAAAATTAGAACTCACCCCTGACCAGCAGTGTGCAGTAGCCAAGTCAGTCCTAGACTGCATTAATAGAAGAATAGAATCAAGATCACATGAAATATTAATACCACTTGGTAAGGCCACACTTGGAATACTGCACCCAGTTTTGGTGACCAACATATAAAAAAAGATGTTGAGACTCTAGAAAGAATGCAAAGAAGAACAAAGATGATTAGGCAACTGAATAGAATAGAATAGAATTTTTTATTGGCCAAGTGTGATTGGGCATGCAAGGACTTTGTCTTTGGTGCATAGGCTCTCCGTGTACATAAAAGAAAAGATACATTCATCAAGAATCACAAGGTACAACACTTAATGATAGTCGTAGGGGACAAAGAAGCAATCAGGAAACAATATCAATATAAATTGTAAGGATACAAGCAACAAAATTACAGTCATACAGTCATAAGCGGAGGCCAAAACATATGAAGAACAGTTGCAGGAATTGGGTATGTCTAGTTTAGTGAAAAGAAGGACTAAGGATGACATGATAGCAGTCTTCCAGTATCTCAGGGGCTGCCCCAAAGAAGAGGGAGTCAAGCTATTCTCCAAAACCCCTGAGGGCAGGACAAGAAGCAAAGAGTGGAAACTAATCAAGGAGAGAAGCAACCTAGGAATTAAGGAGACATTTCCTGACAGTTAGAACGATTTACCAGTGGAACTGCTTGCCTCCAGAAGTTGGGGAGTTCTCCATCACTGGAGGTTTTTAAGAGATTGTTTTTCTAGAATGGTAAAGGATCTAGACTAGAAGTCCCCTTCCAACTCTTCCAACTCTGTTATTCTCCAAACTGCTCCTTCAGTCCTGTGGAAAACCTCTTTCATTCATTTCCTTTTGAAAGGGTTGCAAAAACTGAGCCACTGCAATTTAGCCCAATCTATGTCCTTTCCCATTCCTGCCTCATTCCTTTGCTGCTTGTCAAAAGAGGAGACTGGGATACGGAGAGGTCAGAACGGGATGGGTGGGAAACAGCTTTTCAGATGGGAAATTTCTCATTAGTGTGAAAAATAAATATCCCAATGAAATCAGGTTTGGGCTGATGCCAGTGGAAACACTGCCTCAGTCTGGACAGGAGATAGAGAAGCTGTATTTGTCTCGGCGGTATCAAAACAGGATTATAATCACCCTGCCTTCGTCTCGCGGCCGACTTGCACCCGAAGAAGCCACGGAAAATATCTTTCCTGCTACATCCCCAATATATTGTCGTGATTTTATCTCCACTTAACCCCAATGCTGATATGATAGTGGTGAAATCCAATGGTTTTTTTTTTACTACCGGTTCTGCTTGGTGGTCATGGTGTGGCTTGGTGAGCGTGGCAGGGAAAGGATACTGCAAAATCCCCATTCCCACCCCACTCCTGGGGGAAGGATATTGCAAAATCTTCATTCCAACCCCACTCTGGGGCCAGCCAGAGGTGGCATTTGCCAGTTCTCCCGAACTGCTCAAAATTTCCGCTACCGGTTCTCCAGAACCTGTCAGAACCTGCTGGATTTCACTCCTGGATAGCAGCCTTCCGGTACTTGAGGGGCCATCACAGAGAAGAGGGAGGGTTCAACCTCTTCTCCAAAGCACCTAAGGGCAGGACAAGAAGTAACAAGTGGAAGATCATTACAGGGAGCTCCAACCTACTTCTAAGCGGAAATTTCCTGCCAGTGAGGACAATTAATCTGTGGAACAACTTGCCTCCAGAATGCCCAAAGGTGATTTTTTGCGTTCCGTTTTTCATCCACGCAGCTTCTTCAGAAATGAAATATTCTCAATGAAAAAAAGAACCAAGAAAGTCTACTTGCCTTTTGGAAGAAAACATTTTTGGGACAATCCTGACCTGGATGATTGAGAATCTCTATAGAGAACCTAGCCTCCAGAAGTTGTGGATACTATCACTGGAGGTTTTCAAGAAGAGCTTGGACAACCAATTGTCTGAAATGGTATAGGGCCATGATGGTGAACCTATGGCATGCGTGCCACAGGTGGCATGCAGAGCCATATCTGTGGGCACATGACTATTGCCCAAGCTCAGCTCCAACACGCATGCAAGTGCCTGCCAGCTGATTTTTGGGCCTTCCAGGCCCACCGGAAGTCAGGAAATGGGTCATTTCCAGCCTCTGGAAGGCCTCCGGGTGGGTGGAGAAGGCCGTTTTCGCCCTCCCCAGGCTCCTAGAAAGCTTCTGGTGCCTGGGGAGGGGGACTAAATATGGGCCTTCCGGTCCTACTGGAAGTCAGGAAACGTGTCGTTTCCGGCCTCTGGGGGAAATGGAAAGGCTGTTTTCGCCCTTTCCAGGCTCCTAAAAAGCCTCTGGAGCCTGGGGAGAGCGAAAAACAGGACTTCTGGTCCCACCGGAAGTCAAAAAATGGGCCATTTCCGGCCTCTGGAGGACCTCTGGGCGGGGGGGGGGGAGGCTGTTTTTTCCCCTCCCCAGGCTCCACAGGCTTTCTAGGAGCCTGGGGAGAGCAAAAACAGCCTCCCCTCCTTCCGGAGGCCGGAAACATCACTAGGCCCATCCACTCTTGCCATGGTTAGCCATTACTGATATAGGGTCTCTTGCTGGGGAGGGGGGTTGGACTAGAAGACCTCCAAGGTGCCTTCCAACTCTGTTAATCTATGTTCTGTGTTCTGTCTCAGGAGAAGTTGTTTCTATTAGCCTCTGTTACCACCATGTCACGGTTTACAAATTTTTACAGTGGCAAAATTGTACAGCGGTAACAATTTTCTGCTCACTTCAGGATGGGCTGAAGGGCCTTCAACTCCATGTTTTATGGGTAGAAAACCACCTTCGTTGGTTTTGATACTACTAGGACCTGAGGAAGGCAACCTGAGGGAGGGATGAAGAGAGATGAGAAAGGACAGGAGTAGCAAAATGTTGACAAGACATAGTTGTGCTGTAGTTAGGTACAAGCAAAGACCTGCCTTTTCGCCCAACAGGTTTTCCCACATGTGTTTTGATCAGCGTCCTAAGCTCGGTTACTATTGCCCTTGGTTAGTTTATTTTGGAGAATGCATTTACGGCTCTCCAGTTTAACTATTTCTATCCAATTTTCAATACTGTAATATACTGTTATTCTGTCGACGCAGTCTCAACCTGCAACTTGTTAAAACAGCAGCTACGAAATAAAAAAGTAACAATAATTGCACCAATCGCTTAGGTTCTCGTTGATTATTTTTTTTCCTGAACCGCCGGTCTGCATTCATACAACACTCTTAAACTGCTTGCTGAATTAGCCCAGGTTCTGGGTTTGCTGAAATACCTTAAGCCATAAACATAGCAAGTGGGATGAGTTAGGTGTGGGGATTATGTAGAGCCACAAAGAGGCTAACCCTGGTTAAACGTACACTTAGGTTGCTATTTGGCATGGTTACAGGTGTGCGTCAGAGCAATCCAATCTCTCCTTTCTCAGCACAAAAACATTATCTAATTAACCATAATTGGTCCGTTCCTTCCTGAGGTGTCTGCAGAATTGGAAGTTTTCATCCAAAATGACAAGAGCCACTTTGCAAAACGGCGTCTATGGAGATTCTCAGTCCTCCTGGTCGTGGTTGTCTCAAAGGTGCTTTTTTTCAAAGAGGCAACAGGACTTTCTGGCTTTCTGGCTCAGAGCTGAAGAAGCTTCTTGGATGAGAAGTGAAACGTCTTCAAATAATTTTTTTTATTTATGTTTTTTTTTTTTTTTTTTTGCAAAGCCATGTAATGGTTTTCGGAAATGAGCTTGGGAAAGAGAAGGGAGAGCCACAGACTAGGCAACGGTCAGATTTGATTCAGGAGAAATTGCAGAAGAAATAGGGGAATGGCAAATTTCTCAGAAAGGATCCTCCCTAGTTTCTTGGATTGTATAGGTGGGGGTGGGGGAGAGAGATGCACTTTCAGGCTTATAATATCCTAGTGATATCGGGCTAAGCCTATAAATGATGTGGATCAATTCAGCCAAGGGTTCAGTTCTTTTTTGCCTTAACACCAGTGGTGAAATCCAATTTTTTTTTTGCTGTGGGTGTGGTTTGCTGGGTGTGGTGTGGCTTGATGGGCGTGGCTTGGTGGGCATGGCAGGGGAAGGATACTGCAAAATCCCCATTTCCTCCCCACTCCTGGGGGAAGGATATTGCAAAATCTCCATTCCCACCCCACTCTGGGACCAGCCAGAGGTAGCATTTGCCGGTTCTCCAAATTACTCCAAATTTCCACTACTGGTTCTCTGAACTGGTCAAAATTTCTGCTACCAGTTCTCCAGAACCTGTCTGAACCTGCTGGATTTCACCCCTGCTTAATACAGAAGAGACTGAATCTTGCCAGACTAAACCTTTACTACCTTCAACTTAACGGATATACCCTGGGAGAGTGTAGAGAGTGACTATCTGTACTCTCTACCACTCTTTTTGAGGAGTGTGGTGGCTCCTCAGAGAGGTTGGAATGCTGGGCAGCAGGTAAGCCAGCCTGTGTTCGAGACCCGAGAGCTGATACTGGGCTGGGTTGAGCTCTCATCCTTCACTCCAGGTCCTGCCGGGGACATGAAAGCCGTCCCCTCCTGGGCATTCCCAGGGCAACAGTGATGTCACAGCTAAGCCTTTTAACCCGGAAGCGCCAGAGTAAAAAAAAAAATCCATTGCTGAGCTGTGCTGCCTCTTGTCCCTCTCCCCCCGCTCCACCTTTCTAGAATGTGCTCCCTCCTTCCTGGGAGACTGCCCTCTCACCATAATCCTTCATGCCAGCTCCCCCTCTATGGGCATCATTTCTCACAGTTAATGCAACGTTACATAAAATTGGAGCTAGTCTATTCTACATAACAAAGATCTACCTCCTTCAGGCAGAGCCATAGTAGGAATTGCCCAAAGCCCTTTCATTACATCATCACCCAGCAAGAATCAACCAAGCCTGGGACACAGACAACCTACAAAGTTACCCCTGCATGGCCCCATGGGAGTCTGACAATCAATCAGAATACAAGCTCAAATTCCAAACCCCAGAGAGAGCATAAAACCCAGGCACTCTCAGCATCTCTTTCCTTTTTTCTGCCCAGGACCTCAAACCATGTGGTCCTGTCCACTATTAAACCATCTTTCCAAGCAGTTTCTATTTGAAACGGAACCAAAAGGATATTTCTTCCTACACACAAAGTGGAGGACATTGTATCACAACAGCCCCTTTTGTCTTCTGCATAGACACCTTTCTTTCTCCCTGCTTCCCTGATCTGCAACTATATTCATACAATAGGTTGTGTTTGGGTAATATTAATTCTGAGTTGTTAAAACAGTTCCCTTGCAAGCTATCTGACATTTCCAATCCACATATCCTTGCAATAGGGTTGCTCACTATCACATACTCAAAGGCAGATAAATTTACACCCTTCCTCTCCTGGACAGGATTAAAAAAACAAAACAAAACAAAAAAAACCATTGGTTGTTTAAAATATTATGGCAGTGGACCAAGAGTGTTCAAAGCAAAGAAAAATCACAATTTCCCAACAGTTTATGATTCGGATTTAGACTTTAAGAAACTGGAAAATTCAGATAAAATCTCTAGAGAATGTCCAGAGAAATTGATCTGTTTAATTTTGGAATAAGATTAGATTTTAAGAAGCTGGAAGAAGTTGAGAGAAACGAATGTAAAGAAACAGATGCTTCAGATAATGCTGCTTCTGAAAAATAGATAAATAATGCAATAATTTTTATGTCTATTTTCTGTGTGCTAAGTAAGCTCCATTGTCTATTTCTCTTTGTAAGTTACAGAATTAGATACTTAAATTTCAAGACTGAATTCCTACAGTGTGCCAAATATATATATATATATATTTCTCTGTAGAACCTTTCTGTTAATCTGTCCTATTAATTTGGGATTCTCCTCCCATCTCTTTTTTTTAATGCAGACTTTAAGGTAGAATTCTCTCTACTTGTAGCAGGCCACTGCCATCTAGTGGTCAGCCACCAGTACTGAATTTTCCCCCTGATTTTCCTTTTTACCCAAGTTGTTGTTTTCCGGTCATTTAAACTGCTCTGTAATTAATCTTCTTCACTATTAAATGCTTATTCTTAAATACTGACCATTCAACAAGGTATTACATGTTTGCTTTTCACCATTTTTTAAAAGGTTTGATTTCATTTATTCCTTGTGAGAGTGATCTGTCTTCCAAGTGGAATGGAAGAGAAAGCTGACTTGTCTAGGTGGCAGCACTGAATTACTTTCCTGTCTTAAATTATTTTTCCCCCTTTTAATTGGTAAAAAGAGGCAAGCCCTCTCTCACACACACATACCAGAGTTAGGATGCAGTGTGAGGTACCCCTGGAAGGAGTCTAGGAGTTTGACAGGGGTGTCAAACTCATGGCCTGCGGGCTGGATGTGTCACACACTGGCCATGCCCATTCCCAGTTTAGTGAAGGAGGAAAAGTCACAATACATTACACGATGCCACTGTGACAATGCGAGTTGGACACCCCTGATCTAGGAGAACTCACCTGGCTGATGTTGTGGCCCGCCAGCAGCCAGCGGAGATGGTGGCAGACTCAGACAGCGAGGAGCTTGGAGAGGAACATGGGCCAGCCCTGGAGTCTGAGGAAGGCTATGATGAGTGCTCTACATCGGAGGCAGAGAGGAGGCCAAGGCCATCCGACAGTTATCAGCTGCCTTCAGAGTCGGACATCAGTGGGGCAGAAGAACAGCTGGAGCCTGTTCCCAGTGTGTGCATGCACAGAGCTGCCAGAAGAAGAGAACAGCTAAGCAACAAGGACCAACTCAGGAGTAAAGCCATAGGTGGACAGTGAATGACCCCTCCCATAGAGAATAAAGAGGATCAAAGGGAAGGGGAGTTTGCAAGAGACAATTAGTTCAATTCATTAAGGTGAAAGTCTGTTCCTGACTTCTTGCCAAGTAATTGCTGCTACAGTGTGGTGTTTGGAAGATATCAGCCTGGCTACTCTCCAAGCCTGATAAAGGTCTGTAGTTGTGAAATCTCATGAAAGACTGTTTGCCGGTACTTTGCTAGAGAGGAATTTCCCTTTAACCTAAATAAAAGAGGCTTTATCGGGATGAGGACTCAGCTTCATGCTCTTGGAAGCCTAGATCAGAACAGACTGACTCATCCCAACTATCTCACCCCATCCAACTTTCCCCGGCCAACTTGTGCCAAACTCAGTTCAGGACAACTCATTCCAGCCAACTCACTGAGGGACAATGCACTCTGAGACAATGCTACAAAAGATAACTCAAGAGAGGGACAAGTGAATTGCAGTGGTCCTTCTCTTGCTTTAGGTTTGAACCTTCTCAGGTTAGAAGTCCTCGAGGCTGGGTGAGCTTCCATTCTACTTGTTCCTCTCTTGAGTTATCCTGCATTGAATTGTCCTGCAGCAATTTGTTTTGTGTCAAGTTAGCCGTGGCAAGTCAGTCATGGCAAGAGAACAGGAGCGAGTCAGCCACAGCGAGTTGTCTCATTTCACCCTGAAAAAATAGTGGTAGCAGAGGATATTACTAAGTCACTACCCTTAAAGAAGGAGACGGGGCGGGATTCAAAAATTTTAGCAACCAGTTCTCTACCCAGTTGCTGGGTGGCCATGGCCATGGTGGACTTGGCCTACTTAGCCCCCTGCACCACGGCAGGCGGGGGGCGTTTTTGCCCTCCCCAGGATTTGGAGGCCTTCCTCAAGCATCTGGGAGGGCAAAAACAGCCTCCCCTGGGCTCCGGAGACCCTCTGGAGGCCAGAAATAGGCCCATTTCTGAACTTCCAGAATTTCCAGCAGGCCAATTTTTCACCCTCCCAGAGTCTCCATGCGAGTCCTGCATTTACCTGGCATCCAAAATGGGCCGCGTGGAGACTCCTGGGAAGGGCGGGGTAGGGTAGGCAGAGCAAGCCAGTCTTTGCAACTATCGGTTTGACGATATAAAATTAGCATCCGGTTTGCCTGAATCAGTCCGAAACGGCTGAATCCCACTCCTGGATCCATGGTGTGAAGACTTAGGGAACTTCTAGAAGGCTTTCTAACCCTTCAAAATGAGTCATTCCCCTAAACCTCCGTTTAAAATTTATTTGTTTGTTTTTGGGGAATAACATGTTTTGAAAACCCGACCGATTCGGTGAGCTGATCACTCGATGCCTTCTACAAAAAGGGGGGAAAAAAAGAAGTTAATGAATTAATCAGGCTACATCTGCTACATGAACACCGCCCCTGGCTCTTCTATTGAGTGGGAAACCTAACAGGAGTTCAAACGCATGGTATCCTCGAATGAAAGTTTGCAGCTCTGCGCATGAGTTTAAATTTCTGGGGTTGCTGCTGCTGCGGGCAAAATGTAAGACAGATGGAAGGAGACATACATGGTGACTGTGCTTATTACCCCAAGGTAAAGAAAGGGAAGGAGAGGGAAGGAAGAGAAGGAAAGAGAATGCAGAAAAATGCAAAGGACTAGATGAGTGTATCGCAACCTTAAGAACTTTAAGATGGGTGGACTTCAACTCCCAGAATTCCCCAGCCTGCTGGCTGGGGAATTCTGGGAGTTGAAGTCCACCCATCTTAAAGTTGCCAAGTTTGAGAAAATCTGCTTTAAATCTAGGAAGCTCCTTTTTCATTGTCTCATCCCACATCCAGTAGGAACGGTAGCCAGCCCATTTCAATTTATTCCACTGATTGGAAACTAGGGAAGTATAAAATCAGTGATCTGGTCCAGTGGTGGGTTACGAATTTTTTTACTACCGGTTCTCTGGGCATGGTTTTGTGGATGTGGTACGGCTTGGTGGGCGTGGCTTGGTGGGCGTGGCAGGGGAAGGATACTAAAGACTTATTTATTCCAACAAGCCGGCTTAGCTTAAATGGCTTTTAATGGGAATTTTATAGATTTGGGGTTTTTAAATTGGGTATTTCTTCAATTTGTAGACTTGGGGTTTTAAACTGGGAAGCCGTCGATTTAATTCATTTTTAGTTTTCTTAACTTTTGTTTTATATGTATTTTAATTCTGGCCGTCCACCGCTCTGAGTCCCTTTTGGGAGAAGGGCGGTATATAAATTCGAATAAAAATAAAAATAAAATAAAAAACTGTAAAATCTCCATTCCCACCCCGCTGCAGGGGAAGGTTAGTGCAAAATCCCCATTCCCTCCCCACTCCAGGGGAAGGGTAATGTAAAATCCCCATTCCCTTCCCACTCCAGCGGAAGGATACTGCAAAATCCCCATTCCCTCCCCACTCCAGGGGAAGGATACTGCAAAATCCCCATTTCTGCCCGATCAGCTGGGACTCAGGTGGCAGAGAATAGATGGGGGCGGGACCAGTCAGAGGTGGTATTTACCGGTTGTCCGAACTACACAAAATTTCCGCTACAGGTTCTCCAGAACTGGTCAGAACCTGCTGAAACCCACCTCTGAAACAGGCCCCAACCTAGCTTCCTCCTACTGCACTGTTCATTAAACATCCAGGACAGAATGTGTTTGTATTGTGCCTCGCTTCGTTGCCTGTGCTTACTGAGCCAGTGGGCTCCCCAGCATTATGTTCCTGGCCTACCCACACAGCGGGACGCTAATGATGCCTCACAAAAAAAGTGTCTGCAAAGAAGGGGCTTAAATTATTCAGCCACTTGCCAGTGCAATTAAATTAACTCTTCATTGGGAGCCATGAATATTTCACCAGGGGAGAGGCGCGGGAATTCTCTGAGCGGCCAGGATTCGCTTCCGAGGCAGCGGAGAGGGTGCACGGTCGGTGGGGTGAATCCTATGGACAGCTCATTTTTTTCTGAGGTTAGAAACTCCACTGCGGGATTGTCTGGATCTACTAGGGCAGGTTTGAAGGATGCATTTGCTAGATGAAAGCCAGAGAAATAATTGCTGGTTCCAAATCTCAAACGGGAGTCAGACGGGATTGGTTTTAAATATCTGCTTTGGAGAACAGTTCTTACAACGGTTGAATTCTGGGGTGGGCTGCTGGGGGTTCAGGAGAACCTCTAGCTAGGATTCTGTGTAGTTCAGAGAACCCCCAAATCCCACTTCTGGCTGGCCCCACCCACCGCTCCCCTCCCAGGAATCTCCACACGGCCTATTTTGGATGCTTGCGCGGAGCCTCAGGGAGAGTGAAAAACAGGCCTAGCAGAAGTTGGGGAAGGGCCTCCAGAGCCTGGGGAGGCCATTTTCACTCTCCCGGGGGCTCAAGAAAAGCCTCTGGAGCCTGGGGAGGACCAAAACAACACCCTCCCTGCTGTGGTGCAGGAGGCTGACTAGGCCACGTCCACCATGGCCACGCCCACCCACCAACCAGGCAGAGAGAACCCCTTGGTAAAATTTAGGAAGCCCCCCCTCCCCCCCAATTGGTTTATTTCTCCAAGTAGCCCTAAGAAGAGAACATGCTTTCTTCAACGCTTCATCCTAGCTTCTTCCAGTTCTGCCAGGTTAGTAGTATATTTTAACTCTCCGTTACAGGTTAGTCCTCGATTTACTACCAGAATTGGGACCAGAATTTCAATAGAATGGAATTGAAGAAAGTTAGTACCCCACCCCCACCCCTCCTAGAAGAATGAAATATTTTAGGAAATATTTAAAAAGGCAGAATATTATATTTCCCCGGATGAGAAAAGGAGAAACATGTTTTAAAGACAAAGCAGCTCCCTGCCCCACCCGCCACTTCAGCTCCAGGTTGATGGGATTAAGACCTTCGCCCTCAGGATATGATAGGATTAGCTTCATTACCTCATCACTCAGCAAGATTCAACCAAGCCTGGGACTCAAGACAACCTACAAAGTTACCCCTGCATGGCCCCATGGGAGTCTGAAAACTAATCAGGAAGCTCCAAGGTGGTGCCCAAAAGAGGGAAAAATCTCTCTCTCCCTCCCTCCCTCCCTCCCTCCCTCCGCCTCTCTCTCTCCCACATGTGCTCATTTTGCCCAGGACATAAAACCATGTGATCCTGTCCACCATTAAACCATCTTTCCAAGCAGTCTCCATGTTTCCAGTGTCTTTCTCCCCACTTGGAACTGAACCCAGATGGACATTTCTTCCAACAACAGGTTACCCCATGACGGGGCTCCGATTTAACAATGATTTTTGTTCCATCATGAAATAAACGCCATGGTCATGAACCAAATGCGGTGGTCAGAACCCAGATGGAAATTTGTTCCAATGGAACGGAATGGAACGGAACGGAACAGAACAGAACAGAACAGAATAGAAAACATGGAATGGAATGGAATGGAATGGAATGGAATGGAATGGAATGGGATGGGATGGGATGGGATGGGATGGGATGGGATAGGATAGGATAGGATAGGATAGGATAGGATAGGATAGGATAGGATAGGATAGGATAGGATAGGATAGGATAGAAAATATGGAATGGAACAGAACAGAACAGAACAGAACAGAAAACATGGAACGGAACGGAACGGAACGGAACAGAACAGAACAGAACAGAACAGAACAGAAAATATGGAATGGAATGGAATGGAATGGAATGGAATGGAATAGAATAGAATAGAATAGAATAGAATAGAATAGAATAGAATAGAATAGAATAGAATAGAATAGAATAGAATAGAATAGAAAATATGGAATGGAACGGAACGGAACGGAACGGAACGGAACAGAACAGAACAGAACAGAACAGAACAGAACAGAACAGAACAGAATAGAATAGAATAGTTGGAAGGGACCTTGGAGGTCTTCTAGTCCAACCCCCTGCTTAAAAAAGGAAACCCTACACCATTTCAGACAAATGGTTATCCCATCTATCACTAAGTGTTGTATCTTTTTCTTCTATTCTATTTTTACAGCCCTCTCTAGGTGGTTTACAAAGTCAGCCTATTGCCCCCAACAATCTGGCTCCTCATTTGACCCACCTCAGAAGGATGGAAGGCCAAGTCAACCTTGAGCCCCGTCAGGATCGAACTCCAGGCGGTGGGCAGAGTTTGCCTGCGCTATTGCAATTTAACACACCACACCACAAAAGGTTCCTGCCGGATTCTACAATCTTCATTTTTTTTTTTGGCCAGGGTGTGCTAAGCGAATCACTGCGGTTGTTAAAGTGAATCATGCAAATCCGGCTTCATCCATTGACGCTGTTTGTCTGGGAAGATGGCGATCGTACGACCCGAGGACTCTGCAACTGTTGTAAATACATACCCGTTGCCAAGCAACCCAAATTCTGATCACGTGACTGTGGGGATTTGTATGTGATAGTTGTAAGTGGTGAGGAACCGTCATAAATCACTTTTTTCACAGGGCTGTTGTAACTTTGAATGTTCATTAAATGAACAGTTGTAAATTGAGGAATGCCTGTATTCATAGCTAACCCAAATATTGGGGCTGCTTAACCCTTCAGGTGGGGGATCAGTTAAAACAGGGGTCTCCAACCTTGGCAACTTTAAGCCTCAGAGGACTTCAACTCCCAGAATTCCCCAGCCAGCTTTACCTGGAGGACTTCAATTCCCAGCATTCCCCAGCCAGCTTTGCCTGGACAACTTCAGCTCCCAGAATTCCCCAGCCAGCTTTGCCTGGAGGACTTCAACTCCCAGAATTCCCCAGCCAGCTTTGCCTGGAGGACTTCAACTCCCAGAATTCCCCAGCCAGCTTTGCCTGGAGGACTTCAACTCCCAGAATTCCCCAGCCACCTTTGCCTGGAGGACTTCAACTCCCAGAATTCCCCAGCCAGCTTTGCCTGGAGGACTTCAACTCCCAGCATTCCCCAGCCAGCTTTGCCTGGAGGACTTCAACTCCCAGAATTCCCCAGCCAGCTTTGCCTGGAGGACTTCAACTCCCAGAATTCCCCAGCAAGCTTTGCCTGGAGGACTTCAACTCCCAGCATTCCCCAGCCAGCTTTGCCTGGACAACTTCAGCTCCCAGAATTCCCCAGCCAGCTTTACCTGGAGGACTTCAACTCCCAGAATTCCCCAGCCAGCTTTACTTAGAGCACTTCAACTCCCAGAATTCCCCAGCCAACTTTGCCTGGAGGACTTCAATTCCCAGAGTTCCCCAGCCAGTTGCCATGGTTGGAGACCCCTGAATTAAAGATCCATAGGACCCTCACCTCCAATATCTTCTTTCCAAGTCTTCTTCAGCGTCTCCACAGCCACGGACTCATCTATATGACCCTCCAAGTATGATCCTGGGTTGAGGTCAACTGCCCAAGATATAATATGATCTCCAAACCCAACACAAATCAAGTAATTCAGCTCAGAGCTGAAGAAGCTTCTTGGAAGAGAAGCAAAACATCTTCCAAGAAAAACCAGAAAGTCCAGTGGCCTCTGGAAAAAAGTACCTTTGGGACCTGACCTGGAAGACCGAGAACCTCCATAGACATTTGCAGATGGATAGCTCCTCAGTTTCTCCCCCCCCTCCCTCCCCCCATTATAAAGGTGGCAAGAGAGTTCGCAAGCCACAATAGGAGAAATTCCTGTTTTGGCTCAGCCTTTTACATGAAGTCAGCCACAAATGGCTGCAGACCATAATTTATGCTCGGATTCACGCCTGAAGCCAACTTTGCGGCTCATTCAAGCCACGGGTGAAACAAAACAGAATTAATGAGATGTATCGCCCCCTGTTTTTATGAGCAGCTATTGAAAGGACATCACCCTGCCAACAAAAGTGCGTATAGTCAAGGCTATAGTTTTCCCAGTTGCGATGTATGGCTGGGAAAGTTGGACCATAAGGAAGGCCAAGTGCCAAAGAATTAAGGCCTTTGAACTCTGATGCTGGAGAAGACTTCTACGAGTCCCTTGGACTGCAAGGCGATCCAACCGGTCAGTCCTAGAGGAGATCAACACTGACTGCTCTTTAGAAGGCCAGATCCTGAAGATGAAACTCAAATATTTTGGCCACCTAATGAGAAGGAAGGACTCCCTGGAGAAGAGCCTAATGCTGGGAAAGACTGAGGGCAAAAGAAGAAGGGGATGGCAGAGAACGAGGTGGCTGGATGGAGTCACTGAAGCAGTCGGCGTGAGCTTAAATAGACTCCAGAGGATGGTAGAGGACAGGAAGGCCTGGAGGAATGTTGTCCATGGGGTCGCGATGGGTCAGACACGACTTCGCAACTAACAACAACAATTGAAAGGGCCTTCCTTCCACAAAGAGTCTGGAGTTGTTCAGCCATTCTATGCTGAACATGGAAACTTTCCAAATTCAGCTCCATGCCCAGTTCCCCAAATGCTGGTTCTGATTTCTCCTTCCTCCCAATTCCCCATTTTCACAAGAGCCCTTCCCCCTCCTCCCCCACTACCCACATCCTCCCTTTCTCCGGCAGACGTGCTAACCTTGCGGCTGAAACCAGCATGGCCTCTGTGATTCTCTCCGGTTTTCTGCGCTGAACAATTAATAATTTATTTCATTATGAGCAAAGGAGGAAGAGGGGGTGGGGGTGGGGGGGGAGCAGCCAAAGAAACCGCTAACGAGATCAAAACAAGCCCGGTAACATCTGGCTGAGTTGCTTTCATCTTCGGCCTCTGGCATCCAGGGGAAACGGAACTGGGCCTCGGATGGCATTGTGGAGATCTCAGCATGCCAGTTGTTCCTGGCCTGCCTTGCCCTGTTTGCTACCCCTTCCCCCTGCCTCCGTTGCCCATCCTAATTTTGCCTCCACCTACATCTTTGCCCAAGGTGTATCTTCTCCAGAATTGGAGAAAACAGCCCAACCTCTTTCCTTTGCCTTCTTGGCCGAGGAGAAATCCTTAGTGCTCTCTCTGTGCTTGGTTGTTTTCTTGCGGACCGTTGTTTCATTACCAAAGTAGGTAATATCATCAGTGCATTTGATTATGGTATTGTTTTCTGCCTGATTGTTTGTCTGGTATTAAGCCCTGCTTATCTAAATGTTGGCTGCTGGAGAGTGAAAGGGAAAAAATAACATCCCGCCAACACTGGCCAGAGAGGGGAGAGGAGAGGGGGAAGAGAGGGGGAAGAGGCAAGAGAGGGGAGCAGAGGAGAAAAAAGGAGAGGACAGCCATGCCACATTTTCCATCTTTGTCACCCAGATTTTTCAGTCTCAATTGAAACCTATCTGAAAATTCCCCTCCTTCAATAAACATGAGGATAGGAAAAGAGAAGATACGTACTGTAGCTTGGGGGTAAACTGTGGAATTCTTGATGATTTCTGAGCATGATTGTTTCTTTGCAGACATTTAATAACCCAACTAGGTAACATTATCAATGCAAGTGAATGTGGGGTTTGCTCCCTATTTACAGACCGTAGCTTGCCCTGGCAGTGTTGGTGGGTGTGGTTTTCTTCTTGCAAAACCTTTTCTTCAACCTCTGCAGCAGCCAACACCCAGATAAGCAAAGATTAATACCAGACAAACAATCAGTCAGAAAACAATACCATAATCAAGGAAATACCAAGGAGAAAGCCACATCCTCCCCAATCCATCTCCTGTCCCATCTCTTCACCCTGATTCTGAGTGGTAGAAGCACTCCCACTAAATAGTAAGCACTTGAAACCTGAAAGGCAGCACACTAGGAAATTCCACCCATCCCTTGGCTCAACCTACTCTAGAGATGGAAAATGCAGGTGCCACTCTTTGTGGACAAGACCAATGGATGCATCAGACGCAGGAGAAAATTCATTCATGAGTAAAGTGAAGTGTGAGTTGATATTGTTTCCTTCCATCTCGGGGGTTTGTGTGAAAAGTATTTTACACAATGATGGGAAAAGGACTGTAGGTATTTATACACAGCACTCTCGTTCTCTGTCTCTCTCTCTCTCTCTCTCTCATTCTTTCTCTCTCTCTCTCTCTCTCTTGTCTTTGTCTCTCTCTTCTTCCCTCTCTCACTCTGTCTTTCTGTCTCTCTGTGTGTTTCTCTCTCTCTCATCTTTGTTTCTCTCTCTCTCTCTTCTTCCCTCACTCTTTTCTTCTCTCTCTCTCATCTTTGACTCTCTCTTCATCCCTCTCTCTGTCTCTGTCATTTTTGTCTCTCTCCTCTTCCCTCTTTCTCTCTCTCTGTATGTCTCTGTGTGTATGTCTTTCTTGTTTTTGTCTCTCTCTCTTCTTCCCCGCTCTCTGTCTCTCTCTCTCTCTGTCTCTCTCTCTCTCTCTCTCTCTCTCTCTCTCTATCTATCTATCTATCTATCTATCTATCTTCTAACTCCCTTCCCAATATTCTGGGATCGGCACTGATTAGAACGATAAAGTTTGCAGCTTGTTGCCCTGCGACTGAAAAAAGCCACCGGCCTGTTCCGCTTCTTACTAAAACCTCGTTGTGCCCACGACGGCCCCTCGGTCTCGCGCTCTGGCTTAGAGGGTTCATTCAGCCAGACAATGAATAATTCAACCCCTTTAATCTTTCTTATTAACTTGTTCCCACAGGCCTTAGATCATTCGCTGCTCAGCGCTGAAGTGCCTCCGATTTGTCCCTGCCCGTCCAACTCTCCCAGGACTAAATGGGAAATTAGGATTGGTAGGAAAGGAGGCAAACCAGCACGTGAATGAGTGATGTTTCCCCTCTCCCTGGAGCAGCAAAAAGAGAGAAGAAGAGAGAGGAAGAGAAAGAGAGAGAGAAGAGAAGAAAGAAAGAGAGGGAGGGAGGGAGGGGGGGAGGAAGGAAGGAAAAGAAAGAGAAAGAAAGAGAAAGAAAGAAAGGAGGGAGGGAGGGAGGAAAGAAGAACAAAGGCGGGAGGGAGGGAGGAAGGAAAGAAAGAAAGAGAGGGAAGAAAGAAGAACAAAGGGAGGGAGGAAGGAAGGAAAGAAAGAAAGGAGGGAGGGAGGGAAGAAAGAAGAACAAAGGAGGGAGGGAGGGAGGGAGGGAGGGAGGGAGGGAGGAAGGAAGGAAGGAAGGAAGGAAGGAAGGAAGGAAGGAAGGAAGGAAGGAAGGAAGGAAGGAGGAAGGGGGAAGGAAAGGAAGGAAGGAAAGAAGGAAGGAAGGAAGAGAGAGAGAAAGGAAGGAGGGAGGAAAGGAAAGGAAAGGAAAGGAAAGGAAAGGAAAGGAAAGGAAAGGAAAGAAAGAAAGAAAGAAAGAAAGAAAGAAAGAAAGAAAGAAAGAAAGAAAGAAAGAAAGAAAGAAAGAAAGAAAGAAAGAAAGAAAGAAAGAAAGAAAGAAAGAAAGAAATAGATTTATGAAAGGGTCAAGATTCCAGAAAGCAGTGGAGAAGAGCCCCCTGCTTATGCGACCCCCTCACTTACTCAAAAAAAGATACTAATGAGAATTCACAAGGCACCCCATGGATAATCACTGATATAACCCAGAGTGGAGCAGTGAGTAAAATGATGGTCATAAAGCACATTTGAGATCAAAACCATCAATGCTCAGCTCGCCCAGGGAAAAGAGATCAAGGCAAGCAGCAGGTGATTAAAATTTATGTTTTACCTTCCCTGTGCAGAGAGACATCTGCGGGAAAAAGAAAGAGCCAGAAAAGGCAGCTCTCTGCCCACAACGGACTTGCAATAGCAGAACAATAACAGAATGACAGAATTGGAAGGGACCTTGGAGGTCTTCTAGTCCAACCCCCTCCTCAGGCAGGAGACCTTATACCATTTCAGACCATTGATCGTCCAATCTCTTCTTAAAAACTTCCAGTGTTGGAGCATTCAGAACTTCTGGAGGCAAGTTGTTCCACTGATGAATTGCTCTCACTGTCAGGAAATTTCTCCTTAGTTCTAAGTTGCTTCTCTCCTTGATTAGTTTCCACCCATTGCTTCTTGTCCTGCCCTCAGGTGCTTTGGAGAATAGCTTGACTCCCTCTTCTTTGTGGCAGCCCCTCAGATATTGGAAGACTGCTATCCTGTCACCCCCTAGTCCTTCTCTTAGTAAGATTAAACATACCCAATTCCTGCAACCGTTCTTCATATGTTTTAACCTCTGGCTCCCTAATCATCTTTGTTGCTCTTCTCTGCACTCTTAACTCTGCAAGTTAAGCAAAAGGGAACTATCAGAGGGAAAAGAAGCCAACATAATGACAGATCAAGAAAGAAGAGGCAGGACTTGAACTCACATCTCCCGCTCTTTAGCCTGGTGCCTTGGCCACTAGATCAGACTGGCTATATCTGGATTATAACTATTTATTTATTTATTAGTTTGATTTATATGCCACCCTTTATTTATTAGTTCAATTTATATGCCGCCCTTCTCCAGAGACTCAGGGCAGCTTACAATGGGTTAAGCAATAGCCTTCATACTTTTGTATATACCTGCTTAGTAGGACTTTCACCCCCCCCCCCCCCAGCGGTGTTCTTTTTTATACAAAGTCAGCTTATTGCCCCCACAATCCAGGTCCTCATTTTACCCACCTCGGAAGGATGGAAAGCTGAATCAATCTTGAGCCTGGTGAGATTTGAACTTGCAGTAATTGCAGGCAGCTGGGGCTAGTTAACAGCACTTTAGTCTGCTGCGCCATCAAGGCTCACCAAGTATGGTTTGATTATGATACGAAGTAGGAGAAGAATAGGAACCACGAATTAAGAAATGCAATAGAAATGAGAAGAAATATGGACGAAACAATTGAAACTCTTGATGGCAACCACTTACAAAGAAAACTTGTACAAGATGGTGTATAGATGGCATCTGCCCCCTGCCCGACTATCTAAAATGTACCCAGGACTCTCCCCAAACTGCTGGAAATGTGGGGAGATAGGTACTTACTTTCACGTATGGTGGACTTGCCCTAAGGCAACCGAATTTTGGAAATTTATACAGAGGTGGATATTAGAAATCACGGGATATAAACTACAATTGAAACCAGAATATTATTTATTAAATATAAGGCCAGATAAGATAGGCACGAATATATGGTGTCTGATTACATATATCACAACCGCAGCAAGAATATGTTTTGCTCAACATTGGAAGGGGAAAGACCTGTCGGCTGAAGATTTGATTTTGGGGAAAATCATTGAATATGTGGAAGCTGACAGGTTGACAAAAATTTTGAGAGATCAAAAGGATTCCGCGTATTTTCAATGCTGGGACCAATGGTATACTTGGTTGAATAATAAAATTAAAAAATGGATAAGGTTAATATAGATTTTACTTTTTATTTGTATATCTTGATTGAAGTTAACACACTGTGTAAAGTTCCCATCACGATCTGTATGTAAATTATTATTCTGTTGTAAAGAAATAAATAATAAAAAATTAAAAAAATTTAAAAAAAGAAAAAGAAATGCAATAGAAGTTAATGATACTAACTTATTTTCCCTGAAAATAAGACCGGGTCTTATATTAATTTTTGCTCCAAAAGGTGCATTAGGGCTAATTTTCTGGTTAGGTCTTACTTTGCAGAAAATATGGTATTAAATGCATCCATCTGGCTGACAATGGGGCTTATTTAATCTTAACTGGGGTTTATTTTTATTTATTTATTTATTTATTTATTTATTAGATTTGTATACCGCCCTTCTCCTTGCGGACTCAGGGCGGTGGACAGCCAAGTAAAAAACAATACACAAAAGTTAAAAATTTCTTAAAAAAGCATATAACCCTGGCTAAGAAATTAAAACCATTAAATATTAAAATACCCAACCATAAAATACAAATCTTTAATAATTTAAAAAACTTTAAGGGGGTCAGGCTAGACCAGCAAGCCGGAAGAGATGGGTTTTCAGGGCCCGACGAAAAGTCCGGAGGTCGGGAATTCTTCTCAGTTCTGGAGGGAGATCGTTCCAGAGGGAGGGCCTATCTATTTTGCAGATAGGCTTATATTACGAGCATCCTGAAAAATTATGCTAGGACTTATTTGGGTCTTATTTTCGAGGAAACAGGGCAGGGGTGAAATCCAGCAGGTTCTGACAGGTTCTGGAGAACTGGCAGCGGAAATTTTGAGTAGTAGAACCGGCAAATACCACTTCTGGCTGGCCCCAAAATGGGAGGGAATGGAGATTTTGCAGTATCCTTCCCCTGCCACACCCACCAAGCCATACCACGCCCACCAAGCCATGCCCACAGAACCGGTAGTAAAAAAAAATTGGATTTCACCACTGAAACAGGGTATAAACCAATTCCATTTTAGAAACTTAGAAAAAGCAAGGATATTAAAAACTTGGAATGAAGGTGGTTTTGCCCAATCTTGTGGAAAAGTGTTGATGGATACAGATAGTCAGTGGAATGACTTATCTCCGTGTTAAGGATAGTGTTGTTGTGTTACCAACCAGCAGAGTGTAGAACACAGAGAAACGTTGCTGAGAGCAATGAATAAGAGATGTGCAAACTGGTTTATCGAAAGATTACTTTATAGTGAAAAAACAATCTCATAGTCTTTTAAACAATCCAAGTCTTTGCCAGTTAAATCAGTCCAGTGATACAAAAATCTTCTTACCATACAAACCGTTATTGGTTAGAATAACAAGTTCACTCTGCTAATAAACCGCGATAGT
Organism: Coluber constrictor foxii; assembly: GCA_038048745.1. NCBI lineage: Eukaryota > Metazoa > Chordata > Lepidosauria > Squamata > Colubridae > Coluber > Coluber constrictor. Next base: position 65,267 of record JAWJVD010000055.1, read on the forward strand.
AGCAGATCCACCCACGATGATAGCACAATGGTAGCAACTCCTCACACAATGGTAGCACATCATCAACTGACTACATCACAGATCCCTTCTTAAATGCATTTACAACTAGTGATTATCTAATTACAGCATGACTCAGCATTACAATGATACAGCAGTAACAGACCACATATATTGCCTGGACAACCTGTTAGGCTCACACCATATCCTAACGCTCCAGAAGTTGTGAGTGCTCCAACATTGGAAGTTTTTAAGAAGAGGTTGGATAACCATTTGTCTGAAGTGGTGTAGGGTTTCGTGCCTAAGCAGGGGGTTGGACTAGAAGACCTCCAGGGTCCCTTCCAATTCTGTTATTCCATTACAACCATTTATGAAGTGACCAAATTTACAACAGCACTGAAAAAGAATGGATTTATGACCATTTTCCACACTTACAACCATTGTAGCATCCTCAATGGTTGGACGTGGACGGAATTCGGACGCTTGGCAACTGGCGTGTATTTATGATGGCTGCTGTGTCCCAGCATGTCATGTGATCTTCTAACAAGCAAAGTCAGTTCACTTAACAACCGTGTTACTAACATGATTACTGAAGCAGAGGTGGTATTAAGCCGGTTCAGACTGATTCTGGCGAACTGGTAGCAGTGACTGCGGGCCCGCCCATCCGCCCGGATGTAATGCCGTCCTATTTAGCCATGCTTTCGAGGCCAGGCGCATGCGCGGGCACATGTACAGAAGGATGGGTGCATGCACGGAAGGTGCGCATGCATGCAGCGAGCATGCAGAAGGCCAGGCACATGCTGTTCTGTCCCCGTCACACACACATACACACACTCAGACAGTCAGGGGTTAAATAAACTGGCAGGCAACCAATTAGTCCGATAAGATGCTTGGCAGCAATCCCAGCAGTGCTTGCCAAGACCTTTATCAACTTAGAAGAAAATACACACCACAACAATTGTCCAGGAATAAATTGAAGCCAGGATGCAAAGTGAGTCCAAGGGATTTGTTAGTTTTGTCCATCACAGAGTCTGAATGCTTAACTCACCCCCTTTTATAGCCTGTGGGGTGTGGTCCAGTGAGTCAGCTAATCACGGGCACGCCTTTTCTTCTGTTGCACGCGCCTGTCTCTGCGACGCTGATGAAGATCCAGCCAAGACTCATGACCCTCATCACTGTCCACCTGTGGCTGCGGGGACGTGCTTGGCTCTGGGCCTATCTCTTGCCCTTCGGTGTCCTCCGGAAGCATTGCCAGAGAGGAGGGTCCTTGAGAGGGAGACCTTGCCAACTCCTCCCCCTCATTCTCAGAGTCCTCTCCTGCTGATGACACAGGCTCAGGCAACGGAGCCACAACACATGCACAGAAGGCACGCATGCATGAGTGAAGCGAGTGTGCATGCACGCAGCGGACCGTTGGTAAGAATATGTGAAACCCACCTCTGTACGGAAGTGACTCACTTGCCAACTATGTCAAGAAAGACCATAAAACAGGGCAAAATTCCCCTAACAACCATCTTGTTCAGCAGCAGAAACTTTGGGCTCAATTGTGGTCATAACTCAAGGACTACCCTATCCGGGCCAAGGAAGTGAATGCAGCATGCAGGCTACTGAGACTATCTGTGAAAATCAAAATCCATAGATTGGGGTGAAGTGTACATTATGCTCCCATAAATGCTGATAATGGAACAAGTAGGCTTGGGGGGAGGGGAAAGGAGCCTGAGTAGCGTAGGGGAGTAATGCCTCCTACAAAGGCAGCATTTAAGATCCAGCTGCTGCAATTACTTGTGAGTTCAATCCCAGCCAGGCTCAAGGTCGACTCATCCTTCCATCCTTTATAAGGTGGGTAAATTGAGGACCCAGTTTGTTGGGGACAATAAGCTGACTTTGTATAAATATAAATATACAAAAGTATGAAGGCTATTGCTTAACGCACTGTAAGCCACCCTGAGGCTCTGGAGAAGGCAGCATATAAATCAAATTTAAAAAAAAAAAAGGGGTGCAAAATTCTGGATCAATAAAATCTGGAGAAAGTGAGACGGACTATTTTATTAGATAATCTAACTGAATGGTGGGAAAGAGCGCTGAAAAATGTGATTCGGCCCTTTGGAGACTGTATGGTGAGCATATGTTGGCTTCAATTGCATAGATTAAACACAAGTGTTCCTGCATACACTTGAAAAGGAATGAATAAAAACCTTTAACTGATCTGGCAGTTTTTATGAACAATTGAGGAAACTAGTGTAGAATACAAAGATAATGAGAGTTTCTAAAACTGGGGTAGATTTATTGGGACAGAGGAGGGAAAGGGAAGGGAGAAAGGGAAAGGGGAATAGAATAGAATAGAAATTTTTACATCAAATAAAATTTAAAGAAGAGACACCAGATATCAATAAAATAATATCATTATATAAGGTGAGGGAAATAATGTATACTGAAGAATATAGGATATAGATATTGTAAAAATTCAGATATTATAAGTAGATGTCATTAAGATGATGCCTGTTGTATATTGTTTTACTTGTATTTATAAATGTATTTTGTGGTTTCTTAAATTAATAAAAATTAAAAAATTAAAAAAAAGAATAGAATATTCTTTGTTGGCCAAGTGTGATTGGGCACACAAGGAATTTGTAAAATTAAATTAAATTCGTTTTTTTTAAAAAACTGAAACTTTAAAAAAATCATAATATGCAGAAAAACGACTGCAAAAACAGAAAATAGAAATTAGGTAAGAAAAAGTTTTAGCAGGTAGATGAATCTCCCAAGAGAATGAATGGAAAATAAGGCACAATGAAACAGAAAATGCTCGGAATAAAATGACAAGAATTATTTTTGTGACACAGAAATATGCATAAAAGTCAACCATTACTAGAAAAAATAAGAGAGAGGTGTTATACAATGTAATGTGCATTTGGAAATTATATATGATAAATAGGTAGGTAGGTAGGTAGGTAGATGAATGGATAGATGGATTGATAGATGATAGATAGATAGATAGATAGATAGATAGATAGATAGATAGATAGATGGATGGATGGATGGATGGATGGATGGATGGATGGATGGATGGATGGATGGATGGATGGATGGATGGATGGACGGACGGACAGACAGACAGACAGACAGACAGACAGATAGATAGATAGATAGACAGATAATTCCTTGTTCTCTTTGAACGTTTAAGCCTGAAAATGAGAAAATTGGAGACATTTTCACAGAAATATAAATTGCTCTGGAAGTGAATAAGAAAAACAACTCCAATAGAGCAAAGGATTTTAAAATAAAAGATGAAATTATTGGGGATGAAACTGAAAAGCAGGATTTTAACTAGTGTTTGGGAATGGTGGTGATATGCTGAAAAATTGAATTGAAATGACTCCTAAAAATGTTGGAAGGGGAAAAAATGATGAAAAGATAAGTCATAAATTGGGGTTGGAAAGTTAAAAATGACCATCCTGCAGGATGATTACACATTTTTGAATGTGTCACTGGAGTATTGTCAACATGTGGATGTGGTTTGCTCATGGGAGGGGGGGGCGTCACTGCACCAATGTTTCATGTTTTTGTGTGAAAGCTGCATCCCAAGCCTGATATTTGGGTGAGTGATATCATTGTGCCCTAAACAAAGAAAAGGCTAGCAAGAATGAATGCAAAAATACAGGGAGATTAGTTTATAGAATGCGCTATGCTTGGTGACTGGCAGTATTCTGATTCAGAGGATACAAAAGATGACAATAAGCAAAATTATAGGTCAGGTAGCACTCTACAAAATAGGAAGAACAAACAAAAATATGTTGCACTTCAATTTACTGTATTTATTCATGAATTAGCTGAGAATTAGCTCCCAAAACACCCAACCACAAACTGAGCTTATCTGGGAGGATATATGGTAAAGTATGTATCTCATATGAGTAGTGGCGGGTTTATACCGGTTCAGCCCGGTTCGGGCGAGCCGGTAGCAGTGATGATGAGCTGAGAGCGAACCGGTTCTCTCTGACGGTTAGCTTGACCCTCCCATCCGCTCCTGCCTTATACATATCTTATATTTGGTCGTTTTTAGCCCAGCTGAAAGGCGCGGCAGAGCGGATTGCTGCGTCTCAGCTGTTCCGTAATTCACTGCGCTTCCGTGCAGCGCAGGTTTGCCATGCGTGCTAGCGAAGCATGCATGAAGTGCATGCATTAAGCAAACCGGTGCTAACACCAGTTGAAACCCACCACTGCATATGAGGGTGCAATGGCTCAGGGATTAAAGGCGCTGAGCTTTTCAGCTGGATAGCAGACAGCCCCAGTTTGAGTGCTACATGACAGGGTGAGCTCCCGTTCCTGCTCCAGCTCTTGCCCACCTAGCAGTTTGAAAGCATGCGAATGCAAGTAGATAAATAGGTACCACTTTGGTGGGAAGGTAACTAAGTTCAGTGCATCTTGGCATACGGTCATGCTAGCCACATCACCATGGAAATGTCTTTGGACAATGCTAGTTCCAGGGGTGAAATCCAGCAGGTTTTGACAGGTTCTGGAGAACCGGTAGTGGAAATTTTGAGTCGTTTGGAGAACTGGCAAATACCACCTCTGGCTGGCCCCAGAGTGGGGAGGGAATGGGGATTTTGCAGTATTCTTCCCCTGGAATGGGGTGGGATGGAGATTTTGCAGTATCCTTCCCCTGCCATGCCCACCAAGCCACGCCCACCAAGCCTCACCATGCCCACCAAGCCACGCTCACTGAACAGGTAGTAAAAAAATTTGGATATCACCACTGGCTGGCTCCCTCAGTAAGGAACAGAGATAAGAATCGTGCACTAGAATCAGACATAACTGGACAGGGAAATCTTTATCTTTACCTATATATCCCATACATACAGATAAGCCCAGAAAAGCAGACTCTTCCATTTTTAACAAAAACACCATGAAAAATATGCCACCGATGGATAAGCCATTTGTAAAAATTGAAACATATGAACATTTTGAGCTTCTTCGGTTTATCTGCAGGTGATGATTTTTTTTTCATGGTATTTTGGTTAAAAATTCAAAGGTCAGTTTATCTGTGAATGGGGTTACATAAATATATATTCTAGTTAAGATTCTCTTCAATCCGTGTTTTTTCAAACTTAGGTAACTTGGTAACTGCTCAGAATTCTGAGAGCCAAAGTCCACACGATTAAAGTTACCAAGTTTGTAAAACAGTGCTTTAAATGAATGAATGGTAGTTGGTGATCTTCATTTAACAACTGTTTGCTAAGATCCTTGAAGGTTTGTTTGTTTGTTTGTTGATTGATTGATTGATTGATTGTTGTTCAATTACTAAGGTGTGCCTGACTCTTTGCAACCTCATGGACCATATCATACCAGGGCCCTCCGTTGTCTCCTGGAGTTTGCTAAAATTCCTGTTCATTGTGTCCATAACACCATCTAACCATCTCATCTTCTGCCACTCCCTTCTCCTTTTGCCTTCCATCTTTCCCAATGTCAGGGTCTTTTCCAACGATTACTTTTTAAGCCCACCTTTATTATTTTTTACAAATAACTCAAAGCAGTGAACATATCCAACACATCTTCCTCCTCCTATTTTCCCCACAACAAGAACCCTGTGTTGGGTTGAAAGAGAGTGACTGGCCCAAAGTCACCCAGCCAGCTTTCATGCGTAAGGCGGGACTACAACTCAGAGTCTCCTGGTGATTGGCCCAATGTCACCCAACCAACTTTCATGCCTAAGGCGAGACTACAACTCAGAGTCTCCTGGTGATTGGCCCAATGTCACCCAACCAACTTTCATGCCTAAGGCGAGACTACAACTCAGAGTCTCCTGGTGATTGGCCCAATGTCACCCAACCAACTTTCATGGCTAAGGCGGGACTACAACTCAGAGTCTCCTGGTGATTGGCCCAATGTCACCCAACCAACTTTCATGGCTAAGGCGGGACTGCAACTCACAGTCTCCTGGTGATTGGCCCAAGGTCACCCAACCAACTTTCATGCCTAAGGCGGGACTGCAACTCACAGTCTCCTGGTGATTGGCCCAATGTCACCCAACCAACTTTCATATCCTAAGGTGGGACTGCAACTCAGAGTCTCCTGGTGATTGGCCCAATGTCACCCAACCAACTTTCATGCCTAAGGTGGGACTATAACTCAGAGTCTCCTGGTGATTGGCCCAATGTCACCCAACCAACTTTCATGCCTAAGGTGGGACTATAACTCAGAGTCTCCTGGTGATTGGCCCAATGTCACCCAACCAACTTTCATGGCTAAGGCGGGACTGCAACTCACAGTCTCCTGTGATTGGCCCAATGTCACCCAACCAACTTTCATGCCTAAGGTGGGACTATAACTCAGAGTCTCCTGGTGATTGGCCCAAAGTCACCTGGCTTTCATGTCTAAGTCAGAACTTGAACTCTGGTCTCTGGTTTTCTAGCCTGGTCCCTTAACCACTAGACCAACACCAAACCTCCTCAGAGCTACTTACAACATGGTTCCGGATTTCTGAAAGCCATGCCTCCATGCAGTCACGTGATCACATTTAAGGTCTTTACTGTCCGTACTAAAGACAAGGCAGCTCCCCCCAGCACTGGGTGTCTGCATTTGTGTTAATTCACCATGAATGTTTGCACATTTAAATCTGACCCTGAGTTGCCAGGAATATTAAAGTGGGAGAAAGGCAGGCAAGAGGAGGAGAAACATCTAGGTTTATTTAAAGAAGTCCCAGTAGCAAGCCAACTCTTTATCGTAGCCTGCCAATCCAAGCATCCAAGGAATTTGGAATCTGAACTTGGATGGAAAACGTAGCCAGCTTCCCACTGCAGCCACTTCTTCTGCGTTGATCCTGGAACTCATCTTCTCATTGACAGAGGAACAGCTCAGCTGAGCGATGGATGCTGCTAGGTGAGTGTGCTTAAGATACATTCTGCTTAGCTCAGCACCTTCCAGGATTAGATCAGTGGAGCTGAGTTTTCCAGAACCCTTTCCACACCCTTTCCCCAGCAAATGAATCATCCAGAAGGTCACGGAGAGGTTTCCCTCTGCAGCATTTCCAGATTGTCGGGTCGCTCCTCTTTATCCGGGATACGCAGAAACCGAAGCAGGTTTACAACTTGTAGTACAGGCAGTTCTGAACTTACAACTAGTTCTTAACAAGTGTTGGTAAGGCCAACTTGGAATACTGCATCCAGTTTTGGTCCCCATGATATAACAAAGATGATGGGACTGTAAGAAAGAGTGCAGAGAAGAGCAACAAGGATGATTAGAGGGCTGGAGGCTAAAACATATAAAGAATAGTTTCAGGAATTGGGTACGTCTAGCCTAGTGAAGAGAAGGACTAAGGGGTGACATGATAGGCAGGGTTCCAATATTTGAGGGGCCTCCACAGAGAAGAGGGAGTCAATTCACCAAAGCACCTGAAGGCAAACCAAGAAGGAATGGATGGAAGTTCATCAAGGAGCGAAGCCAACCTAGAACTAAGGAGAAATTAATTAATCAACTAATCAGCGGAATGTCTTGCCTTTAGAAGTTGTGGGTGCTCCAAGCATTGGAGGTTTTTACAAAGAGATTGGACGGCCAGCTGTCTGAAATGGCATAGGGCAGTGATGGCTAACCTGGTTCCCATTGCATGGCAGGAGCGGGGGGAGCACGGGGGAGTCACATGCACACATGCTCACATCCAAAATTCTATGTGCCCCACCCCCACGCATGCATACGTGGCAAACCCCCCCCCCCATTCCCGCCGCTCCTGATGGCCCGGTGAAGCCCGTTTTTCTCTCTCCCAGGCTCCAGAGCCTTTCTAGGAGTCTGGGGAGGGCAAAAATCAGCAGGCCAATACGTGCATGCAGCGCCAGAGCTGAGCTCGTGTGCCCACCGATATGGCTATGTGTGCCACCTGTGGAACACGTGCTATAGATTTGCCATCACGGGCATAGGGTCTCCTTTTTGAGCAAGGGGTTGGACTAGAAGACCTCCAAGGTCCCTTCCAGATCTGTTCTGATCACTTCCTAGGGCACATTTGACAAGCAATGTCAGTGAGTGAAGCCAAATTCACTTAACAACCACAGTGTAAAAAGTGATAAAATCAAGCGCAACTCATTTAACAACTGCATTGCTTAATGACATAATTGTGGTTGTTAAGTCAAGGTCTATCTGTATTCCTCACCTGAACTAAATGTTTTACATTATATTCTTAATTTCTATACAACTCAAGGGATAGGTCCTCCCTTCTTTCCCCTCTCCCTCCTTCCCTCCCTCCCTTCTTTCTTTCTTTCTCTTTCTTTCTTTCTTCCTTTCTCTCTCCATCCATCCTTCCTTCCTTCCTTCCTTTCTTCCCTCCCCTCTCCCTCTCTCTCTCTCCCTCCTTTCTTTCTTTCTCCCTCTCTCTTTCTCTCTCCCTCCCTCCCTATCTCCTTCCTTCCTTTCTCTCTCCCTCTCTCTCTCCCTCCCTCCCTCCTTTCTTTCTTTCTTTCTCTCTCCCTCCCTCCCTCTCTCCTTCCTTCCTTCCTTCTACAGAATTTATAAAGCCACCCACCTCACCATTATTATTTACTATTTATTATTATTTATTAAATTTTTATACCGCCCTTCTCCCGAAAGACTCAGGACGGTGTACAGCCAAAGTAAAACAGCAGGAATACAAAATTTAAAAACAATTTAAAACACATTAAATATTTCGGCCCCCCCAATTAAAACCCATAGATTGAAACACCCAATCCAGATTCTTGTTAAGCCAGTCCAGCCTGTTGGAACAACAAAACCACACAATCAAAGCCATTAGAAACAAAGCAGTTACAACAACAATTACACAAAAAAATGTGGAAGAATGCATCCCAAACATACAAACAGTATACAGCCATTTAGCAAACCATATACTTCCATTGGACCCCTAAGCCAATGTCAGCACCAGGTTTTAAAGGCTTTCTGGAAGGTCTGAGTTGGGGACAATCTAACTTTTGGGGCAATGGTGGCTGGTGTAGCAGAAGGAATGGCAGAATCTGGGGGTGGAATGAAAAATCAGCCTAGAATCTCTACATAGCCGCAAGTAAACTATGTCCAAACTCCCTTGAGTGCCATTGACCCTTATCTAACGCTAAGCAGGTGCTGACTGTTAGTTGAGAAGATTCCTGTGCATCGGCTTTTAGCAATAAATCAGTTTAATTGGACCTTCACATATGGATCTGTGGCTGTGTGGCTAAGACATTGAGCTTGTCAATTCGGAAGGTCGGCAGTTCAGCGGTTCAAATCCCTAGTGCTGCGTAACGGGGTGAGCTCCCATTACTTGTCCCAGCTTCTGCCAACCTAGCAGTTCGAAAGCACATAAAAAATGCAAGTAGAAAAATGGGGACCACCTTTGGTGGGAAGGGAACGGCGTTCTGTGCGCCTTTGGCGTTTAGTCATGTCGGCCACATGACCATGGAGACATCTTCGGACAGCGCTGACTCTTCGGCTTTGAAACAGAGATGAGCACCGCCCCCTAGAGTCGGGAACGACTAGCACATATGTGAGAGGGGAACCTTTACCTTTTTCTTTTAGTTTTTAGTTTTTATCTTTTAGTTTTTAAATTGTCTATGGGTTTTAAATTTTGGTTTTTTAAATTTTCTGGGCCAAAAATTGTTTAATTCTTTTACAAATTTTAAATTTTGTATTGAAGTGTTTTTATTCTTGGCTGAGTCCACTAGGAGAAGGGCGGTATATAAATTTAATAAACTAACTAACTAACTAACTTTATATGGATCTGATCTTTTGTGCCTGACTGACAGGACATATAAGATGCTCCTCCTGCTGAATCTGATGCTATCTGATGTCTTTACTTTTCCAGCACCATGAAGGGACCCCAGTAACTGTTTTTCTCTACAAAGTCCTCATGAAATTACCTTCATCTCATTCCCATCAGATAGCTTGGGCAACTTAAAGCCATCTTAACTTCTTCTAAGTTTTTTTTTCATTTTCTCCCGACACAATTTTTGGCATGGATGCTCTCAGGCACACTTCACTGACAAATCAGCCGCTGACACAATCAGAGATGGGATCTTCTAGTTGCCTTTTCATGCCCTGTCCATTTTTGCGAGAAAGACCAAAGAAGCGTCTTTGGTGGTCTTTGAGCTTGGTTTTCTTGCAGATGTTTGTTACCCCAACGAGGTAACATCATCAGTGCTAAATGTTTAGTGCTAACTGTTTACCACTGATGATGTCATTAGTTTGGGCCAGGGATGGGCTTCAAAAATGGCAGCAACGGATTCGCTGCCCCATTGCTGGGTAGGCGTGGCCATGGTGGGTGTGGCCTAGTCGGCCTCCTGCACCATGGCAGGGGGGACGTTTTTTGCCCTCCCCAGGCACCAGAGGCCCTCTGGAGGCCAGAAATAGGCCTGTTTCCAGACTTCCAGAACCTCCAGTAGGTCTGTTCTTCACCCTCCCCGTTCCTCCACGTGGGCCCTGCACTTACCTGGCATGATGAATGAGCCGCATGGAGACTCCTGGGAGTGGGGTTGAGGGGTGGGCGTGGCCAGCCAGGGATGGTATTTGGGGGTTTGACGAACTGGGCAGAATCCTAGCTAGAGGATCGCCCGAGCCCGTGAGAGACCCTAGCAGCCCACCCCTGGTTTGGGGCATGAAACATCTACAAGAAAACAACCATGCTCAGAGAGCACCAAGAACTCCTCATTTCAACCCTGAGATACAAACATTCTCCTTTAAAGATCAAAGACTTGGCCTCTGAGAGTCTTCTGACTGTGTCGGGGTGTCTTTCGTGTACGGTCCAAGGTGTCAAAATGGGAACAAGATAAAGGGACCTTCTATCATGTTTGGTGGACATGTAAAAATGTTTTTAAATGTGCGCATTCAGATTCGAATGCGCACATTTTCAGGTAACACAATAACACAGTTGGAAAGGTGGGAATGGTGACGCAATAGCCATTGTTTGCAGGGTCTACATTGCAATTTCTGCTGGTTATTTGGAGCTGGGAAGAAGAGGAGCTGGGAAACAACAGACTAACAGAATTGGAAGGGACCTAGGAGCAGGGGTGGTATTCGCTTACTTTCCCTACTGCTTTGCAAATGTGAGCGTGTGCGTGCACGCGCCTTCTTTGCTCACACGTGTCACTTCCACGCATGCACACGATTTTCCATGCATGCACTTTGCTCACATGTGCGCCTTCCACGCATTTGCCTGGCCTCATAAACGTGTCTAAATAGGATAGCATAGAGCCAGGGAGGGCCCATCTGCAATTTTCACTACCCGTTTGCCCGAACTGGTCTGAACCAGTTGAATAGCACCTCTGCCTTGGAGGTCTTCTAATCCAACTCCCTGCTTGAGCATGAGACCTTATACCAGGGGTGTCAAACTCAAGGTCTGGGGGCCGGATCTGGCCCACAGGATGCTTAGATCTGGTCCATGGGGCCACCCTGGAAAACAGAGAAGTACTAGCCTGCGGTTCCTGTGCCACAATACAAGAGATGTTAAGCTGGCCATGCCTACCATGGCCACGCCCATTCCAGCCCCCCAAGGTTAAGCACAACCCTGATGCGGCCCTCAATGAAATTGAGTTTGATACCGCTGACCTACATCATTTCAGACAAACGATTGTCCAATCTCTTTTTGAAAACCTCCAGAGATGGAGCATTCACAACTTCTGAAGGCGAGCAGTTCCATTGATTAATTCTTCTCACTGACAGGAAATTTCTCCTCAGTTCTAGGTTGGATCTCTCCTTGATAAGCTTCCATCTGTCGCTTCTTGTCCTGCCCTCAGGGGCTTTGGAGAACAGCTCCGACAACTGTTCTGTACATTGATGAACAATGTTCAACAGCGATTATTGTTGATCCAGAGGACTTTGAAGATAAACATTCAGTTGAAGCAGAAAATCTCCTTTTAGGACTGATGGATACACAGTTAGGAAAGCGCCATAGAAAATGATTTCAATATACGATTACTGCAGTGAGATTATTATATACACAAAGGTGGAACAATTCTGTATTGCTCACCATGGAGAAACGGAGCAGTGGTGGGTTTCAAAAATTTTTACTACTGGTTCTATGGGTGTGGCTTGGTGGGTGTGGTATGGTTTGGTTTGGTGGGTGTGACAGAGGAAGGATACTGCAAAATCCTCATTTCCTCCCCACCCACCAACCTGCTCTGGGAAGAAATCAAACTCCCCCCTCTTCATTTCCCCAAATAAAATATTACTCATAAGAAAAAGCTCCCAGAAAAGCAAGGAAAAATCAAGCTGCTAACAAAGGAACCTGCCTGAGACTCATTCCACATTCCTGCCAGCTGCATAAAGAAAACTTTGTCAGAAGAAAACAGCTACTGGTGCTTAGAGATAATAGAAAGTGGAAGCCGGAGGTTCGGCTCCATTTACAAGCAGGCAGAGAACTCATTCAAGGCAGGATATTTCACAATGGAAATTGCCCAAACCTTTTTAGAAACATAAAGCCCAGGTTGCACAAACCCCAACTTCAAAAACATAGAACGATCTAAGAATCCCTCCTCTTATCCAGTTTGTTGTTCAGCTGGCCCAGAAACGAACTGCTGACTGTCACTTCGCTTCTGCAAGTAAAAACCTCCTTCCAGCAGCTGCTTCTTGGCTTGTCAATTTAAAGCAACAATGTCTTGTTTTCTTCTTCTTCTTCTCCTCCTCCTCCTCCTCCTCCTCCTCCTCCTCCTCCTCCTCCTCCTCCTCCTCCTCCTCCTCCTCCTCCTCCTCCTCCTTCTTCGCCAAGCGATCAGCTGGGAGACTGGGAGGCAGAGAATAGATGGGGGCAGGGCCAGGCAGAGGTGGTATTTTCTGGTTCTCCGAATTACTCAAAATTTCCCCTACCAGTTCGCAAGAACTGGTCAGAACCGGCTGAAACCCACGTCTGGAACAGAGGGTGAAATTGACAGAACTTCCTTGAGGTGATTGATCTGTCTTCTTTGATTAGAGAATGGTTATTGTTGACATTGATTGGAAACTGTTCACGGACATGTTGGAAGAAATGTCCATCTGGGTTCAGTTCCAAGTGAGGAGAAAGACACTGGAAATATGGAGGCTGTTTGGAAAGAGGGTTTAATGGTGGACGGGACCACATGATTTTGAGGTCCTGGGCAAAAAAGGCACATGGGAGAGAGAGAGAGAGAGAGAGAGAGAGAGATGTATGTATATCCTCTGTTGGGCTTTGAATTTGAGCTTGTATTCTGATTGGTTGTCAGACTCCCAGGCGGCCATGCAGGGGTAATTTTGTAGGTTGTCTTTTGAGTCCAAGACTTGGTTGAGCCTTGCTGGGTGATGCAATCTCTCCAGGTCCATATGGTGAGTTCTGTTCCTAGATGGATAGACGGTTAATCCTACCTCTGTTGGATCTTGGGTGAGGGTATTTGCTTATGAATAGACCTAGCTATATCTTTATCTCTTAAGTGCTGACATCTGTGGTGGGCTATTGTGAGTCTGGGGGCTATTAAGAGTGAGTCTGCTTCCTGCCTAAAAAACATGTTTCTCCATTTCTCATCCAGGGAAATATAATATTCTGCCTTTTTAATATTTCCTAGAATATTTCATTCTTTTAGGAGAGGGGTGGGTGCTAACTTCCTGAAGACATTTTGTGTAAAAAATAAAATGTTTTGGTGACTTACAAGAAAGAATAGTTTATAAAAAGAAGAGAGTTATTATATGATGTAATCTTAGAGAAAGAAGTTTGATAAGAATTATATGTATCACTACTGAGAGGAATATTGGGAGTCATTTATTCACTCATTCACTCATTCATTATCTATCCATCCATCCATCTATCCATCCAATCTCATTCCTTCATTCATTCCTATTTTCTGGTCTTTTACTTTTCTGCCTCCATTTTAATTTGTCTCTTCCTTCTTTCCTTGGCTTTCTTTTTTCTTTTACACATTTACTGCATTTTTTTCCTTTGAATGTGTTTCTTATTATATACATAAACTCTTTTAACCAAAACTATCCATTAAAAAAGTGAAGTTGTGGTGTGACTGGAACCCTGCCTGTTTTTAGTAAACACTGCTAGTAAAGGCACATCATAATCATAATAAAAATTTTAAAATGCACATTAAAAAAACAGGCAAAGCTTTGAATGAGCCATTGTGGCTACCATCTCGACTTTTTTGACCGTACCCGGCAGACATTTCTACATCCTGTTGCACATTTTATTACTTCTCCACCAGGGGTGAAATGCTTCTGGTTCGGACCGGATCGCTCGATCCGGTAGTGATGGCGGCGACTGGTTCGAAGAACTGGTAGCAAAAATCCCTGCCCCCTCCCCCGCCCATGCTCACTTGAGCCGCACGATCATTAGAGGCTTTTTTTTAACTTTTAAAAGCATTTTTTCTACAACCTCTTCCAATGAAAAAATGGTTTTAAAAGTAAAAAAAAAAAGAGCCTCTGACGATCATGCGGCTCAGCTGGGATCCACAGAGGCTTTTCAGAGCATTTTTTTTCTGCAACCTCTTGGCCGAAGAGGTGGTTAAAAAATGCTTTGAAAAGTCTCTGACGATCCCAGTAGAGTTGCAGATTGGCAGAGAGGTATTTTTTAAAAGGAGGAGGAGGAGGAGGAAGAGGAGGAAGAGAAGAAGGAGAAGGAGAAGGAGAAGGAGAAGGAGAAGGAGAAGGAGAAGGAGAAGGAGAAGGAGAAGGAGAAGAAGTTTTCCCAACTGTGTGGCACCAGTTGTTTAATAGCTCCTGGATACCATAGTATTGAATCACACTCCAACATGTGAGTGAACTCACAAACTCCTGGTGATTGGCCTAAAGTCACCCAGCCAGCTTTCAAGCCAAAGATGGAACTAGAACTCACAGTCTCTTTGGTGAGTGACCCAAAGTCATCCAGCTGACTTTTATGCCTAAGGGAGGACTAGAATTCCCAGCCTCCTGGTTTCTAGGCCAGCACCTTAACCATTACAACCAACTGGCTCTCCTTTTAGTAACAATATTACTGAGCCAAGGTGGCGCAGTGGTTAGAGTGCTGTACTGCAGCTACTTCAGCTGACTGCTAGTTCAGCAGATCAGCGGATCAAATCTCACTGGCTCAAGGTTGATTCAGCCTTCCATCCTTCCGAAGTGGGTAAAATGAGGATCCAGATTGTTGGGGGCAATATGCTATTTAGTATACTGTCGATTGTTGTAAAACGCCCAGAGTCCTTGGAGAGTGGGCGGCATAGAAATATGATTAATAAAATAATAATAATATTAGAAGCATTCTCACTAATTACTTCCCTTTGCACCTTCTTTGTCCCCTTCCACCAAGGTGGATTAAGGAATAAGTCAAATTATATTCTTCAATGCATTGTAACCTTTCCTAAAATACCTTAATCTAATATAGTTCCCCTCAAGGTAAGTTAGTCCCTGTTAATAAGATGGACGCAACCAACTTGTTCTTTACAAGGTGATTTGCTTTGATTGTTCTCTTTTTCTGGGATTTTCCAGTCTACTCTGCAGCTCTGAATTTCTTAGTGATTTCCCATCTAAAACTAATTAGGCAACAAACAAAATACGCTTATTGTTTTTGCTTGCTGCAGAAGCTTTTAGTATCGTAACAACCCGAGCTGAGGAAACACATAAACTGCAGAAATGGATGGATGAGATGCAGCTTTTGATCCCGAAAGTTATAATAGCGACTCTAGCAAAGAAAGCAGGAGAAATCAGTCATAGAGTTCTTTTAATCCAGAATGGCATGGCTATTAATCTAAATTTTGTGGCAGCGTAAATGAGGCTAACATACCGAGTCTTCTAAAATACATCATCCTTGGCTCAAAAAAAATTCCTACATCGCAGTCAAAATCTCCTCCAAAGTATATATTTGGGAAAAACGTATTACTTCTGTGCCAAAAAAAATTAATAAAAATAAATCCTCTGTATAATTTATTCCTTTGTTTTTTTAAAAAAATACAGTTTCTGCTTTTCTACTTTATTCACAAGGTGCTTGAAAAATTCTAATTTCCCTCAATGATGCTTTGATTACTTGATTACTGAGAGTGGTACAAAGTGTGAATAGCAGTGGGGATTTTTTTTAGAGTAACACTGTTGTGGCCCGCCAGCGGCCAGTAGAACTGGCAGCAGATTCAGACAGTGAGGAGGTTGGGGAAGAACGTGGGCCAGTCCTGGAGTCTGGGGAAGGCTCGGACGAGGGCTCTGCATCAGAGGCAGAGAGTGGGCCAGGGCCATCTGGGAGTTATGTGCTGCCTCCGGAGCCTCCGTAATCTGACATCAACGAGGCAGAAGAACAGTGTGAGCCTGTTCCCAGTGTGTGCATGCGCAGAGCTGCCAGAAGGCAAGAATAATTTTTTTTTCAAAAAGGGCGACTCGGGAGTAAGGCTTGGAGTTGATTGACCCCTTCCATAAGACATAAAAGAGGAGCAAACAGACGTGAGCCTTTACAGGAAGCAATTAGTTCATATAGTCAATTCAAGCTCTGAGAAGTCCGTTTCTGCTAAAACAGGACTTCTCTGAGATTCTCTGTCACTCTCATTATAATCTCCTTCCTTCCTTCCTTCCTTCCTTCCTTCCTTCCTTCCTTCCTTCCTTCCTTCCTTCCTTCCTTCCTTCCTTCCTTCCTTCCTTCCTTCCTTCTTCTTTTTCCTTCCTCTTCATTCTAGTTTCTTCTTCCTTCCTCTCTTTCCTTATTTTTCCTTCCTTGCTCTCTTCCCACATTTCCTTCTTTTTCTTTTGTCTTTCCTCTTTCCCTTTCTCCTTTCCTGCCCCTTCTTGCATGCTCAAATGCATTTCACTAGCAGAAGCACCACGAGCCGGCTCTTTACTCTTTCCCGGGCTGGTCCCGCAGGCCAGATCTAAGCCCTCCACGGACCATATCTGGCCCAAGGGCCTTGAGTTTGACACCCCTAAAATAGACCATCCTGCAACCCAGCTGCAAAATGGCACATAAAGAGCTCTTCCATCTTTGCAACAAGCTGCCGTTTGATTTCAGCATTTCGTTCGCCCCTTACGGCATAAGGACGGAGCCACGCGGGCGATACGGTGTCTTGATAATTATGCTTGGCTTCACAAGGGATAAGTTTGGCCAGCACCAAGTCTCATCCTTCTTCATTGTGGGAGGCACCCTGCTGTCCATGGACGCGCCGGAGTGTAAAACGCCAACTCCGAGACAGCCCCTGATCTCTAATCTAGCACATAAATATGGCCAGGAGTGGTTAATTGATTGTTCAGGCTCACTGCAGTTCTAGCGGCTGAAATCCACGGGCAGCAAAGCCTGAGAACTGGAGGCAATTGGATTGTAATCTGCAGTCTGCCAATTTTGCAGCATGACAAAGGTGTCCGTGAATGAGAGAAGAAAGCATAAACGGCTATAATATTGATGAAGTAAAACTGGGACTGAACTAACAGCAGCTGGCAGCAGAAGGGGGGGGGGAACCAAAACAAAACACGTACAGAGAGCTGGAAGAACACAGGTAGTCCTCGACTTACGACCTCAACTGAGCCCCGTGGCTAAGCAAGACAATTGTTAAGCGAGTTTTGTTATTATGGCCATTCTTGCCACAGTTTTTAAGTGAACTCACTTTATCGCTTAATCAAGTTAGTAATATGGTTGTTAAGGGGAACGCGGTGGCTTAGTGGCTTAGATGCTGAGCTTGTCGATCAGAAAGGTCGGCAGTTCAGCGGTTCGAATCCCTAGTGCCGCATAACGGGGTGAGCTCCCGTGACTTGTCCCAGCTTCTGCCAACCTAGCAGTTTGAAAGCACATTAAAAAATGCAAGTAGAAAAATAGGAACCACCTTTGGTGGGAAGGGAACAGCGTTCTGTGCGCCTTTGGCATTGAATCATGCCAGCCACATGACCAAGGAGATGTCTTTGGACAGCTCAGGCTCTTCAGCTTTGAAACGGAGATGAGCACCGCCCCGTAGAGTCGGGAACGACTAGCACGTATGTACGAGGGGAACCTTTACCTTTACCTTAATATGGCTTCCCCATAACTTTACTTAACTTGTCAGAAGGTCGCAATCACATGACACTGCAACTGACATAAATACATGCCAGTTGCCAAGCATCTGAATTTTGATCATGTGATAATGGGGATGCTGCAACGGTCATAGGTGTGAGAAATGGTCATAAGTCACTTTTGTCAGTGCCTTTATAACTTCAAATGATTGCCAAATGAATGGTCGTAAATCAAGGATTGTCTGATGCAAGAGTTGATCAGGCTGAGCCTGAGGGAGTGGTCAAACATGTCATAAGTCACGAGTCCCTGTGCACTGCAAGAGGTCTAAGTCCAACCCATACCTTTCTTATCTCCCGCTCACTTTCCTTGATACCTTTCTTATCTCCCGCTCACTTTCCTTGACTGTTAGTAGTTCAGATTCTTGTATAGATCTTAAGTTTGCAATAAATCTTCCTACTCATTTGAACTGCCTGAATCGCCTGATTTCTCCAGCATTTGACACCTGTTATAAGCTATGTCTAGAGTCTAGACAAATGCAGGTTATCCTTGACTTACAACCATTCTCTTAGTGGCTATTCTAAGTTACAACAGACCTTCAAAAACCTACTTACAGCTGTTTTGAAGTTCCAATATGTCTCCCCGTGCGATCACGTAACTGCATTTTGGGCACTTAGTAACCAGTCCATATTTGTAGTACCCCTGGTCACACAATCACAATTTTGCAGGCGTTTACTTGTGGGTTCTGGAACAAACCACCCCATAGAGAACAAGCCAAAGGACTTGTGGATGTAACTTGAAGGTGACTACGTTGAAGAGCCTCCTGATCATTTCAGGATAGGCTCTGTTTTTCCTTATGTGGTTCGGATATGATACCTCTCCATCCCTACCCTCTGCCCCAAATTTGTGCAATCTTGAAAAAGTAAATTTGTGATATGTTGGTAACAGAGTCTAATAGAAGCTACGTGTCCTGAGACAGAACACAAAACATGGATTAACAAAAGGGATCTTGGAGGCCTTCTACTCCAAGCCACTGGCCAAGCAGGAGACACTATATCATTCCAGACAAATGGCTGTCCAATCTCTTCTTAAAAACCTCCAGTGATGGAGTGCCCACAACTTCCAGAGGCAAGTAGTTCCACTGGTTAATTGTTCTCACTGTCAGGAAATTTCTCCTTAGTTCTAAGTGGCTTCTCTCCTTAATTAGTTTCCACTCATGTTCCCTTTGTCCAATTGCGAGCCTGCCCTCGGCCTTCAGGTTCTGTTTCTTTCACTGAAGTGGACCAGTTCTGGAGATGAAGCCTCCATATTCTTCTTACCTCATTACCAAAAGGGATCCCTGCTTAGCCACAACTTTCTTCCTCACCTGGTGAGGCTGTTCCCCCCCCCCCTTTTCTCTTTCCCTCTCCTACCTCTCTCTCCCTTCCTCCCTCTCCCACCCTCCCACCCTTCCTTGCTCTCCTTCCCTCACTCACCCTACCTCTCTCTCCCTCCCTCCTGCCCTCCCACTCCCTCCCTCTCTTTCCTTCCCTCCAGCCCTCTCTTTCTCTCCCTCCTGCCCTCTCTCTCTCCCTCCTGCCCTTTCTTTCCTTCCCTCCTGCCCTTCTTCTCCCTCTCCCTCACTCCCTCTCTCTCTCTTTCCCACCCTCCCTCTCTCTTCATCCCTCCTTCCTGCCCTCCCTCCCTCCCTCTCTCTCTCCCTCCCTCCCTTCCACTCCCCTCTCTCTCCCAGCTCTGTCTCCTTCTCCCACACTCCTTCTCACTTGGCCGAGCTCCCCACAGCAGAGCCGTAAGACAGAAGGACTCACTCCCCGTAAATCAAGCTGGCTTGCTTGAAGGATGACTCGCAGCCAGGAGACCTGTTTGCTTTGGAAAGGAGCAAAACCTTTTGCAAACAAGCTGGTGAATTACAAGACAGGCCTAAGCATCTCTCTGCGGAAGAAGGAAAAGGCCTCGCCAGGACTTTGCAAATGGAGAAAGCATTTAGTCTAGATTGAGGTGGTTTTTTGCGACCTTCAATAGGGAAGCCACTTAACAACCATGTTACTATTCTAACAACTGCAGTGATTCGCTTAACAGCTGTGTCAAGAAAGTTTGTAAAATGGGGCAAAACACAATCATTGTCTCCCTTAGCAACAGAAATGTGATGCTCCATTGTGGTCATAAGTTGAGAACCACCTGTAGTCACATACAAGTTGCCTCCACAAGTGCTTCAGCTTGTGGAGGACTAAGGGTGGGGAGTCATTTACGGAGCTCTGGGCCAACTCAAGATACTTGAAGGCATTCGTGGGGAACAGTGACATGAAATCCATTGTTTTCAAGTTCTAAATTGCATTTTCAGTTGACTATTTGATGCTGGGAAGAATAAGATCATTCAGCATGAAAACAGACAAGAATAACAGAATAACAGAATTGGAAGCCTTCTAATCCAACCCCTTTGCCCAAGCAGGAGACCCAATATCATTTCAGACACCTGGTTGTCCAGTCTCTTCTTAAAAACCTCAAGTTTGTACTCTGTTCTTATCGTATTTGGAGAGATCCGTCCTTAACAAACAAGGGCCCTTGAGGTCAGAAGAGAGGTCTGAAGCTTTGGATACACCTCCAAATTATAATTCACTACTATTGCAAAATTAGTCTGTCATCTGCACTTCCATAACTATCTGGTTTGGCTCTACAACCCAACAAGACAGACACAGACTTCAGAAGATAATTAGAACTGCAGAAAAAAACAATGGCTACCAACCTGCCTTCCATGGAGGACCTGTATCCTGCACGAGTCAAAAAGAGGGCTGTGAAAATATTTACAGACCCCTCGCATCCTGGATATAAATTGTTTCAACTCCTACTCTCAAAATGATGCTATAAGCACTGCACACCAGAACAACCAGACACAAGAACAGTTTTTTTCCCGAATGCCATCACTCTGCTAGACAAATAATTCCCTCAGCACTGTCAAACTATTCACTAAGACTGTATTACTATTCTACTTCTCATCATTCCTCTCACCCATCTCCTCCCACTTAGAGCTGTATGACTGTAATCTTGTTGCTGGTATCCTTAAGATTTATATTGACTGTTTCCTAATATGATTTGATTGCTTATTTGTACCCTATGACCAGTGATGGGATTCTGCCGGTTCTAGGCGGTTCAGCCGAACCGTTTGTTAAATTGCTAACTCACCCCGCCCCTTGCCAATAAATAGTGGGGGCGGGATGGGGCGGGGCATGTAAATTTTTCTCTACATTGAGGGAGTATGCACCAAAGACAAATTCCTTGTGTGTCCAGTCACTCTTGGCCAATAAAGAATTCTATTCTATTCTATTCTATTCTATTCTATTCTATTCTATTCTATTCTATTCTATTCTATTCTATTCTATTCTATTCTATTCTATTCTATTCTATTCTAAAACTGGCTTAAGGATGCCCAGCTGGTGTTGCTTGGAAGGCGTTGCCTATTCAGCCTCCTGCACCACAGCCAGGGGGAGGAGGGCATTTTTGCCCTCCCCAAGCTCTGGAGCAGGGGTGGGTTCTAAATTTTTTTACTATCAGTTCTGTGGGCATGGCTTATTTTGTGGGCATGGCTTGGTCGGGGGGTAATGTGACTGGATGGGCGTGGCCAACTTTTTTTTTAACTTTTAAAAGCATTTTTTCTACAACCTTAAGAGGTTGCAGAAAAAAAAAATGCTTTTAGAAGCCTCTGGCGATCAGGCAACTCAGCTGGATCGCCAGAGGCTTTTAAAGGCATTTTTTTCCCTACAACCTCTTTGGCTGAAGAGGTTATAGAAAAAATGCTTTTAAAAGTAAAAAAAAAAAAAAAGCCTCTGATGAGGTGGGTGGGGTAAGCGAGCGGAGACCGGGCCGGGGACCGGTTTGAGGGCGTGGCCAGCCAGTGTTATTACCAGTTCTCTGAACTACTACAAATTTTTACTACCGGTTCTTGCGAACCAGTGCGAACTGGGAGCAACCCACCACTGCTTTGGAGGCTTTCCTCAAGTCTCCAGGAGGGCGAAAACAGCTTCCCCCAGGCTCCAGAGGCTCTCCAGAGGCTGGAAACAGGCCCATTCCCAGACTTCTGGAACTACTGGGAGGCCTGTTTTTTGCCCTCGCAGAGCCTCCATGCAGGTGTTGCACTTACCTGGCCTCCAAAACAGGCCATGTGGAGACTTCTAGGGGGGCCAGGGTGGGGGCAGCCAGTCCTTGCAACTACCAGTTCGGCAAACCAGATATAAAGTTAGCATGTGGTTCGCCAGAACTGGTTTGAACCAGTTGAATCCCTCCCCTGGGCCTAAGGGAAGACTAAAACTCACCATCTCTTACTGTCTATGGAGATTCTCAGTCATCCGGGTCATGGTTATCCCAAAGGTGCTTTTTCAAGAGGCAACTGGACATTCTGCTTTTTTGTTTGAAGTCATTTCGCTTCTCACCCAAGAAGCTTCTTCAGCTCTGACTGGATACCACTCCCCACCATCCAGTCAGAGCTGAAGAAGCTTCCCGGATGAGAAGAGAAACACCTTCAAGGAAAAAGCAGAAACTCCAGTTGCCTCTTGAAAAAACACCTTTGGATCACCCTATCTCAGTTTCTAGGCCCGTGATGGTGAACCTATGGCACGGGTGCCACAGGTGGCACATGGAGCCATATCAGTGGGCACACGAGCTCAGCTCCGACACACATGCGTGCGCCAGCCAGCAGATTTTCAGGCCTTCTGGGCCCACCAGAAGTCAGGAAACACACCGTTTCCAGCCTCTGGAGGGCCTCTGGGGGAGTAGGGAAGGCTGTTTTTGCCCTCCCCAGGCTCCTAGAAAGGCTCTGGAGCCTGGGGAGAGCAAAAAAAACGGGCCTACTGGGCCCACCGGGCCATCATGTGCCAAAAGCAGGGGGGACACAGGTGGGTGGGGCGCATAGAATTATGGATGTGGGCACACGTGCGTGTGACCCCACCGCGCTCCCCCCGCTTTTGGCACGCGATGGCAAAAAGGTTAGCCATTACTGTTCTAGGCTGTTGCCTTAACTACAACACCAAACTGGCTCTCTAGATGCCAATTACATGTAAACAAATGTAGTTTTTGTGCTGAGTCTAGCATCTTTCTTGCCCACTGCTCAAAGGCCTTTGGCCTGAAAAGGTCCACGCACATTTTTGCAAAGTGTTTCTTTCTATTTTTGCAAAGGCCAAATGTTTGGGCTAATGACACCTCCGGTTTTGGAAGGAACACTTGCTTGCGAGGGACTTTTAAAAGGTCTCTCTTTGGAAAATAAAATCAAAGTCATGGTGGCAAATGAGCAAAAATGGGATATCGGTTGTGACTAGCGCCACAATGGTTCTTAACTATGTTCATCGGCTGCCTCCTGAAAATTGCAATTGTGAGGTTAGAGAACGAAAGGGCATCAATGCCCCATTTTCCATCTCTACATTTAATAATTAATAGAGAACTGCTTGCAGATGCTCGGGATTGAGTTCGGTCGCAATCAGGCTCCTGATGTCATGCTTATGCTACCAAAGTGATGCAGTAATTATTTATGGATTATTTGTAATAAGAGGCCACACACTGAACTTCAGCTGAGAAATAGAAGTTGAACTCCAAATTCATCGGCTGGCCATAGCCAACACTTCACTAGGCCCAGGAGCACATCTGCAGTTGTGTTCCCAAAACTTTCCAAACCTTACTCGGGGTATTTTTTTTATAACTTGGTTTGGTTTCTAAACCCAATCCGAGTTAGTTTATCATTCTCCCTATTGTATACAGTAAAAGGTAAAGATAAAGATTCCCCCTCGCACATATGTGCTAGGCGTTTCCGACTCTAGGGGGCAGTGCTCACCTCCATTTCAAAGCCGAAAAGCAGTGCTGTCCAAAAATGTCTCCATGGTCATGTGGTTGGAATGACTAAACGCCAAAGGCGCACGGTAACGCTGTTATCTTCCCACCAAAGGTGGTCCCTATTTTTCTACTTGCATTTTTTTTATGTGCTTTCGAACTGCTAGGTTGGGACAAGTAACGGGAGCTCACTCCGTTATGCGGCACTAGGGATTCGAACCGTTGACCTGCCGACCTTTCGATCGACAAGCTCAGCGTCGTAGCCACTGAGCCACCGCGTCCCTTTTATTGTATGCGGTACATCAATGTTTTTTTCAAACTTGGCAACTTTAAGTGGGGTAGGCTTCAATTCCTGGCTGATCTGGGAATTGCCGGTTCCGGAATTCTGGGTTTCTGGCTGGGGAATTTAGGGAGTTCAAGTCTATAATCACTGAGTCATGGTGGCGCAGTGGTTAGAAGGTAGTACTGCAGGCTAATTCTGCCAACTGCCAGCAGTTCGATCCTGACTGGCTCAAGGTTGACTCACATGCTCAAAATTCAAATCTTTGGCAACTGGCTCGTATTTAGGATAGTTGCAATGTCCAGGGTGCCTGTGATCCACTTTTGCGACCTTCTTTGACAAGCAAAATCCATGTGGAAGCCAGATTGACTTATCAGTTGTGTTACTCACTTAACAACTGCAGTGATTCACTTAAGAACGGTGGGAAGAAAGGTCATAGAAAGGGGCAAAACTCACTATGACAGCTGTCTCGCTTAGCAACAGAAATTCTGGCCTCCATTGTGGTCATAAGTCGAGGACTACATGTACGAGCATTGTTAAGGATATTGTTGTGTTAGCAGAGTGTAGAGCACAGAGAAAATGGTGCTGAGAGCAATGAAATAAGATGCAAATTGCAAACTGGTTTATCAAAAGTTTACTTTATAGCGAAAAAACAATCTCATAGTCTTTAAACAATCCAAGTCTTTGCCAGTTAAATCAGTCCACTGATACAAAAATCTTCTTACCGTACAAACAGTAGTTGGTTAGAATAACAAGTTCACTCTGGTAACAAACCACGATGGTAGCAGATCCATCCACGATGATAGCACAATGGTAGCAACCCCACACACAATGGTAGCATATCATCAACTGACTACATTACACTTCCCTTCTTGAATACGTTTACAACTAGTGATTATCTAATTACAGCATGGCAATGATACAGCAGTAAAACTTAAAGTCATATAATAGATATTTATGTTAAAGTCACAGAACACATATATTGCCTGGACAACCTGTTAGGCTCATACCATATCCTAACAAGCATGATAGACTTTTGCAGCGTGGTGGGTGGTGCAAATTCGAATGGCCGGGTGACTTTCTGAACTGCGTGGATTGTGCCAATCTGGAAAAATGGGTTTATTCGGTAACCAAATTTGGAATGCTGCGTGAAGACAACATTGTGAGCCTGCTTTCTTGCTTTGCATATGTCTAGGACATACCAGTCATTCAATTATTATCTCCTTCCTTCAGCCGTTGGGGAATCTTTCTTTCCATTCCTCCTCCTTTCCTTGCTTTTTTCCCCCCTGAATATTTTTTTGTCATCTGTACAGGTAGCCCTCGATTGATGACTGTCATTGGGACTTGAAATTTATTTATTTACTAATCTAACTTCTATACCGCCCTTCTCCCGAAGGACTCAGAGCGGTGTACAGCCAATAATAAAAAACATCGATACAAAAGTTAAAACAATTTAAAAGTGGTTCAATAGTACGGCCAAATTCAAAGCTAAAAACCCATTAAAATTCTCATACCATCAGACCAGCTTGCCGAAATAATAAGGTCTTCAGGGCTCGGCGAAAGGTGCGAAGGTCAGGGATCCTACGTATTTCCAGGGGCAATTCGTTCCAAAGGGCGGGGACCCCCACAGAGAAGGCTCTCCCCCTGGGGGTCGCCATTCGACATAATGTGACCGCCTGCACCCTGAGGAGGCCCTCTCTGTGAGAGCGTACCGGCTGATGGGAGGCTATCGGTGGCAGCAGGCGGTCTTGTAAATAACCAGATCCTAAGCCGTGGAGCGCTTTAAAGGTGATCACCAACACCTTGAATCTCACCCGGAAGACCACCGGGAGCCAGTGCAGCTCGCGCAGGAGAGGTGTAACGTGGGTGCGATGTGTTGCCCCCATAATCACCCGCGCGGCCGCATTCTGGACCAGTTGGAGCCTCCAAGTGTTCTTCAAGGGGAACCCCATGTAGAGAGCATTACAGTAGTCCAGACGGGACTACTGTAAATCTGGTCATAAGTCATGATAGTTGTAAATTGAGGCACACAGAGGGGACTGGAAATAATTTCCTGGCCTTTTGCGGGGCAGTCTTAAGAGAACGCCATGGCCATTAAGCAAACACTGGCTGTTAAGCAAACACTGCAGTCATTAAGCAAACCCATTCATTTGAAAGGGTGCTTTTTGCTGGGGGAAAAAAATCACCCCAAAATGCCAGAAACCAGCAAAAAACATCATGAAACATAGTCAAGTGACTACAGGGGAGGCGTGGTGCAACCATTTATGGCAGCCAAAGTGCTTTACAGGCTGCAAAGTATCCATTCTAATAGCTGTGATTGTTGGAATTCATTGTTGGAATGTATTTCTATGCAACAACTACAGTAGCATTCAGCCAACATTGGCAGTGTTTACAAGTTTGGATCTATGGTATATATTCTATGCCTGTGATGGCGAACCTATGGCACGCGTTGCCCTAGGTCAGCTCCAGCAGGCATGCACACACCGGCCAGCTGATTTTTGGGCCTTCCGGTCCCACCGAAAGTCAGGAAACAAGGGTGAAAAATGGGCCTACCGGGCCCACAGTACCATTGCGTGCCAAAAGCAGGGGGAGCATGGGGGGATTGCACGTGCATGCGGTGGGGGTTGAGTGCATTGAATTATGGGTGTGGGTTCACAACCCCCCACGTGACCCCCACTTTTGGCACATGACAGCAAAAAGGTTAGCCATCACGGCTCTATGCTCTTTTGTTCTAAGTAGAGTTTCCTGTTTCCTGTTCCAGTTAAATAGTTGAGCAGTAAAGTACATGGTGACTGTGCTCTTTGTTTGCTCTGGGATGCTATAGAATAGATAAACAGAATTTCTAACAGGAATAACTTTGAACATATAATGACCGGTTGTTGAGAACTACCTGTAAATCTTGTCATTTTTCCAACCATACAAATATATATTTATTTATTAATTTTATTTATTAAATTTATATACCGCCCTTCTCCTGACGGACTCAGGGCGGTGAACAGCCAATTAAAAAACCAATACAAAAGTTAAAATCATGCTAAAACAAATATAGATTAGGCTGAAAATTTAAAAAACCAGTAAAAATTCTAAAATTTTAAAAAATAGAAGGGATCAGGCAAGTCCGGCAAGTTGAAAAAGATAGGTCTTCAGAGCTCGACGGAACGTCCGGAGGTCAGCAATTGTTCTCAGTTCTGGAGGAAGATCGTTCCAGAGGGTCGGGGCTGCCACAGAGAAGGCTCTCCCCCTGGGGGTCACCAGCCGACATTGTCTGGCTGATGGCACCCTGAGGAGGCCCTCTCTGTGGGAGCGAACCGGCCGGTGGGAGGCAATTGGTGGCAGAAGGCGGTCCTGTAAGTACCCTGGTCCTAAGCCATATGTCTTCAAAACAGAATCAGAACAGAACAGAACAGAACAGAACAATAAAGTTGAAAGGGACGTGGAAGTCTTCTAGTCTTCAACCCCATGCTCAAGCAGGAAACCCTATACCTGTGATGGTGAATCTATGGCACGGGTGCCACGGTTAGCACATGGAGCCATATTAGTGGGCACACGAGCTCAGCTCCGGCACGCATGCGTGCGCCAGCCAGCTGATTTTTGGGCCTTCTGGGCCCACCAGAAGTCAGGAAACACACTGGTTCCAGCCTCTGGAGAGCCTCTGGGGGGTGAGGAAGGCCATTTTTGCCCTCCCCAGGCTCCTAGAAAGGCTCTGGAGCCTGGGGAGAGCAAAAAACAGGCCTACTGTGCCATCATGTGCCAAAAGCGGGGGGAGCACGGGAGCACAGGGGGGGCAGGGTGCATAGAATTATGGATGTGGGCACGCATGTGTGTGACACCACCGCACTCCCCCCACTTTTGGCACACGATGGCAAAAAAGTTACCCATCACTGCCCTATATCATTCCAAATAAATGGCTGTCCAGTCTCTTCTTAAAAGCCTCCAATGATGAAGCACCTACAACTTCTGAAAGCAACTTCTGTTCCACTGGTTAATTGTCCTCGCTGTTAGGAAGTTTCTCCTTAATTCCAGGTTGCTTCTCTCCTTGATTAGTTTCCATCCATTGTTTCTTGTCCTGCCTTCTGAAGCAGGGGAGATGATCCCCGCTCAGTTTATAGACGATCTACATTTCAGTTGTATTTTTACAAGACACTTATCCTGGTTTATGCAGCAGTTCGCCCAACACAGAGAACCATAAACTAAAGAGCCAATTAGGTTCATACTTCACGCTAACGCACAACAACGATACCAACAGGATTAGCACCCTGTTACAAATGCAACCGCTACATCTTTACAGTACTTGGTTCTTATGCATTATGTGAACGAAAGCGGAGATTTCTCTGCTGGGGTCAGGAGGATTTTACACAACATAATCATTTCATGAGCTTGCTAATTTCCACAATCGTGGGAGAAGATAAAGGTGAATAGATTGTGCTGCTAAACACCATAAATCAAGGACTTTCGCTTGGTATTAAAAAAAACCAATTGTAATGATCTCAGCTACCATGTAGAAATGGAGTGCACCCTAAATAGCAGTGTTTCAATATTTGAGGGGCTCCCACAGAGAGGAGGGGGTCAAGCTATTTTCCAAAGCACCTGAAGGCCAGACAAGGAATCATGGATGGAAACTGATCAAGGAGAGATTCAACCGGGAAATAAGGAGGAATTTTCTGACCATGAGAACAATCAACCCATGGAGCAGAAGTTGCCTTCGGAAGTTGTGGGAGCTTCATCACTGGAGGCTTTCAAGAAGAAATGGTGTAGGGTCTCCTGCTTGGGTGTGGGGTTGGACTAGATGACCCACAAGATCCCTTACAACTCTGTTCATCTAATCTAATCATCTAAATAGCGAGGGGGGTCTCGATTCATTCTCCTTTAGGCTTCAATAATTTGCATACTCTGCTAGTTTGCTAACTCTCCCTATCTTGTTCTCCGTCCTTTTCTTGTAAGAAAATCCACCCAAAAAAAGTTTGCAGCATTTCACCATACAAAGTTACATCATTGAAATTTTGGTGGTTTTGCCAGAAATAGGCATTCGCTACCCATTTCCAGCAAAAAAGCATCCTAGAGCAGACCATGGGTTCGCTTAACGGTAGTGTTGTCTGGTTTAAGACCACTGCATTTGGTTCATGACCATGGCATTTATTTCATTACAGCACAAAAATCATTGTTAAATTGGGCCCCCGTCATGGGGTAACCTGCTGTTGGAAGAAATGCCCATCTGGGTTCAGTTCCAAGTAGGGAGAAAGACACTGGAAACATGGAAACTGCTTGGAAAGATGGTTTAATGATGGACAGGACCACATGGTTTTGAGATCCTGGGCAAAATGAGCACATGGGCGAGAGAGAGAAGAGATTTTTACCCTCTCTTGGGCCCCGCCTTGGAGCTTCCTGTTCCTGTGTAAGGGTAGGTATCCTGATTGGTTGTCAGACTCCCATGGGGCCATGTAAGTTGTCTTGAGTCCCAGGCCTGGTTGAATCTTGCTGGGTGATGATGTAATGAATGGGCTTTGGGCAATTCCTATTATGGTTTAATGGCTTTGTCCTGGTTGGATCTTGAATGAGAGCTAATCCTATCATGTCCTGAGGGCCATGTCTTTTGTGTTGTAGATAAGCTGGCCCAGCCTTTGCCTTGTAGATACATTGGCACCAAAACATCTGCTGCGGGGGGAGACCGAGGGAGCTGAGGCTCTTAGTTTATGTTTTTAGAAACATGTTTCTCCTTTAGGGAAAATATAATATTCTGCCTTTTTAATATTTCCTAGAATATTTCATTTTTCTAGGAGAGGGGTGGGTGCTAACTTCCTACACTGCTTAACGACGATCACGAAGATTCAATTACGGTCGTTCCATCGAGGGCCACCTCTGTAACCGGGTATCACATATTGCGTGAGTGCAACGAAGAGATCTCGATCTGTTGTGCTTTAAGTGGGCTTATCAGAGAACCCAAGCTGGAGAGAACACCAATTGCTCTTTTGTAGCTGCCCAGAAGTGCAGGAAAGTCACAAGACCACCCCCCCCCCCCCGCCCCCATTATCATCTTTATTCCCCTCCAAAATAAAGCGAGAACCTCCTGGGAGCCGAGCTGAACTCCTGGTGATTTCATGGACACATCTGTGCAATTTTTCCCGACAACAATGCAGAGGCGGTTTGCCATTGTCCTCTACTGGGACGGTGTGAGACTTCAATGTTCCTCTCAATTATTAGTTCCTCGTAATATTTTACTAACATTTTAGACAGTCAAAGTTTCTTTTTTTTTTTTCCCCTTATTTCCCAGCATTGTTGGCCTACAAAGTCTATGCTGGGACCGGACAGAAACCTCGCCAACTGTTCACTAATGATAACTTTTGCCAAGATAAATTGGTCCCCTGCCAGGGAGAAGAGCCTTTTGCGCTTCTGTCCAAGTCTAGCAAGCACTTTGTCTGCTTCAGATCTTCTGTCTAAAATCCCTTAATCCCAGCTCGGTGATTTATGTGGGGAGGGATCAAATCTCACGATGGCCTGAGAAACAGCAAGACGGAGGAGTCAGAATGATGTTCTCCAGATACGGGAGCATCTGTCTGGCTCTGTAGAGAGGTACCACCCAGGAGCAGGTAATGGGATTTGAGACAGTGTTTCTCCGCTCTATCTACTTTAATACATGTGGACTTCAGCTCCCAAAATTCCCCAGTCAGCATTTTATGCCTGGACTTCAATTCCCAGAATTCCCCAGACAGCATTTTATGCGTGGATTTTAGCTCCCAGAATTCCCCAGTCAGCATTTTATGCCTGGACTTCAACTCCCAGAATTCCCCAGACAGCATTTTATGTCTGGACTTCAGCTCCCAGAATTCCCCACATAGCATTTTATGCGTGGACTTCAACTCCCAGAATTCCCCAGACAGCATTTTATGCGTGGACTTCAGCTCCCAGAATTCTCCAGACAGCATTTTATGCATGGACTTCAGCTCCCAGAATTCTCCAAACAGCATTTTATGTGTGGACTTCAGCTCCTAGAATTCCCCCCATAGCATTTTATGCGTGGACTTCAACTCCCAGAATTCTCCAAACAGCATTTTATGTGTGGACTTCAGCTCCTAGAATTCCCCACATAGCATTTTATGCGTGGACTTCAGCTCCCAGAATTCTCCAAACAGCATTTTATGCGTGGACTTCAACTCCCAGAATTCCCCAGACAGCATTTTATGCGTGGACTTCAACTCCCAGAATTCTCCAAACAGCATTTTATGTGTGGACTTCAGCTCCCAGAATTCTCCAAACAGCATTTTATGTGTGGACTTCAGCTCCCAGAATTCTCCAGACAGCATTTTATGTGTGGACTTCAACTCCCAGAATTCTCCAAACAGCATTTTATGTGTGGACTTCAGCTCCTAGAGTTTCCCACATAGCATTTTATGCGTGGACTTCAACTCCCAGAATTCCCCAGACAGCATTTTATGCGTGGACTTCAACTCCCAGAATTCTCCAAACAGCATTTTATGCGTGGACTTCAACTCCCAGAATTCCCCAGACAGCATTTTATGCGTGGATTTCAACTCCCAGAATTCCCCAGACAGCATTTTATGCATGGATTTCAGCTCCCAGAATTCCCCAGACAGCATTTTATGCGTGGACTTCAAATCTCAGCATTCTGGGACTTGAAGTCCACAGATCTTAAAATTGGTGGGGTTGAGAAACTGCTCTGAAGAGTAGCAAAGACGCCATGCTGGGCCAGGAGAAAGATTAAGAAAACCGATTGACCTCTTCTTTATGACAGCCCCTGATAGTAGATATTGGAAGACTGCTATCATGTCACCCTTAGTCCTTCTTTTCACTAAACTAGACATACCCAGTTCCTGCAACCGTTCTTCATAAGTTTTAGCCTCCAGTCCCCCAATCATCTTTGTTGCTCTTCTCTGCACTCTTTCCAGAGTCTCCACATTCTGTATCGTATAGTTGCTTTTTCAAGAGGCAACTGAACTTTCTGGTTTTTCTTTGAAGACGTTTCGCTTCTCATCCGAGAAGCTTCTTCAGCTCTGGCTGGATGGTGGGAAACGGAAGGATTTGCAAGGAGTATAAATCCTTCCATTCCAGTTGCCTCTTGAAAAAGCACCTTTGGGAAAATCATGACCTGGATGACTGAGAATCTCCATAGACATTCAACATTTTGTGGTAACCCCATCCAAAAAAATAAAAATTATGAGTCCAATCATTTGTGTGAGTGAGAATTATGATTTATTTTTGTTTTGGGATAGGATGAGATATAAATCTAAGTGCTTTTTCCTATTGCTATTTCTTCTATGACCCATTTGTTTGCTTTCTTGGCTCACCTTTCAATTAACGTTTAATAGAAACTTTGACTTTCTGAGAAAACACATGAATGACTTTGATACAGGTTCTGCAACCCATACACAACCCCCCCCCCCCAAAATACAACAATTGCTGGAGGGAACAAAAAATACTCTTGGCAAAACCTTATTGTATTATTTTATTTATTTTATGTTTTATTATTGGGAGAGGGCTGAAGGCTAAAACATATAAAGAATGGTTGCAGGAATTGGGTATGTCTAGTTTAATGAGAAGAAATACGAGGGGTGACATGATAACATATCTAAGAGGCTGTCCTAGACATGGGGGAGTCTACTTATTCTCCAAAGCATCAGAAGGCAAGACAAGAAGCAGTGGATGGAAACTAATCTAGGAGAGAACAAACCTACAACTTAGGAGAAATTTCCTGACAGTGAAAACAATTAAACAGTCGAAAAAGCTTCGCTCCAGAAGTTGTGGGTACTCCAACACTGGAGGTTTTTAAGAAGAGACTGGACAGCCATTTGTCTAAAATGGCAAAGGCCCGGGATGGGGAACCTATAGCCATATCAGGTGGCACTCGAGCTCAGCTGATTTTCGGGCCTTCTGGGCCTACAAGAAGTAGGGAAACAGGCTGTTTCCTGTCTCCGGAGGGTCTCAGGGGATAGTGGGGAAGGCCCATTTTTCTCTTACACCTGGCTCCAGAGCCTTTCTAGGAGTCTGGGGAGGGCAAAAACGGCCCTCCCTACCCCTCCAGAGGTCCTCCACAGCTCATTTGACAACTTCCGGTTGGACCGGAAGGTTCATTTTTTGCTGTCCCCAGCCTGCAGAGCCTTTCTAGGAGTCTGGGGAGGGCAAAAACGGCCCTCCCTACCCCAACAGAGGTCCCCCACGGCTCATTTGACAACTTCTGGTTGGACCGGAAGGTTCATTTTTTGCTGTCCCCAGCCTGCAGAGCCTTTCTAGGAGTCTGGGGAGGGCAAAAACGGCCCTCCCTACCCCTCCAGAGGTCCTCCACGGCCCATTTGACAACTTCCGGTTGGACCGGAAGGTTCATTTTTTGCTGTCCCCAGCCTGCAGAGCCTTTCTAGGAGTCAGGGGAGGGCAAAAATGGCCTTTCCCACCACCCTGGTCCCACCAGAAGTTGTCAAATGGACCGTTTTCAGCCTCCAGAGGACCTCCAGGAGGGTGGGGAAGGCTGTTTTTGCCCTCCCCAGATTCCTAGAAAGGCTCTGGAGCCAGGTGACAGAGAAAAACAGGCCTACTGGGTCATCGCGTGCCAGGAGCGGGGGGAGGGGGGGTCACACCTGCATGCACGGGGATGGGGTGCATAGAATTATGGGTGTTGGCACGCGCGCGAGTGACCCCCCTCTTTGCCCCCACCCCCCCAGCACGCGATTGCAAAAAGGTTAGCCATCACTGGTATAGGATCTCCTGCTTGAAGAGTTGGACTAGAAGACCTCCCTCCCATTTCTATTATTCTGTATTTTACCCACGGCTTTGTGAGCAGCCCATTTCTACCCGCATTCACAAGTGACCAACCGGGTTTTTGAATCTGAGCCGTTTTGGCTGAAGGCATCTAAAGCTGATCCAGAAATATTTCTCTCGTGGCGTCCTCCTTTGGCAGAGTCAGGTTCACCCAAGGATTCTGCTCGGGAGCCAATCAATTCTTAATTAACAGGGCTCCTCATCAGTGCCTTTGCTAATTGCTACTCAGCATAATTGATTGTTAAATTGTCACTGACTGTGCTCGGAGGGCTAGCCTAGCAGGAGGTGCTAGCTGGGGTCTGTGTTTATTGTGCAGAACTGTGACTGTGCCAGCTGGGGATCCGACATGGGGATATCTGGTACTGACACTTCAAAGAAATTCATCATGCTCCTGGTCCAAAAAAAAGATTGGGGAGGCATTCCAGAAAAATCAATGAAGAAGCAGAAAGGCAGCTGATTTCTCTGGAGCAGTTATCCGAAGGTCTCCAAATTATTCTCCGCTTGCGACCCAGGATCTATTGGAGTTGTCAAAAGCTAAACGAACAATATCAAATTAGAATAATATTAAACAGAAAGAAGAACAACGCAACTCGGCTTTTTTTTTTTCCTTTTTTTCCCCCCTGCGCCGTCAAGTTTCGGAAGGCTTTTCTCGTGCCTTGCGAGAACTCTTCAAAATGTTCAGGTTAAGACAATACAATGACGGTGTTTCGTGTAGCGGGCAATAAATGAATCATGTAATGGCTTAATGGGCTGACAACATGCTAAGATTGTGGCCGGGCAGCACAATGCGTGCGCTGCTGCTTTCGCTTAAACTGGCGCGCTTTGTGAAATCAGAGCATTAGTTTACAGGGGAAGGGATAATCAAACCGCTTTTAGGATTCCTTACTATAACAAACTTGGAGGGTTATATAACACTATTCAAGAAAAGTTGAAGCAGCTGTTTTGAACGGGCAGAAAATTCTCCTGGCATCGTATTCGCTTCCTGGTTGCCAATCGGTATCCTGCCACAGGCACGAAACTGGCAAATGGGCTTTCTTTCTGGATAACATACAGCACTAGAAATCTCCTAATTTGATTTTTGTCCACTACCAACAAATGTCACTAGCCGGAAAGAAAGCATTCATTCCGGGCAGTCCTTGACTTATGACTACAATTGGGACCAGATCTGGCCTGTGGTGTGCTTAGATCTGGCCCGATGGACCACTCTGGAAACAGCGAAGGACCGATCCACGGTGCCTCTGCCAGCGAAAACAGGCTCCAGAGCTCCATTCTCAGCTATGACAGCCCGTTTTTGACGGCAGAGTGCTCGGGCCACCACAGACGTCCCCCGACACAAGTGACATCGAGCTGGCAACACCACCCCTCAAGCCACGCCCCCCCTCACGCCCCCTCACGGTCAAACACCACCCTGATGTGTCCCTCAGGGAAATCGAGTTTGACCCCCCTGGTTTATAGCATGAGGTGGGTGGCTGCCAACTTGATTTTTATTTTTATTTTTTGACATCCCACAGCCCAAAGAGACCCCTGCGTCTTTCTGAATCTGGACAGACTTCAACATTGGGCCCTATCCACCGTTTGGTGGTGAAATAAATACGGTCCGGCACTTAGGCAGGAAAAGCCAAATGCATCATGTATAGAAAAGGTGGTATCTGACTCAATAGTAGTAGCTGTGTGAGAGATCTGAGTATCCTAATGTAAAGGTAAAGGTTCCCCTCACACGTAAGTACTAGTCATTCCTGACTCTAGGGGGCGGTGCTCATCTCCATTTCAAAGCTGAAGAACCAGTGCTATCCGAAGACTTCTCCGTGGTTATGTGGCCGGCATGACTCAACACCAAAGGTGCACAGAACGCTATTACCTTCCCACCAAAGGTGGTCTCTATTTTGCTACTTGCATTTTTTAAAGTGCTTTCAAACTGCTACGTTGGCAGAAGGTGGGACAATTAACGGGAGCTCACCCCGTTACGCGGCACTAGGGATTCGAACCGCTGAACTGCCGACCTTTCGATCGACAAGCTCAGCATCTTACCCACTGAGCCACCACGTCCCTTGTACTAATCCTAATTGTACCACCACTTAAATATGAGCCAACAGTACGTTGCAGCTGCCAAAAAGGCCAGTGCAATCCTAGGCTGCATCCACAGAGAGAGAGAGAGAGAGAGAGCGCGTCAAGACAACAAGAAGTGATAGTATCGCTTTACACCATACTAGGGAAAGCACACTTGGGATATACTGCGTCCATTTCTGGTCAGCACAAGACAAAAAAAGACGTTGAGACCTCGGAAAGTGTGCAGAGAAGAGCAACAAAAATGATAAAGGTTCTGGTGTCTAAATCGTATGACGAATAGTTGAAGGACCTAGGGTACGTATGCTAACAAAGAGAAGGACTAGCAGTGATATGATAGCAATAGCACTTAGACTTATATACCGCTTTACAGTGCTTTACAGCCCTCTCTAAGCAGTTTAAAGAGTCAGCCTATTTGCCCCCGACAATTAGGCTCCTCATTTTACCCACCTCGGAAGGATGGGAGGCTGAGTCAACCTTGAGCCTGGTGAGATTTGAAGTGCCAAATTGCAGGCAGCCGGCAGGTAGCCTGCAGTACCGCAATCTAACCACTGCGCCACCGTGGCTCATAATAATTGTCTTCCAGTGCTTGAGGGGCTGTCACGAAGAAGAAGGGGTTGACTTATTCTCCAAAGCACCAGAGGGCAGGAGAAGAAGTAATGGGTGGAAGCTTGTCAAGGAGAGATCCAACCTAGAATTAAAGAGATTTTTTTTTTCTGACAGTGAGAACAATTCATTGGTGGGATAGCTTGCCTCCTGGGGTTGTATATGCTCCATCACTGGAGGTTTTGAAAAATAGACTGGACAACCATTTGACCAGGAGAGTTTAAGGCTCCTGCCATGAGCAAAGGGCTGGATTGGAGACTTCCAGCCTCCTTCCAGACCTATGATTCAGTGATTCTTTTAACGTTTGCACCAGGTTTTCTCTCTCCGCTGCAAGGAAGGAACAGAAAGTATGTCTCTGCACCTGCTTACGGGCTTCAGTATGAGAGTGGCTGTGTGGGGGAAAAGACACAACGTTTTTATGTGCATACAGGGACAAATAAATTTTGTAAATGGGTTGCCTTATTAATTACCAGTAATTAATTTTATAGCTATAAATCAGAGTTTCTAGCTTTAGAATTATCGTTATCAAGATCAGGGACTGACTTTCTCGACTAACAAATGGCATTAAAAAAATGTTCCAACTAACCAATTGTAATTTTTTCAGGTGAGCTTCTGCTCTTTAATAAAAATTGCTCAGTCAGAAAAAGTTCTCAGTATCTGCCACCGTGGACCAGGGATGTCAAACTCGATTTCATTGAGGGCCACATCAGGGTGGTGTTTGACATCGGGTGTGTCGGGAGGGGATGGACTGGGTGGGTGTGGCCAGGATGGGCAAGGCCAGCTCAACATCAGTTGTGTTGGGGGGCCCTGTGGTGGCCCGGGTGAGGCTGGAGGAGATCCCTCTGCAGCCCTCTGCCAGGGAAAATGGAGCTTTGTTTTCGCTGGCAGAGGGCTGCAGGAGGCCGTCACAGCTGAAAACGGAGCCATGGGCCGCTTTCCAAGGCGGTCCTACGGGCCACATCTAAGCACCCCACACGCTATTTCCAAGGCGGTCCTGCGGGCCACGTCTAAGCACCCCACGGGCCAGATCTGGCCTGCAGCCCTTGAGTTTGTCAACCCTACCGTAGACTAACCTATTGTAGATCCCCTCTCACTATCCTGTAGTTATGGATTCAACTGATATAGACTTTCTTTCATCCTGTCCCTACCAGTTTTGGAAAAGATGGCATCCAGTAGGTCCATGATGGCGAACCTATGGCACGCGTGCGGGAACTGGCATGCAGAGCCATCTCTCTGGGCACGCGAGCCATTACCTGTTGCTCTTTGGGTTCTGGCATGCTGGCCAGCTGATTTTCACGTGTGGGAGCACAGGAAACTGGAACACGCACA
The DNA here is from genome assembly GCA_038048745.1 of Coluber constrictor foxii. Classification (NCBI taxonomy): domain Eukaryota; kingdom Metazoa; phylum Chordata; class Lepidosauria; order Squamata; family Colubridae; genus Coluber; species Coluber constrictor. Next base: position 102,976 of record JAWJVD010000055.1, read on the forward strand.
TGCCTGCTGTGCATGTGCGTGTTGGAAGGTGATCTTCCAGTTTCTGGCCCGTGCATGATGAAGACCAGGTGGCCAGTGCGCATTCCTCGCAGACAGCTGGTCATTTGTATCCTCCTATAGAGTCGTTAAGGCCGCTCGGAGGTTTGTCTGTGTCCTCAGAGTCACCTGAGTGGTGCTCCTGGTTCCTGTAGTCTGCAATTTTTCCTCTGGAAATCCATTCCTATTCCCACACCATTCAAAGGGTGTTCATCCCAAATGGTATAGCTCAGGGGTCGGCAACCTTAAACATTCAAAGAGCCACAAAAGCCCTAACTGGAAGCCCCCTGTTCAATTCTGAAGCTAACTGGAAGTCCGGTCCTCCCTACCATAGAGTCTCCTCCTAGCACGGCATTCTTTTTCCTCTACCTATCCTAACTGAAAGCCCTATCAATTGTGGAGCTGACTGGCCACAGGGAATCCCATCGGAGGAATGAAAGAGCCACATGCAGCTCCAGAGCCACAGGTTGCTGACCCCTGGTATAGCTAAAAATCTATAGAGATTCTCAGTCATCCATTGTTGTTCCCCAAGGTGCATTTGCAAAAGCTCAAGACTGGCTCCTCTCCTTTCCAAGGCAAAAGGCACCATCTCGTCTAGGGACGAGCAAAAGCTCCTCAGCCCCCATGGCTCCCTCCCCTCCACGCCCCCCTCCCACTGGCACCGTAAAATGAAGGCATTAGGAAGCGGTGGCAGCCCCAGTCTGGAGAAGCCAAACTAATTGAGCCGTTTTGTTTCAGAGCGTTTGAAAAGAGCAAAAATGAATTGGGTTTGAGAGGCGTGCAAAAACGGGAAAGCGGGAGGGAGCGAGGGAGGGAGGGAGGGGGAGGCAAGGTATGGGGAGTGGGGGAGGGAAGAATGAAGGAAGCCAGCCAAATATAGGAATCAGGATCCGTGTTGGCTAAGCTGCCCATGGTGTGTGAGAGCCAGGCGTCACCAAATGCAGAATATGACACGGACTTGCCGAGTTTCCGAGTGGGCCTGCAAGCTGGAGAGATTTGCACAAAAAGTGAACCATAAAGGAACCAAAACGGTAGAATTTATACAACAAGATCCATCATCCATCACAAGACCCTCACTTGACACACCCACACCTGAAGTCCTTATAAAGAGAAGAAAACCGACACTGACATCCCCCAAACTCTGCCGAAGATGTTATCTAAACTGGTTATAAAACATATGGAAACCAACCCACAAGCTCGGAGAACAAAACTTCACCCTCATTGACCAAAAAGTTGACAGCTCACTAAGGGGAAATTTCTCCCCTTTATTTCTGTTTCCCCAAAGCAGGGGTGAAATGCTCCCGGTTCGAACCAGATCACCCGATCCGGTAGCGATGGCGGCGGGCGGTTTGAAGAACCGGTAGCAAAAATCCCTGCGCCCCCCCACCCCACCCCCACCATGCCCAGCTGAGCCACAGGATCATCAGAGGCTTTTTTTTTTTTTACTTTTAAAAGCATTTTTTCTACAACTTCTGCCGAAAAAATGCTTTTAAAAGTAAAAAAAAAAGCCTCTGATGATCGCGCGGCTCAGCTGGGATCCTCAGAGGCTTTTCATAGCATTTTTTTTCTGCAACCTCTTCCGGGGAAGAGGTGGTTAAAAAAATGCTTTGAAAAGTCTCTGACGATCCCAGCTGTGTTCTTGGTCGGCAGAGGCTTTTCAAAACATTTTTTTGCATTTCCAGAAAAAATGCTTTGAAAAGTTAAAAATTAAAAAAAAAAGTTGGCCACGCCCACCCAGTCACATTATCCTCCCCACCAAGCCACGCCCACAGAACCGATAGTAACGAATTTTACATTTCACCCCTGTCCTCAACCTATGATCACAATTGAGCCCCAAATCTCTGTTGTTCAGCAAAACATGTTAAGTGAGTTTTGCCCCATTTCTTGCCACAGTTGTTAAGTGAATCACTGCAGTGGATAAAGTAGTTGTTAAGTGAACCTGGCTTCCCCATTGACTTTGCTTGCCAGAAAGTTGCAAAAGGGGATCATGTGATCTTGGGACACAACAACAGTCATAAGTACATGCCAGTTGCCAAGCATTTGAATTGTGTTCACATGGGGATGCTTGCAAAGGTCGTAAGTGTGAAAAATGGTCATAAGTTTTTCGTTGGTGTTGCAACTCTGAACGGTCACTAAACGAACTGTTGTAAGTCGAGGACTATCTGCATCCGGAAGAAAAGGAACCTAAAAAGCAAGATTCAAACTCACACATCAGAGACCTCCAAGGTCAGACAAGAGATAGAAAAACAAGCCTTCTAATCACTCCAATCATAGCCATCCGATTCAAGACACAATTATCTCTCTTGTTTCATCAATTGTAGTGGCTATTCAGCGATATGTATATGTATGTATATGATTAACTTTTAATCATATATTTAATACAGTCCCCTTTCAGACCGACTAATGCACTAACAATGATTTGCTGTGTCGGAAGTCCAGAATTTGGGGTCCGGCTAGTGACTAAAATTAACACAAAATCAATACAAAATTAGGTCTGTTTCTTCTCAATATGCTTTGGCTCAGTGGTGGGTTGCTCCTGGTTCAGTCCGGTTCTTGTGAACCGGTAGTAATGGGGGCGGGAGGCTCCGCCCACCCGCCCGGTGTCATCACTGACAATCTGTGCATCCGCAGAAGCTTCGGCGCATGTGCAGAAGCGCACACAAGTGAAACAAGCGCGTGCATGCTCCTGTTGCGAACCAGTAGTAAAGGTAAATGGAACCCACCCCTGCTTTGACTGCATTATTCTCCTTTGCTAAGAGTAGGTGCAGTGGCGCAGTGGTTAGAGTGCAGTACTGCAGGCTACTTCTGCTGACTGCCGGCTGCCAGCAGTTTGGCCGATCGAATCTCACCAGGCTCAAGGTTGACTCACCTTCCATCCTTCCGAGGTGGGTAAAATGAGGACCCAGATTGTTGAGGGCAAATAGGCTGACTCTGTAAATCGCTTAGAGAGGGCTGAAGAGCACTGTGAAGTGGTATATAAGTCTATTGCTATTCCATTAAGTCTTCAGTCTTCAGAAAGATTTTCCAAGAGCTGCGGTAATGCAGTGATTAGAGTGCAGTACTGCAGGCTACTTCTGCTGACTGTCAGCTGCCAGCAGGTCAGCAGTTCGATTCTCAGCAGCTCAAGGTTGACTCAGCTTTCCATCCTTCCAAAGTGAGGATAACCCAAATTGTTGGGGGCAATAGGCTGGCTCTGTAAACCGCTTAGAGAGGGCTGTAAAGCATTGTGAAGCGGTATATATGTAAGTGCTAAGTGCTAAATCTGTTGTGGCCATACGGGGTCTGTGCAGCTAGTAGCTGATTCGGACAGCGAGGAGGCTGGTGTGATGCTGCGCCAGCAGCCTGTGCAGCTGGTACTCGAGTTGGACAGTGAGGAGGCTGGAGAAGATGTGGTGCCAGAGGAGGGGATTCAGCCAGGGCCTTCAGAACCTCCAGAAGCTCCCTTAAGTGAAGAGGAAGGAGAGGAGGAGCCTCTTCTCAATGCACAGGCATGCACAGCTGCCAAAAGGCAGGAGTGGCTCCTCAGGAGGAGGTCTCCTCGAGAGTAAGGGGCTAATTGACCACTTCCTTAGCCTATTTAAGGAGGAACGCTGAGTGAAGCAATTTGCAGGGAACAACTTCGTTCACATACCTTCGTGTCTTGTCTTGCTTATCTTATCAGCTTCCTGCAAATTGCTTCTGGGCATTCTGCCAACCATAGTAAGCTTTCAGTTATTATTCTTTGAATTCTTGGCGGCTGTTAATGCAGTTAATTAACAGCCGTTGTTGTAAAAGACTGGTTTATTTAGTAAACTAAGGTTTGAACGGACTTTGTGTGTGCTGCGTTCTCTGGGGTCCATAGCTGGGGCAGAACAAAACGTGGTGATTGTATTACACCATTTTCTAGATTTGTGCAAGGGCCACTGAACCATAAACTAACTCAATGGCAGGCTTCACATATACCGCCCTAAGCCAAGTGACAAACCAACTTAACCAAGTTTAGCATTTCTTTCAAATTCAGCCATTGTTTTTCTCCTTTTCTAATCAAGGAGAGAAGCAACTTAGAACTAAGGAGAAATTTCCTGACAGTTAGAACAATTATTAAGTGGAAGAACTTGCCTGCAGAAATTGTGAATGCTCCAACACTGGAAATTTTTAAGAAGATGTTGGTTAACCATTTGTCTGAAGTGGGCAGGGGGTTGGACTAGAAGACCTCCAAGGTCCCCTCCAACTCTGTTATTCTATTCTATTCTATTCTATTCTATTCTATTCTATTCTATTCTATTCTATTCTATTCTATTCTATTCTATTCTATTCTATCCAGCATATGTTGGCAATTTGATCTCTAGTTCCACTTAACAACTGTGGCAAGAATGGCCTTAAAAAAGGGCAGTTAATGACTGCTTTGCTTAGGAATAAAAAATTTGGGCTCAGTTGTGGTTGTAAATTAGGGGCTATCTATATGTCCAAAGAGAGAATGATGGATTAGAAAATAAAGCCAGCCAAATGACAAAGATGGAACAGCAATGAGAGCGTGCAGTAGAAAACCACTTTGTCTCTGCTACAAATTCCTAGGTCTTTCATAGTTACAAGATGTGTACTTCATGTTTACAGTACAAACATGCCAGAAATTGCACTGAGCCTTTTGCAACTGTGTTTTGGGAAATGGTTTGCCACTGCAGTGCCTCACAAGTCCCTGAGTTTAAATCCTTCTAACCCTCGGCTGTCTTTTCAAGATCTGTAGGTACTGTTGTGGTCCGCCAGCAGCCCGTGGAGCTGGAAGTGGAGTCAGACAGTGAGGAGACTGGGGAGGACCATGGGCCAGTCCTGGAGTCAGGGGAAGGCCCGGATGAGGGCTCTGTGTTGGAGGCAGAGATGTGGCCAGGGCCATCTGGGAGTGATGCGCGGACACCGGAGACTCCAGAGTCAGACAGCAGAGAGGCAGAGGAACAGGAGGAACCTGTTCCCGGTGCACGCATGCGCAGAGCTGCCAGAAGGCAAGAGCAGCTAAAGCAAAAGGGACGACTCGGGAGTAAGGCCAGGAGATGATTGGCCCCTCCCATAAGGCTTAAAAGAGCAGCAAAGGCTCTTGGGCTCTTTGTAGGAAAGCAACGTTGCTAAATCTGTTTTCCAGTCGGCATCTCTTGTTTCTGAACTTCGTGGGGCTTTGCCAAGAAAGGCCTTTGGCAGGGTGCCAAAGAAGGTAAAGGTTTGTGATAAGCCTGAAGGACTTTTTCTGAAGGACTTGTTTCAGAATTAATTTGGACTAAGCTGGGAATGAAGTAATTCTCGGCTGTTATAATAAAATAGGTTTGTTTGGGACTAACTGTGTCCTGTAATGACTAAGTGAGCCTACGTCACAACAGTGGCTTCTTCGGCAAGGCCACACATTTGTCTGTTCTGCTGTTGCTGATTTCCTCGGATTCAGCCTTGAACCCAGGTCAGGCGCTCCATCCCAGTGGCCCATGTTCATCCTGCCGGATTTTATTTTAAGAATATCTATCTCCATTCCTTTCCGATTTGGTTTTTTAAATACCCAAAATGCGAGGGATAAAGCCTTACTGGTGTAGCGTAACGAAATAATGCACATGGTCTTAAATGCTTGTTTGGATTTTGCATATAGGTTTTGGAAACAAATAACATCACCTGTGGCTTTTTTGGCTTGGGGGAAATTTGTGCTTAGGATGAGCTGGGAGAAAGAAAATATTATTTAATTATTTATTTATTTGTTTGTTTGTTTGTTTGTTTGTTTGTTTGTTTGTTTGTCTGTCTGTCTGTCTATCTATCTATCTATCTATCTATCTATCTATCTATCTATCTATCTATCTATCTATCATCTATATTTTTATACCGCCCTTCTCCCAGAGGACTCAGGGCGGTGCACAGCCAACAATAAAACACACCTATACACAAAATTTAAAAACGATTTAAAAACATATTAAATAATTTGGCCCCAATATCATTAAAAATAAAACAACCATTAAAATTCATGTTTAGGCCAGCCCAGCTTGTTGAAACAGTAACGTCTTGAGGGCACGGCGAAAGGCGCGTAGGTCAGGGATCATCCCTATCTCCGGGGGCAATTCGTTCCACAGGGCAGGAGCCCCCACAGAGAAGGCTCTCTCCCTGGGGGTCGCCAGTTGACATTGTTTGACTGATGGCACCCTGAGGAGTCCCTCTCTGTGGGAGCATATTGGCTGGTGGGAGGCTATCGGTAGCAGAAGGCGATCTCGTAAGTACCCAGGCCCTAAGCCATGGAGCGCTTTAAAGATGGTCACCAACACCTTGAATCACACCCGGAAGACCACCGGGAGCCAGTGCAGCTCACTCAGGAGAGGTGTTTCATGGGTGCGCCATGTCGCTCCCATAATCACCCGCACGGCAGCAGTCTGGACCAGTTGGAGCCTCCGATTGCTCTTCAGGGGGAGCCCCATGTAGAGAGCATTACAGTAGTCCAGACGAGAAGTGACGAGGGCATGAGTAACCGTGCGCAAGGACTCCCGGTCCAGAAAGGGGCGCAACTGGTGAATCAGGTGACCCTGATAAAAAGCCCCCCTGGCCACAGCTGTCACATGATCTTCTAGAGACAGCCGCGTATTCAGGAGGACACCCAAGTTGCAAGCCCTTAATTTTCCCTTTGGTTGTTCTTCTTATTCTTAATCAGAGTAATAAGGCAAAGAATACAGGCAATCCTCAATTTACGGCCATAATTCGGAGCAAAATTTCTATTTGTAAGCAAGTTTGGTTGCTAAGTGAGTTATTCCTGATTTTATAATTTTTTGACATAGTTGTTAAGTGAATCCTTGAATTGAGTGGTTGTTAAGTGAATCTGTGTTCCCCCATTGACTTTGCTTGTAAGAAGACCATGTGAAGGTCACAATCGGAGATCACGTAACTCAGGACGTTGTACTTGCACCCATTGTAAATATATGCCAGTGGCCAAGCTACCCAAATTCGGATCACATGACTGTGAGGATGCTGCAACAGTCATAAGTGCAAGTCATCCAGGTAAGTCAACTTTTTCAGTCTCATTGTAAGCTAAACGAATGGCTGTAAATTGAGGACTAGCTCTAGCCTTCTATCTATTGGATGCAAACCCTATTTGATTAGATGATCTGATGTGAATGTCTGGGACACACTAATTAAGCAATGCCCACAGTCCTAGGCTGCATTAATCGAGAGATAGAATCAAGATCACGTGAAGGAGCCTTGGTGGAGCAGCGGACTAAAGCGCTGTTAAATAGCACTTAGTTGCCAGCTGCCTGCAATTACTGCAAGTTCGAATCTCACCAGGCTCAAGGTTGACTCAACCTTCCATCCTTCCGAGGTAGGAAAAATGAGGACCTGGATTGTGGGGGCAATAAGTTGACTTTGTATAAAAAAGAACACCGTTTGTGGGGGACAAAAGCCCTACTAAGCAGATATATACAAAAATATGAAGGCTATTGCTTAACGCATTGTAAGCCGCCCTGAGTCTCCTGAGAAGGGCAGCATATAAATCGAACCAATAAATAAATAAATAAGTGGCTTTTTCTTTTAATAGGTAAGTTTTATTGAATTTTTTTTTCTTTTCACATATTTTATGAACAGAGTGCCGACCAGGTCACATCTTATATAATCAGAAACATCATTATAATATAGCTTAATCTTCCCATTTTTTTCCCAATATTTATCTCTTTTATACATCCTTCATGACAAATTTATAATTTTTCTCCTTCTCTTCTTAGGTCGACTTCTCCCATATTCTTTTCTTTCCATCATTTTTTATCCTTTTCAATTTTATTTTTCAATAACATCGCTTTACGCCTTATGCTTCTTCTCTATTACAATCACTCCGATTGTTTACTTTCTTCCTTCATCACACGATCACAAGATCACGTGAAGCGTTAATACCACTTTATAAGGCCTTGTTAAGGCCACACTTGGAATATTGCATCCAGTTTTGGTCACCACAATGTAAAAAAGATGTGGAGACTCTAGAGAGAGTGCAGAGAAGAGCAACAAAGAGGATTAGGGGACTGGAGGCTAAAACATATGAAGAACAATTGCAGGAACTGGGTATGTCTAGTTTGATGAAGAGAAGGACCAGGGGTGACATGATAGCAGTCTTCCAATATCTCAGGGGCTGCCACAAAGAAGAGGGAGTCAAACTATTCTTCAAAGCACCTGAGGGCAGGACAAAAAGCAATGGGTGGAAACTAATCAAGGAGAGAAGCAATTTAGAACTAAGGAGAAATTTCCTGACAGTGAGAACAATTAATCAGTGGAACAACTTGCCTCCAGAAGTTGTGAATGCTCCAAAACTGGAAATTTTTCAGAAGATGTTGGCTAACCATTTGTCTGAAGTGGTGTAGGGTTTCCTGCCTGGGCAGGGGGCTGGACTAGAAGACCTCCAAGGTCCCTTCCAACTCTATTATTCTATTCTATTCTATTCTATTCTATTCTATTCTATTCTATTCTATTCTATTCTATTCTATTCTATTCTATTCCTCGCCCTGGTTAAGTTTGCTCTGTCAAGACCTGCCACTGGGAAGCTGAATGAGGAGATTAATATAAAGTACGCTGGTAAAACCGGCTTGTGATATTGACTAAAAAGAAAGAAAGAATATAATATACAAAATCAACGGTCACCAGCACAACCGATTCCACATGGGACAAAGATCACATCAATTAGGTTTTAAAAAGTTTTTAAAGCTTTTAAAAAGAGATTGGACAATCCTCTGTCTGAAATGGTTTAGGGCAGTGTTTCTCAACCTTGGAAGCTTGAAGATGGGTGGACTTCAACTCCCAGAAACCCCCAGCCAGTGGCTGGGGGTTTCTGGGAGTTGAAGTCCACCCATCTTCAAGCTTCCAAGGTTGAGAAATACTGGTTTAGGGGGTCCTGCTTAAGCAGCAAGTTGGATTAGAAGACTCCAACTCTCTTATTCTGTGTGGTGAGCCACATTGGCTGGTATTTTCAAGTGAAAAGTCAAATCAAATTATGGCTTAATATAATGGCCCAATTTACACATTTCACGACAACAGCTGGATTCCCACCACACACATTTTACAGGCTCATTTTAGCCCAGTCAAGCTCGCTTGGGGGAAACCCCTTCTTGTTTAAATTCAGAAAAAGGATTGATTTAGAAACCCGGTTAAATATGATGTGCGAATGAGTTGAATTGGTCAGGAAAAGCGCACCTCACTGGAGATTTTCCAAGCTGCGAGGAAGGATCCCTTTGAAATACAGGCCCTGTGAGAAAGTATCTGCTTTTCTTCCCTTTCACACTGTCAAAACTGACTAAGCCAATGGAAATACATTAGTGTTTCTCTCTTCAACACCTTATTTCCAGCATAATAACGTTCACTAAATATTCACCAAGCTTCGCAATGGAGCCATGTGGTCAGGCACTCCATCCCAAGCTTGTAAGCACCTGATTAAAATCTTATTGAGCCACAAGAGCACTCTGTTAGCCTCTGCAGGCCATTATCTCATGACCCCCGCAATCCACTGACCCCCACAGGAAGGGAGGGAGGCAAAACCTGCTCAGCGTTCAACCCCGTGTAATATCCGTAAATATTTATTGGAGCAAGCCATCAAAGGCGGGGAGCTTTTAACTGTTAAGTGGTGCCATGAATCTGCTCAAGATTTCATTCAAGGTTTTATGGGGGGGATGAAATCTGTGTAGCGTGGAGGTGGCTGTGGGGAGGGATGGGAGAGACCCTGTGTCTGACCTTCTGAAATTCTCAGTCGTCCTAGGGAGGTGGAGTCCCACCATAGAACATAGAATAACAGTGTTGGATGAACCTATGGCATACATGTTGAACCTATGGCAGGCATGCCAGAGGTGGCACCCAAAGCCCTCTCTGTGGGCATGGGTGCCATCGCCAGCTGCTCTTCCAGGTTCTGTCGTGCACATGTGCACTGGACAGCTGCTCTCCTCCAGGTTCCAGCACACGCATGCACCTGGCCAGCTGCTCTCTCCCGGGTTCCAGCATGCACATGCGGCCATCCAACTGCTCTCTCCCGGGTTCTGAAATGCACATGCGTGCCGGCCAGCTGGTCTCTTTCTAGTTCCAGCACGCGCATGCATCTGGCCAGCTGCTTTCTTCCGGGTTCTGGCACGCTCATGCACCCAGCCAGCTGCTCCCTTCTGGGTTCCGGCATGCACATGTGCGCCGGCCAGTTGGTCTATTCCAGGTTCCAGCACGCACATGCACCCGGCCAGCTGCTCTCTCCCGGGTTCCAGCACGCACATGCACCCACCAGCTGATCTCTCCCGGGTTCCAGCACGCACATGCACCTGGCCAGCTGCTCTCTCCCAGGTTCCAGCACGCACATGCACCCACCAGCTGATCTCTCCCAGGTTCCAGCACGCACATGCACCCATCCAGCTGCTCTCTCCCGGGTTCCAGCACGCACATGCACCCATCCAGCTGCTCTCTCCCGGGTTCCGGCATGCACATGCTCGCCAGCCAGCTGGTCTTTGCGTGAAGACCAGCCGGCCGGCATGTATATGTGCACTGGAACCTGGAAAAGCAGCTGGCTGCCGCACACATGAGCACCAGTCAGCTGCTCTGTTCCAGGTTCCAGCACGCACATGCACCCGGCCAGCTGCTCTCTCCTGGGTTCCGGCATGCACATGCTCGCCAGCCAGCTGGTCTTTGCATGAAGGCCAGCTGGCTGGCATGTATATGTGCACTGGAACACAGAAAAGCAGCTGGATGCTGCACACATGAGCACCAGCCAGCTGCTCTGTTCCGGGTTCACATGCGCACACTCTAGTTTTGGCACTCGGTGCCAAAATGGTTAATCATCACTGCCCTATACCATTCTGGACAAATGGCTCTTCTTGAAAACCTCCAGTGATGGACCACCCACAACTTCCAGAGGCAAGAAGTTCTACTGATTAATTGTTAGCACAGTCAGGAAATTTCTCCTTAGTTCTCGGTTGCTTCTTTCCTTGACAAGTTTCCATCTGTTACTTCTTGTCCTGCCCTCAGGTGCTTTGGAGAATAGCTTGACTCCCTCTTCTTTGTGGCAGCTGCTAAAGTCCCGGAAGATTGCTATCCTATCATCCCTAGTCCGTCTCTTCATTAGACTAGGCATATCCAGTTCTGCCACTGTCCTTCGTACAATTTAGCCTCCGGATGCCTTCTCATCTTTGTTGCTCTTCTCTGTCCTCTTTCCAGGGTCTCAACATATTTTTTGTATTGTCCAGTGACCGGCACTGGACACAACATTCCAAGTGTGGTCTCACCTGTGCAGGATGAAAGGGTACTATCATTTTCCGTCATCTTGAAACTATCCCTTGATTGTCCCGAAGGTGCTTTTTTCAAGAAGCAACTGGACTTTCTGGTTTTTCTTTGAAGGCCTTTCGCTTCTCATCCAAGGAGCTTCTTCAGATCTGAGGAAGCTTCTCGGGTGAGAAGCGAAAGGCCTTCAATGAAAGTCCAGCTGCTCCTTGAAAAAAGCCCCATTGGGACAACCATGAACTGAATGACTGAGAGTCTGTTGTGGCCCCGTCCTCTGAGCCTATCCCATTGAAGGAAGGAAGCTCTGAGCAGGAGGAAGAGGAGCCAGCCAGATCTCCCACCCCCCCCCCCTCTGGCACCGTCTCAGGTGCCAGCTGAAAGAGAGCCAAGTAGTGGGGAAACAGGTGTCTCAGATGAGAGTGAGGGAGAGACATCATTCCTGGACGCACGTCAAAGAAGGCGAGATAAACGCTTACAGCAGCTGCGGAGACGCATGAGGGAATAGACCTGAGTCACTGGACTGGAGTCACAGGATCAATGAGTCACTGGACCACACCCAGAGACTATATAATAGACAGGGTGGTAATGATCTCTGTGATGAACAAATACTCAATTGGATAGGCATTGGAGTTAAAAGCTGAAGCTGATCAGAGACTTTGCTGAATATTTGTTGTGCTTTTCTTTCTGTGTACTATTAAAGTCCTTGGCAGACGGTGTGCATATCGCTGCCAAGTTTGAGATAAGAACTGTGGAGTGTGCCAAGTGCTTCTTTAACCCTCGACTGGCTGTGTTTTTGTGGGTATCTGCAGAGGGGGACAGATCAGAATCTCCATAGATATCCCTTGGTTGACGCAATCTAGGACCACATTTTGGGACAGCTCCAGAACATTGCTGGCTCACGCTTGTGGTCTATTAGGACATCTAAATCCAGCGGTGGGCTGCGGGGGTTTCGCAGGGGTTCGGGAGAATCTCTAGCTACGATTCTGTGCAGTTCGGAGAACCCACAAATCCCACTCCTGGCTGGTCCCACCCACCCCTCTCAGGAGTCCCCATGCAACTCATTTTGGATGCAGGTAAGTATAGGGCGTGCATGGAGGCTTCAGGAGGGCGAGAAACAGGCCTGCCGGAGCCGGAAATGGGCCCATTTCTGGCCTCCAGAGGGCCTCTGGAGCCTGGGGAGGGCAAAAACACTCCCCCCCCCGTGGTACAGGAGGCCGATTAGGCCACGCCCACACAGCAACCAGGCAGAGAACCCCTTGTTAACATTTTTGAAGCCCACCCATGCCGACTATTGAGCCAGGTGCCACCTATTCTGTACCTGTGCACTTGGTTTTTCTTACCTAAGAGTAGAACCTCGCTTTTCTCAACACTGAATCGCAATGTTTTGTCTCTGTTTTTCCACCCTGAGACCAGGGGTGAAATGCTCCCAGTTTGGACCGGATCTCCCAATCCGGTAGCGATGGTGGTGGGTAGTCTGGAGAACCGGTAGCAAAAATCCCTGTGCAACCCCCCCTCCCCAATGCCCAGCTGAGCCGCGCGATCATCAGAGGCTTTTTTAAATTTATTTTTAAAAGCATTTTTTTCTACAACCTCTTCGGTCAAAAAAATGCTTTTAAATTTTTTTTAAAAGCCTCTGATGATTGTGCGACTCAGCTAGGATCGTCAGAGGCTTTTAAAAGCACTTTTTTTTTACAACCTCTTTGGCCGAAAAGGTTGTAGAAAAAAATTTGTAGTAACAAATTTTACATTTCACCACTGAAATTCTACAACCTCTTCGGCCGAAAAAATGCTTTTAAAAGTTAAAAAAAAAAGCCTCTGATGATCATGCGGCTCAGCTGGGATCGTCAGAGGCTTTTCAAAGCATTTTTTTCGGCAACCCCTTCAGCCGAAGAGGTTGTAGGGGGAAAAAATGCCTTTAAAAGCCTCTGGCGATCCCAGCTGAGTTGCCTGATTGTCAGAGGCTTCTAAAAGCATTTTTTTTCTGCAACCTCTTAAGGTTTTATTATTTAAAAATAATAATAAAAAAAAGTTGGCCACGCTCACCCAGTCACATTACCCCCCCCCCCCCAGCCACACCCACAGAACCGGTAGTAACAAATTTTAGATATCACCCCTGCCTGAGACCCAACCCATCTTTTGTTCCCCGGTTAAATGTCGCATGACCTCCTTGGAAGCTTCCTTTCCCGCCCCCCCTTCCCCCCTTCCCCCAGCCCCTCAAGTCCTTATCAGCGTGCAAGGCCAAACATTGATCCAGCCAGAGAGATCCATCTTCCTTCCAGATGGCATGGCTCATCGCTTGGTCCCTCCAGCTGTTCCGAGCCATAGACGTGACTTTTCCCTGGGCCAGATGTGTAGCGAAGCATTCCTCCTTCCCAGGTGCTGGGACTGATGTATGTGCATTGTTACGGTCCTGGCAAAAGATGAGAACTGGGGCTGGCACCTACCCAGCCCCGAATCACACGCCACACGCTCTGCAGGAGGAACACCGTGAGCGGGGTGCCGACCCTTCCAGATTCCATGCAAGGGCTCCCTTTTTTTATTAGCTTCACCTGACAGCTGCAGAAAAAGGGGGGGGCAGATTTTGGAGTTCTCCCAAAGGCTTTCTCGAGTAACCATTCCCAAGGGAAGAAAGCTGGGGCTGAGAGAAGAGAAGAGAAGAGAAGAGAAGGAGAGAGAAGGAGATTGCAAAACACAGACCTTCGGATTTCGGCTTGCTCCCAGATGCTTCCAGCTGCGGCCAGGTCTTTCTCCGTCTTTGCCAGAATGAAGAAATAAACACACAACTCTCCATTTTTGAAAGCGTGAAATCCACTGTCACAAAAATTGTTTCCATCCTTCGATGAAGCACACAGGCTACGCTCGCACAAGATGTTTCGTTTGGATGCCGTGCTCACCTATTTTCTGGGTTTACACAATCCATTTGGCCAAGGCGGTCCCCTAATTAACCAAACGGGACACATTCACGCAGATTCCACACAATAGCCTAACAACAGGGGTCTGCAACCTTAACTACTCAAAGAGCCATTTGGACCCATTCCCCACAGAAAAGAAAACACCGGGAGCCACAAAACCTGGGTGGGCGTGGCCAACTCAATGTCACTTACTTCCACCAGTCACATGACACCCCCTAGCCACGCCTACCCAGCTGGTCATTAGGGCAGACAACCAGTTGTTAAAAAACACCAGGAACCACAAAATCCTTTTGACATATCTCTCTCTCTCCTCTTCCTCCCTTTCCCCACTCTCTCTGTATCTCTCTATGTCTCTCTCTCTTCCCCTCTCTCTGTATCTCTCTGTCTCTGCCTCAGCCACTTCTCCATCCCACGCCATCGCCCTTACCTTCTCAAGCCAGGCGAGGAGTGACTGGGAGGAGAGGACAACGCCAGCCAGTGATGAGATTCACCTGACAGGGAGCCAAAGCAGAGGGCCCAAAGAGCCACATGTGGCTCAGGAGCCACAGGTTGCTGACCCCTGACCCAACATAAGCTTAGCAGGTTGGGCCAAGGTAAAAGTCGTGCTTTAAAAAGCTTGACCGCTTGGAAGATGTGTGAACTTCAACTCCTAGAATTTCCCCAGCCAATGCTGCTGGGGAATTCTGGGAATTGAATCCATACATCTTAAAAATAGGCTGGCTGGGAAATTCTGGTTGTGAAGTGAGGCATCAAGTGACCGGACCTGATTTCTTTGACATTTTTTGCAGGGGCTGTTAAGAACATGGAGGTTGTTTAGCAAAGCAATTTTCCCCAATGGACATTTTTGTTGGAAACTGGAGGTAAAGCCCAGAAATCGGCAAAAAGCCTCACAAACTGCGGCCATATAACCGTGGGATGTCGCAATCAGCCATAAAAGGGAGCCAATTGCCAACCAAGACAGCCAGTTTGGTCTAGAAATTAAGGCACCAGGCTAGAAAGCAGGAGACAGTAACAGTAACAGAGTTGGGAGGGACCCTGGAGGTCATCTAGTCCAACCCCCTGCTCACACAGGAGACCTGTACTAGGGATTCGAACTGCCAAACTGCCAACCTTTCTGATCGACAAGCTCAGTGTCTTAGCCACTGAGCCACCTAGTCCCGCCTTAGGCATGAAAGCCAGCTGGATGACTCTGGGCCAATCACCAGGAGACTGTGAATTCTAGTCCCGCCTTAGGCATGAAAGCCAGCTGGGTAACTTTGGGCCAACCGCCAGGAGACTGTGAGTTCTAGTCCCGCCTTAGGCATGAAAGCCAGCTGGGTGACTTTGGGCCAATCACCAGGAGACTGTGAGTTCTAGTCCCGCCTTAGGCATGAAAGCCAGCTGGGTGACTTTGGGCCAATCACCAGGAGACTGTGAGTTCCAGTCCCGCCTTAGGCGTGAAAGCCAACTGGGTAACTTTGGGCCAATCATCAGGAGACTGTGAGTTTTAGTCCCGCCTTAGGCGTGAAAGCCAACTGGGTGATTTTGGGCCAATCACCAGGAGGCTGTGAGTTCTAATCCTGCCTTAGGCATTAAAGCTGACTGGATGACTCGGGCCAGTCCCCCTCTCTCAGCCCAACCCACCTCACAGGGTTGTTGTGGGGAAAATAGAAGGAGGAAGGTGTGTCAGATAGGTTGGCCGCCTTGAATGTCTTGTACAAAAAAATAAAAATAAACGCGGAATACAAATAAATAAAATAAAGTGCCCGAAATGCAATCATGTGACACAGTGTTGTAAATTTGAAAATGGCACGTGAGTGGCTTTTAAAAGGGATTGTTTTAACTTTGAGTAGTTGCTAAGCAACTGGTCATAAGTTGAGGACTAACTATATATTGGAGCATTAACACCATTGGCTGGGTTTACACACAGGTTTAGCCACCGAACAAGCCCATCCACTCACAGACCCAAAGAAGCAGTTTTATGCAAATGCAGCCAGTAAATATTTAACGTGGTCGAAGATATTGTGTGAATGCAGTCACGGAATAAATGCAGCCCCGTTAGAAGAAACATTGGGATATAAGAGCTCAGGTATTCTGCAAGAACATTCGCCCAGGCAATGCAGAACAGCACCCAGCTGCTAAATAGGTAGGCAGCCCACATTTGTGCCCATAAATTATACATCTGGCTATATTATTACTTCTTACTATTCCTTAATCCTTTTAGCTTGAAAGGCAGAAGCAGATCTGCCTCCTCTAACCCAGTGGGCAGAATCTTTCGGTCTTTGTAATACAGAGGAGGAGAAACTATTGAAAAGTTTCTCCGCAGATTCAGCAAATAACTCTGAAGAGTTCTGTGGAAACTCTCTCTGGCTGGGGTCACACAACACGTTCGATTCTACAACTCGTACCTTCATCCAGTGGTGAAATCCATTTTTTTTTTACTACTGGTTCTGTGGGCGTGGCTTGGTGGGCATGGCAGGGAAAGGATACTGCAAAATCTCCATTCCCTCCCACTCTTGGGGGAAGGATATTGCAAAATCTCCATTCCCTCCCCACACCTGGGAGAATTACATTGCAAAATCTCCATTCCCTCCCACTCTTGGGGGAAGGATATTGCAAAATCCTCATTCCCTCCCCACTCTTGGGGGAAGGATATTGCAAAATCCTCATTCCCTCCCCACTCTTGGGGGAAGGATATTGCAAAATCTCCATTCCCTCCCCACTCCTTGGGGAAGGATACTGCAAAATCCCCATCCCCTCCCCACTCCTGGGGAAAGGATATTGCTAAATCTCCACTCCCTCCCCGCACCTGGGGGAAGGATATTGTAAAATCTCCATTCCCTCCCCACTCCTGGGGGAAGGATATTGCAAAATCTCCATTTCCACACCACTCCTGGGGAAAGGATATAGCAAAATCTCCATTTCCACCCCACTCCTGGGGGAAGGATATTACAAAAATCTCCATTCCCTCCCCACTCTTGGGGGAAGGATATTGAAAAATCTCCATTCCCATCCCATTCTGGGGCCAGCCAGAGATGGTATTTGCCGGTTCTCCGAACTACTCAAAATTTCCGCTACCAGTTCCCCAGAACCTGTCAGAACCTGCTGGATTTCACCCCTGCCTTCATCCCTACATCAAACAGGATAGATCAGTGGTTTTTACTACCGGTTCTGTGGGCGTGGCTTGGTGGGCATGGCAGGGGAAGGATACTGCAAAATCCCCATTTCCCCCCAATCAGCTGGGACGCCGGAGGTAGAGAATAAATGGGGGTGGGGCCAATATTTACTGGTTCTCCGGACTACTCAAAATTTCCGCTACTGGTTCTCCAGAACTGGTCAGAACCTGCTGAAACCCACCTCTGGAATAGATGTATCTAACTACATGCTCTGGTTGCTCAGGTTTACGAAGGAGAGTTTTGGGTGCCACATCACATTCCCTGATGAATAATACCTATCCTGGCCTGATTCGCACAATGACCAAAACTGGCTTCCCACATTACATTTGACCTGCTTGCTAAACCAGCCCTCGCTGCATCCTAGACAAACTTCTGCAAGTTTATCATCGCCACTATTTCTTGCACCACCTTGGTCAATGTTTTGCAAAATGCCGGCTGGGGAATTCTGGGAGTTGAAGTCCGCAGGTCTTAAAATTGCCGAAGTTGGATGTCTCTGTAAATGAAGGTTTAACTATTGGAGGAGATTACAGGTTAAATGATGGCTGTGCCATCCACCATCATGAATGCTTGGCTCTGGGGAAATACGTACAGGAGTGGCCAAAATTGTGGAAACCTTTTGGGAAAAAGGTATTTTTGAGGTTTGTTGGCTAATAACACCACTTTTTGGGGGGAGTTTCAAGATAATCCTATTCCACTGCTGGAATGGCCTGGGAATAGCCCAGACCAGGGGTCAGCAACTGCGGCTCTGGAGCTGCATGTGGCTCTTTCACTCCTCTGCTGCGGCTCCCTGTCACTCAAAATATCACTCACAGCTGCCAATGTGCAACACTTGCCGGCACACGATTTATTGAGCTTTTCAACCCCCTGTAGGCCAACCATGGATAAATCCAAGAAAAGAAGTTTCAGAAAAAACAGAACATTTAATTAACTACATATGCTAGTTTTGTGGCTGCTCAGGAAATAGTCAGGCACAGGAAGGGTTTTGTGGCTCCCAGTGTTTTCTTTTCTGGGGGAAACAGGTCCAAATGGCTCTTCTAGTGTTTAAGGTTGCAGAGCTTAACCCAATTGAAAAATCTACGGAGCCGACTAAAGAAACTTGTTAGTAAGAAGCGACCCAGCAATAAAACCCAGTTAATTGAAGCCAACATTCAATCTTGGTTTCACATTATAACAGCTGCAGAACGAAAAGACTTGGTTCACTCCATGGGAAGACCTTGTAAGGCCCTAATTCATGCTAAAAATTACCCAATGAAGTATTAACTGACATGGTGATCATTTTTATATATCTCGTTTTTTCTTCCTGTTTCACTTTTCTTCTTTATACTGTAACTGCCATTCTAACAGCAAATCCTTCATAAAAGTTATCGCATTACATTCTTGATTAAATTATCTTTCCATCGATATATAATTTTATGGTACTAATAAAAAAAAAGTGGTGTCATTAGCTAGTTTTAAAAAATACACTTTTCCCCCCCAAAAGGTTTTCCACAATTTGGGCCACTACTGTAGGCAAATCTCATCTCTGTTCTTCCACAGCTATAATTAGGGTCCTCCAGAGCCTACAAGATGTCAGGACATCACTGGCACCCTGTTGACCAGAAGATCCTGTGAGAAATCATCCTTTCCTCCCTCTTCATTCCGGAGAGACCCTCTACCCCAATATCCCCTCTGTGCCTAGGACAGGCTGTAAATGCAGAAGCCAGATAAAATGTCAGCACCCAAGAAATCCTTCCACCGACACCTCGGGCTGCTGAGGAGTCTTCGCCCATCGAGTCCGGTAGCCCAGCTCTGGAATTTGCTGGATGTCAGCAAAGCAAGACCAGCCCGGAAGATGCTGATTGCGAGAGGAGCCGGGAGCGATAAACTCAAGGGAAAGGCCCTCCAGAAAGCATTAGCTAATGCCCCAGGTGTCCAGATAGGCATTCAGACCAGGAGCCGGTCAGTTTCTCTTTCTGATAGCGATACGGCCAGAGGCAGATGGTCCTCCCTGGGGGTGGAGATATACCTTCTCCGCACAGCTGGACTGGCTTCGATCAGCCCCCCCAGACTTTTCTGGGCTTAGTAACTTTTTAGCAGCGGGCCAGAAACCATACACAAGCAATTGTGCATTGTGTTGCATTGCATTGCGTTGCGTTGTGTTGTATTTTATTTTATTGCAATGTTCTCATTTTTTTGTTTTCAAGCTTTGCTTCTATTTTGTTCTCAATCAAGCCACTTTAAGCCCTTCAGCATAACTATCGATCAGAATAGAGCTGGAAGGAAGAGACCTTGGAGGTTTTCTAGCCCAGCCCCTAATCAAGCAGGAGCTCCTACACCATGTCAGAGAAGTGACTGCCCAGCCTCTTCTTAAAAACCTCCAATGATGGAGCAGACACAACTTCTGGTGGCAAGCTGTTCCACTGGTGAATTGTCCTCACCGTTAGGAAGTTTCTCCTTAGTTCCAGGTTGCTTCTCTCCTTGATTAGTTTCCATCCATTGTTTCTCGTCTTGCCTTCCGGTGCTTTGGAAAATAGGTTGATCCCTTCTTCTTTGTGGCAGCCTCTCAAACACCAAAATACTGCTATCATTTCACCCCTAGTCCTTCTTCTCTCTCTCTCTCTCTCTCTCTCTCTCTCTCTCTCTCTCTCTCTCTCTCTCTCTCTTAATTTGATTTATATGCCACCCTTCTCCAGAGACTCAGGGCGGCTTACAATGGGTTAAGCAATAGCCTTCCTACTTTTGTATATTTTATACAAAGTCAGCTTATTGCCCCCCACAAACTGGGTCCTCAATTTACCCACCTTAGAAAGGATGGAAGGCTGAGTCAACGTTGAGCCTGGTGAAATTCGAACTTACAGTAATTGCAGACAGCTGGTGTTAATCACAACGCTTTTTAGTCTGCTGAGCCACCAGGCCCTTTTTTTCCCCTTCTAAATTAGACAAACCCGAATCCTGCAACTGTTCTTCATACGTTTTAGTTTCCAACCCTTTAATCATCCTAGTTGCTCTTCTCTGCACTTTTTCCAAAGTCTCAACATCTTTTTTTTTAATGTGATGACAAAACTGGATGCAATATTCCAAGCGTGGCCTTACTAAGGCTTTGTAGTTAATAAGTGGTAGTAATACTTCATGTAATTCTGATTCTATGCCTCTATTTATGCAACCAAGGATTGTATGAGCTTTTTTGACTGCTGCCGCACACTGCCGATTCATGTCTAAATGATCGTCCACAAGGACTCCTAGGCCCCTCTCATAGTTACTGTTTTTGAGACAGGTTTTGCCTAATCTGTACTTGTGCTGTTTTTGTTTTTTCCTACTTTGGCTGTAAAACTTTGCTTTTTTCCACGTTAAATTTAATGTTGTTGGATAGGGCCCCGTTGTTCAAGTCTGTCATGATCTTTTTGAATCCCGAGCTTGTCTTCTGGGGTATTGGCTTATTCCTGCCAGCTTAGTGTCATCTGCAAATTTGACGAGTTCCCCTTCCGTTCCCTCATCTAAGTCATTTATGAAGATATTGAAGAGTACTGGGCCTAAGACAGAAACCTTGTGGCCAGTGATGGGTTTCAAAAATTTTTACTACTGGTTCTGTGGGCGGGGATTGGTGGGCGTGGCAGGGGAAGGGTACTGTAAAATCTCCATTCCCTCCCCACTCCAGGGGAAGGTTACTGCAAAATCCCCAATTCCTCCCGATGAGCTGGGAACATTGGAGGCAGATAATAGATGGGGGCAGGGCCAGTCAGAGCAGAGGTGGTATTTACCAGTTCTCCGAACTACTCAAAATTTCCGCTACCGGTTCTCCAGAATTGGTCAGAACCTGCTGAAACCCACTTCTGCTTGTGGCACCCTGCTGCTTAGAATAGAAGGGACCTTGGAGGTCTTCTAGTCCAACCCCCTGCTTAGGCAGAAAACCCTACACCACTTCAGACAAATGGTTATCCAACATCTTCTTAAAAACCTCCAGTGTTGGAGCATTCACAACTTCTGCAGACGAGTTGTTCCACTGATTAATTGTTCTAACTGTCAGGAAATTTCTCCTTAGTTCTAAATTGTTTCTCTCCTTGATTAGTTTCCACCCATTGCTTCTTGTTCTACCCTCAGAAGAATAGTTTTGACTCTCTCTTCTTTTTGGCAACCCCTGAGATATTGGAAACCCTGCTATCATGTCTTCCCTAGTCCTTCTCTTCATCAGACTAGACATACCCAGTTCCTGCAACTGTTCTTCATATGTTTTAGCCTCCAGTCCCCTAATCATCTTTGTTGCTCTTCTCTGCACTCTTTCTAGAGTCCCCACATCTTTTTTACATCGTGGTGACCAAAACTGGATGCAATATTCCAAGTGTGGCCTTAGAATACTTCCCTCCATGTAGATGTAGACCCATTAAGGACTACTCATTGAGTACCGTTTGTCAGCTAGTTACAAATCCATCTGTACATGATCTCCAAGGCTTCTTTCCACTGACGAAAGAGGTGTGGGTTGTACCCAGTCCTTTAACTCTTTTCCATTCTCACCTAACAGAGATGAGCTGTGTTTCCAATTTATCCCCTATGCTGGTGAGTCCATCTGTCCGCTTAATCTGTTTGCCTTCCCAAGTCATTAAGCTGATACAAAGCCTCAGTGCTTCTACTTGCCTGGCCCTCACCTCGGCCTTCTCTTGAGCATCTCATCTCTTGATTTTTTAAAACAACACCACCACTCTGATCCTAGCCATCCGCCGTGGGTGCCTGTCACACCTCCGGGCGAATGGAAGACCAGAGAAGAGAGAAAAGGTAATTAATTGCAGCCATTACACACGAGGGCCGTTCAATGGCTGGATGGCCACCATCTGCCTCCTTCTCTGCATGGCTGCAAACAGTTGCCAGGGTCAAGGGGAGAATATAATTGATTGCTGGAGAGAAATAGGAGTCCTCCTGTCTTGCTGATTGGATCGATTCCCGCACAGGCAGAGCGGCCAGTCTCTTGGCTGTGGATGATTGGGCCGGCTTTTGTGACACGTGGATTCAGTTCAGGCCCTCCCTGCCGAGATGCCAAAGAGGAAGGTGGGGGGGGATGTCAAGAAGGCAATGGCCGGAGCAAAGGGATGCCTCTCAATCACCCAAGGACAAAGGGCTCATCAAGCAGAAGCCAACTGAGCACAGCGACCGAGCAGCCAACCCACGAGGGCCTGTCGATTCTTTTACTAACCTCTGCCCTCCGGTTTGATCAACGGTGCCCAGCAAATGAGATTCTCCCACCTAGGTTAGGACAAGCGCCCGAGCACAGCGGGTCAGTCAGCCGATCGATATTGTAAGATCGAGGCCCAAAAGCAGAATGAATGAAGCAAACAATCAATTAATCGTTGGATAAAAGAAATGCTCAAGAAGTTCTCCCATTTTTTTGAAGACAGAGAAACAGAGAGAGAGAAAGAGAGACACAGAGACACAGGGAGAGAAAGAGATAAAAAGACAGAGAAAAACAAAGAGAGAGAGAAATAGACAGAGATAGAGAAATGGAGAAGGAGAGAGAGACGGAGAGAGAGAATAAAAGAGAGAGACAGAGAGATGGGAAGAGACAGAGAGAGAAAGAGACAGCTAGAGAGATGGAGAGAGGGTGGGAAAGACAGAGAGAGAAAATAAAAGAGAGACAGAGAGATGGGGAGAGATAGAGAGAGAAAGAGACGGAGAGAGAATAAAAGAGAGAGACAGAGATGGAGGCGGGGAGAGACAGAGAGAGAAAGAGACAGATGGAGAGATGGAGAGAGGGGGGAAGACAGAGAGACAGAAAAAGAGAGAGAGACAGAGAGATGGGGAGGAAGACAGAGAGAGAGAAACCAAGAGAAAGAGAGAGAAAGAACAGAGTGACAAAGACACACACACGGAGAGAGACGATGGAGATGGAGATGGAGAGAGAGAGAGAGAGGGAGAAAGAGGGACAGAGAGAGGAAGAGAGATTTTAAAAAGATTGCCAGTTCTTATCAATACTAAAAGTTTCTATTGTCACTGTAGACAATAGTGCCATTTAATAACCATCTCAAAAAAGGTTTTAAAATCAGGCACAGTCACACTTAATGATGGACACGACTTTCAGGCTCAATTATTGTTGTAAATCAAGGATTGTGTGTTTGTGTGTGTCTGTGTTCATATTTTCATCCAGCTACAATCAAAGCTGTTCAACATCTTACACAAAATACAAAAGCACTTAAAACACCCACACTACGAGCTTCCATTAAAAAAAAAAGACCCAATAAAAACAGCACCATCCAAACCTAAAAATGCAAACAATCAAAACTGAAGATTAAAGATGGCATGATAAAATCCGAGAAAAATTCTTCAAAGCAGATCCGCCTTTTATACTTCCCGAAGATTGACAAGGAGGGAACCGGTTTGCTCATTCTTCATTGCCTGATTTGATTAATTCGATTTGATTCATTGCCCGAGCCGTGCCTGGAGCATGTAAAGGAGATCTGAACTCAATCATCCAGGGAACTCTCGTGGATTAAATCAGAGATGTCCAAGCGGGGACACTTTAAGACTTGTGGACTTCAACTCCCAGAATTCCCCAGCCACCAAGGGAATTAGACACCCCTGGCCAAGATTGGACACCCCTAACTTAAAGACTCTATTTGGCTGGCCAGTTGACCATTTGCCAATAAAAAGAAAATGCATCACTGCAAAAACTCCTCCAAGAAAAGAAAGAGAAAGTTATGTCTCATTTGCATATGGTAATTTATAACTCTAGGTCAGTCTTTAGCATCTTGATAGGTATAGATGGATTGGACTTCAATCTTCCCTGTATCTCAACATGGCAGAGATTAATTCTGTTCATTTGGTTAAACAGTTATGCTGGCAGGAATAGCTAACACCCTAGAACAGGGGTCTGCAACCTTAAACACTCAAAAAGCCATTTGGACCCGTTTCCCACAGAAAAGAAAACACCGGGAGTCACAAAACCCTTCCCGTGCCTGACTATTTCTTGAGCGGCCACAAAACTAGCATTTATAGTTTAATTAAATGTTCTGTTTTCTTCAGAAACTTTTCTTTTCTTGGATTTATCCATGGTTGGCCTACTGGGGGTTGAAAAGTTCTATAAATCGCGTGCCGGCAGGTGTCGCAAAATGGCGGTTCTGATGCATATTTTGAGTGACAGGGAGCTGCAGCAGAGGGATGAAAGAGCCACATGCGGCTTCAGAGCCACAGGTTTCTGACCCCTGCGCTAGATGATAGGCTCAGGATCCAGATCTTGACAGACTTGAACACTGGGCCCTTTCTTACAAAATGAAATTCAATGTAGAGAAAAGTAAACTATATACTTAGGCAAGAAAAACCAAAAGTATACATATAGACTGGGGGAAACCAAGCTTAATAGCAGTAACTGTGAGAGGAAACTCGGAGTCTTAGTGGACAGCCAGCTAAATATGAGCCAGCAGTGTGAAGCGGCAGCCAAAAAAGCCAATGCAATCCTAAACTGCGTTAACAGAGGGATACAATCAAGATCAAGTGAGGTACTAATACCACTCTATAAAGCCGTAATAAGACCACACATAGAGTACTGCATCCAGTTTTGGTCACCACACTATAAAAAAGATGTAGGAGCTCTAGAAAAAGTGCAGAGAAGAGCAAACAAGATGATTAGGGGCAGTGGTGAGTTTCAAAAAATTTTTACTACCAGTTCTGTGGGTGTGGCTTGGAGGGCATGGCATGGCTTGGTGGGCATGGCAGGGGAAGGATACTGCAAAATCCCCATTTCCTGCCAATCAGCTAAGACTTGGGAGGCAGAGAATAGATGAGGGCGGGGCCAGTCAGAATTTTTACTACCGGTTCTCCGAACTACTCAAAATTACACGCCACCAAGGCTCTCAAAAGAAGAGCCTTGGTGGCGCAGCAGCTTAAAGTGGTGTTAAGTGACACCAGCTGCCTGCAATTACTGCAAGTTCGAATCTCACCAGGCTCAAGGTTGACTCAGCCTTCCATCCTTTCAAGGTAGGTAAAATGAGGACCCAGATTGTGGGGGCAATAAACTGACTTTGCAGAGGTGGTATTTTCCAAATTACTCAAAATTTTCTCCGAGCCAGGGGTGAAATCCAGCAGGTTGTAACAGGTTCTGGAGAACCAGTAGCAGACATTTTGAGTAGTTCAGAGAACTGGCAAATGCCACCTCTGCCTGGCCCCAGAGTGGGGTGGGAATGGAGATTTTGCAATATCCTTCCCCTGGAGTAGGGAGGGAATGGGGATTTTGCAGTATCCTTCCCCTGGAGTGGGGAGGGAATGGAGATTTGCAGTATCCTCCCCCTGCCACGTCCACCAAGCCATGCCCACAGAACCAATAGTAAAAAAAATTGGATTTCACCACTGCGCCGAACTGCTCAAAATTTCCACTACTGGTTTGCCCGAACCTGTCACAACCTGCTGGATTTCTCCCCTGCTGTAGAGAGACTGACAACGGTAAGATGGATGGATGTCCGTTCCATGCTTGGGGGAGCTGAGAGCCGGAAGGACAATGGCCAGAGGGGAGAGGAATCCAAGCCTTTCCAAGAAAGATTCTCTGCCACTAATTCCATGCACCTACTCAGTAGTTGCTCTTTGCTTTAGGGAATAAACAAAGCGCCCCTGTGTATTTCCCTCCGTAGACTTAATTGCTGCGGGGAGGATTAAACCCAGAGGCTCAATCCAAATTAGCAACTTTGATCTTAGAATGCAGCCAGCTCAGCATTCCTTCGCTGCCTATTTTGATTCCCAGAGTTGTGAAGCAGAGAGATTACATTTTGCACAGTACATTTTAACTGATTATTCAATCAACCCGTATGGGGGGGTGAGGGTGGGGCATGTCAGCCTAAGAGCTTAACTCTGCTTAAATTAGGGGAAAATTTAATGAAACTGGCCAGGTTTTTCCACCAGGCTAAGCCACGGAAGAAGTAACGGCTAGCTATTTTATTTATTTATTTATTTTGTGAAACAGATGATTATTTTTCAACATAGTCCTCGATTGATAATGGTTCATTTAGTGACTGTTCGAAGTTATAGCAGCACTGAAAAAAAATGGATTTAAGACCGTTTAAGGAAAAGAGAAAGAGAAAGAGGAAAGACAAAGAAAAAAAAAGGGAAGATGGGAAGAGAGCAAAGAAGGAAAAATAAGGGAAGAGGGGAAGGAAGAAGAAAGGAGAATAAAGAGGGAAGGAAAAAGAAGAAAAGGGAGGGAGAGAGGGAGGATGTCACACAGGTGATGTCAAGCAGGCCACTCCCGCCACGCCCCCCCACGCCCCTCCCCCAGGTCAAATACAACCCTGATTTGGCCCTCAATGAAATTGAGTTTGACACCCCCTGATCTAGTGAAAAGCACTTGATTAATCTTATATTCTATTAATCTTTCAAACTATTTACTAAGTCTGCACTACTATTAATCTTCTCATTGTTCCCACCACCCATCTCCTTCCACTTATGACTGTATGACTGTAACTTTGTTGCTTATATCCTTATGATTTATATTGATATTGTTTCCTGATTGCTTATTTGTAGCCTATGACTATCATTAAGTGTTGTACCTTATGATTCTTGATGAACGTATCTTTTCTTTTATGTACACTGAGAACCTATGCACCAGGACAAATTCCTTGTGATATTCTTGAACAGATTGGGTAATATACAAGCAGACACATTCACACGATATGTTAAGCTTGATTAGGTTATTTATTTATTTTAGGTTTCATTATATGCAATGTGCAAATCCAGGATGTTGAAATTAATTTACGGTTCAATGCACAGGTAGTCCTCGACGTACGACCTCAATTTGTGAGAGAGATGTGAGAGGTTTGTTAACTGAGCTTTGCCTCATTTTACGACATCTTATGCCACAGTTGTTAAGGGAATCCATGCAGTTGTTAACTTAGTCACATGTTTGTTAAGTGAATCTGGCTTCCCCGTTGACTTGGCTTGCCAGAAGGTCGCAAAAGGGAATCGCCGGACCCAGAGACACTGCAACCGTCATTACTATGAATCAGTTGCCAAGCGTCTGAATCACGTGACTATGGCGATGCTGCAAACAGTTGTAAATGTGAAAAAAACGGTCAGGACACACATTTTTCAATGATGTTGTAACTTTGAATGGTCATTAAATGAACCGTTATAACTCGAGGACAACTTGTATTCTGCAAAAACTAGAACAGTGATGGAACAGGGGTGTGTGGTCTGCATGCCTAGATCCATAATTCTATGCGCCCTGCCCCCCCCCCCCCACATTCCCCACTCTCTTGGCACACGATGGCATGGTAGGCCTGTTTTTAGCTCTCCCCAGCCCCCCAGAGCCTTTCTAGGAGTCTGGGGAGGGCGAAAATGGCCTTCCCCACCCCCACTCCTCCAGAGGCCCTCCGGAGGCCAAAAACAGCCCTTTTGCCAATTTCCAGTGGGACCGGAAGGTATGGTTTTGCTCTCCTCAGCCTCCAGAGCCTTTCCAGGAGTCTGGGGAGGGAGAAAACAGCCTTCCCCGACACCACCCCCTGAAGGCCCTCCAGAGGCTGGAAACAGCCCGTTTGCCAACTTCCAGTCTGTTTCTGGCCTCCGGGAGATGGGGAAGGCCATTTTCACCCTCCCCAGAGTCCTAGAAAGGCTCTGGTTGCTGGGGAGAGAGAAAAATGACCCTTCCCCACCACTACCCCTAAGGTCCTCCGGAGGCAGGAAACAGCCTGTTTCCCTGCTTCTGGTGGGCCCAGAACGCCCGAAAATCAGCTGGCCGGCGCATGCATGGGTGCCAAAGCTGAGCTCGCGTGCCCACTGATACGGCTACATGTGCCACCTGTGGCACGCGTGCCATAGGTTCACCATCACGGACCTAGAAGGTGAATTAGATTGCAGCAAGAAACCTGGTGCAATCTGGTTTAACAAAAGTATATTGCTTCGATATCGATGGCTAATTACAGAAAACCCATCCTCTAAAAGTGGTTGGAAATGAATAAATCATCTATTTGAAGATTAAGGCCAAAAGCGTTCTTTCGTATTTAGAGGTTAGGTTGCAAAGGCCAACAATTCTGGAAGATGATCTGTTGTAAAATGAAACACGTTCTAAAGATTGGATTCTGGTTCCCAACCAGTTGTTTGAAACACTTTGCCAGACCTTCTGTTTTCACAAAGTATATTGAGCTGGCTTTGCATCGGGTAGGCGATGCCAGGCCACGCTTATGTTTTTCATTGCGTATTATATATTATTATCTTCATAGAAAAATGGCAAATTAAGTGGCCGTATTTCATTTCTCTCGAAAATAACCTTTGAAACATTTGAAAAAAAAATAAAAACAAAATGTGTTATAGAATTTGATTCCACTTGGAAGACGTTCCTGGAAAACAGTTCAATGTATGGATTCATACTGGATCCGAAGTTTCTTTTAGCATAAGGTTTTAATACCATATATATATCATATATACAATATATATATCATATATATATATATGTAGGTCTTTGGTTATTCGGGTCTTCTCCCGCGTAAAATTGGAAGTGTCTTGGCAACATTTCGACGAAGTCTCATTCGTCATCTTCAGGCTGGTGTTCTCGGCTTCGTGCTTCCAGGAGCAATGTGAGATTGCAGCTGTCTCTTCCTTTTGACTGCTAGTGGGGGTGGGAGCTAATTGGGTGGGAGCTTGGCTGTGTTCTGATTGGGTGGAGGTGTGTTCTGAATGGTTAGGGGCTTGGCTGTGCTCTGATTGGAATGGGGGGTTGGTTGTGCTCTGATTGGCTGGGGGTGTGTTCTGTTTGGGTGGGGGCTTGGTTGTGCTCGGTTTAGTCTGAGTTGCAGGGGGATTTGAGCTTATCAAATATATATGATAAGAATGACGAATTAAACTGAGAAACTACAGACATTTCTGTCTGGGACTTTTGCAATTTATTTATTTGTTTGTTTGTTTGTTTATTTATTTATTTATTTATTTACTTACTTACTATATCTATATCTATATCTATATCTATATCTATATCTATATCTATATCTATATCTATATCTATATCTATATCTATATATATATACTAATGACAGTGTATCAACTTGATATTAATAATGTTCTAAATGGCTACAAAATATTCCAAAATGCAGCCTTTGTTTTACTCTGGAATTGCTAAGTAATCTTATAACGCTTGCAATTCTCTTTTCTCTTTATTTGTCTTACGTTCTTTCTGTCGTCTTACAATATTTTGGTTGTTCTTACTTTCTTAGTTTTTTTTTTTTAGTTTTTTTCTGGCTCTAATCGTGTTCCCATGATTCTAAATTTTTTTATCAATGAAATCCAATTGCGTCCATGGCTACTATCAATAGCAAGGGTCCAACCGTATCACAAAGACACGTGGGATCTAAAATTAGCACACTTGATAAGGAAAGGACTTTTTGGTCCCATGACATTTCTTGTGATTTTAAAGTGCAACGGCATGCACGCATCAAAAAAACTGCAAAAAGGGCAGATTTGAGACGATTACACGCACAGATGGAGCCGAATCCTAGTTAAACAGTGTTTGAGGAGTGTGCATGTAAATCAGTACAACGCAACCCCAGAGGAGTTAGGCTACATCGTTTTTGGTTATCTTTGCTTTATGCCAATTCTCTATGGCCCACTGCAGGAGATACAAAAAAAAAATGGGGAGAGAGATAGAGAAACCTCCGGTGCACTGAAAGAATTGATGGCCATAGGCTTTTATCTCTGGAAATCATTTTAGCTGTTCTCCTCCTCTAATCAGAACTGAAGGAGGAGGAACCGAGAGGGAACAGAACGGGAAAAGAAGTGACTGGATGGGAGAGAAGAAGGAGGGAAGGAGAAATCCCATAGCTTAGGGGTGGGGTTCAAACATTTTAGCAAGGGATTCTGTGCCTGGTTGCTGGGTGGGTGTGGCCATGGTGGGCATGGCCTAGTCAGCCTCCTGCAGCATAGCAAGCGGAGTGTTTTTGCCCTCCCCAGGCTCCATAGGCCCTCTAGAGGCTGGAAGCAGGCCTGTTACTCGTCTTCCTGACCTTCCGGTAGGCCTATTTTTTGCCCGACCCTCCCTGACTCTCCGTGCACTTCCTGCACTTTCCTAAACAGGCCATGTGGGGACTTCTGGGAGGGGCACGGAGGGGTGGGCGGGGCCAGCCAGGAGTGGGATTTGGGGGTTTCTCCAAACTGCACAGAATCTTATCTAGAGGTTCTCCCGAACCCCTGTGAGCCCCCAGCAGCCCACCCCTGCCATAGTTGGAGAGGTGAAGAATTCGGCAAAACGGTAGAAGTGGACACCTGCCATATTGGAAAGTATGAACTGGGAGGGGTCCTTGGTGCTCTCTGAGTGTGGCTGTTTTCTTGTTTCATTACCTAACTCGGAGACCTCATCAGGGAGTGATGATTTGCAGAAAGGAGGAGGAGAATTGTGAGGTCCTCGGTGCTCTCTGAGCTCGGTTGTTTTCTTTTCCTTTACCCAACTAAGTAACATCATCAGTGCTAATACGGAGTGGTAGGTTTGCTCTCAGTTTATATTCTAGTGTCAGCATTGGAGGGGATGATCTTAGAGGTTCTTTTGTTGGGCTGTTTACTATTAGTTGATTGGGGAATTGTTTACTACTTAATTGTTGGCCTGATGTTAATTCTGGAGTTAATCTAGGCTCATCTGGGTGCCAGTTGCTAGAAGGGATGTGTTTTGGTCTATTTTGTTCCCTTTTTGGCTTGTTGATTGTCTCTTTTGCATAGTATGTAGATACTGTTTATGTCTATGTGTCCGTTGATGGCTAATTTGACCGAGTGACCTGCTTCTAAAAATTCCCTGCTGTTTTTGGATTGGACTTGGTCAAGGATGGTCCCCGTTTCCCAGCTGAAACTCTGGCTACGTCTGGTCCATATGTTGAGAAATTAAAGAGCTTTCATCATATCTTCTGACTGCTAGAGTCAGTTGTGAACAGTAGCTTTTGGGGCATTGAAGGCAAGTTCTGTCTTTGTCCCAGACAAAGCAGCTGCTATGTCTCTGGTCTTCAGACAATAGTGGATTTTATTTGCTCAGAGCCCCTGTTTGGTTTGATTTTTTTTTCCCTGCATGGGAAACCTCTCCTGGGACCAGTCCAAGCCTGCCCCAGCTTTGGCCATCCTCCCCAAATCAAAAGCCCCAGCCAACTCCATCCATCCCAGAGGAGACCAGGGAAAGCAGTTGACGAGAGACCTGAGCTGTTAAAATGGCCATCAACAAGTCATACTTCACAACGGATTAGAGGGAAGTAATAAGAAGGATTATCTGAACTTTTGGGTTATCAGGGGAGGATTAGTCAGGCTGCTGGTGGGGACCCTCTAGGAGGGAAGAGGGTTGGGGAGGGGGGGGAGACCACAAAGGACCTGGCATCTGTCCTACAAACTATCCCTTCAGTTACAAGAATGGGCAAGTGGAAAGCTGATCCCAAAGTATTAACAAGCGGAGAAGAGAGGGAAACTGCCTTCAGGCAGTGGAGACAAAAGCTGCGTTCCTGAATTCATTCATTTGTCTACCTTCAAGGAAGGCACTGGACCTGAAAGTAATCAAAGGGGTGGAGTTTGAAGGAGGGGGAGGAGGGGGAGGAGAAGAAGGAAGGAGGAGGGAGGAGGAAGAAGGAGGAGGAGGGAGAGGAGGAGGAGGAGGAAGAAGGAGGGGGAGGAAGAGGGAGAGGAGGAAGAAGGAGGAGGAGAAAGAGGCAGGAAGAAGAAGGAGGAGGAAGCGGAAGAAGGGAAAGAAGGGAAAGAGAAGAAAGAAGGGAAAGAAGAAGAAAAGGAGGAAGAGGAGGGAGGGAAGGAATGGACAACCAACTACATGACCTCTACCCCAGTGTTTCTCAACCTTGGCAACTTTAAGTAGTGTGGATTTCAGTTCCCAGAATTCCTCAGCTAGCATGACTGATTGGAGAATTCCGAACACTGGTTGCAGGAAACTCTACATCATTTCAAACAAGTTGACTGTCCAGTCTCATCTTTGAAACCTCCACTGATGAAGCATCCACAACTTCTGAAGGCAACTTCTGTTCCTCTGGTGAATTGTCCTCACCGTTGGGAAGATTTTCCTTAATTCCAGGTTGCTTCTCCCCTTGGTTGGCTTCCATTGTTTCTTGTCTTGTTTTCTGGTGCTTTGGAAAATCGGTTGACCCCCCTCTTCTTTGGGGTACCCCCTCAAATACTGGAATACTGCTGTCTTGTCACCCTAGGCCAGGGGTGTCAAACTCGATTTCGTTGAGGGCTGCATCAGGGTTGTGTTTGACTTCAGGGGGGCTGGGATAGGCGTGGCCAGCTCGACATCACTCGTGTTGCGGCGCCTTTGGTGGCCTGAGTGCTCTGCCAGGGAAAACGGGCTCCTGAACTCCATTTCTGGCTGCAACGGTCTCCTGCAACCCTCTGCCAGGGAAAACAGAGCTCAGGAGAGCTGCGTGCAGCCTTCCCTAGCTCTGTTTTCCCTCGCAGAGGCACCACAGGCCAGTCCTTCCTTGATTCCAGGGCAGCCCCACAGGCCAGATCTAAGCCGGATCTGGTCCCCGGGCCTTCAGTTTGACACCTCTGCCCTTGGCCTTCTTTTTCCTTTAGACAGAATTTAGACAGGCACACCCAAAAGTCAAAGTTATAACTAATTAAAGGTAAGGTAAAGGTAAAGGTTCTCCTCGTACATACGTGCTAATCGTTCCCAACTCTAGGGGGCAGTGCTCATCTCCGTTTCAAAGCCGAAGAGCCAGCGCTGTCCGAAGACGTCTCCGTGGTCATTTGGCCGGCATGACTAAACACCAAAGACGCACGGAACGCTGTTATTTTCCCACCAAAGGTGGTTCCTATTTTTCTACTAGCATTTTTTATGTGCTTTCGAACTGCAGAAGCTGGGACAAGCAATGGGAGCTCACCCTATTACGCGGCACTAGGGATTCGAACCACTAAACGGCCGACCTTTCGATCGACAAGCTCAGCGTCTTAACCACTGAGCCAGCGCATTCCTTTGCGCCACCGTGTCCCAATCAAAGGTAATCTGTTGTAATTGTGCAATTGCTAGATCTTTAACAAATCCAACTGGTTTTGGAAACGCAGCCCCTCGCCTACAGTCGTTCTGAAGCAGTCAGATAAAAACCTCACAGGCGTATTAATCTATCACACACAACTTGGTTGTTGTTAACCTCAGGAAGGGCAGCTCCATAAGCAAGGCACCGTTTATTGCTGGAGAAAATTTAAAACAGCCTCAGCCGAGCGCTAGGAGTATTCAGAGAGGCCCCGTTAAATGCTACACTTCCTGGAAAGCAAATAAATACACCCCACGTTGACCAAACCTCTCTGTGCAATTGAGAAGGCTAACATCAGAGACAGGAATATTTGCGTCTGGCATGACATGAGAATATCGCCATAATAGATATGTCAAATTGTGGCAGAATTGCTGTGATCAATGAAAGACAGCGATGGCCGAGTCCCAACAATATAGAATAATAAACCAGAAAAAATGAGAGGCAGAAGGAACGGCGAGACCGGAGTACTCATCGCACAGAATAATAAACTGAAAGAAAGGGGAGGCAGAAGCGCAAGAGAACAGACGATAACAGTATAAACTATGGTAATAAGATTGGATTTCTCAGAAAAATTGCCGCTCTCAATAGAAAAGGGGTCCCCGGAGAATTTTATTACGTGCAACTGTAAATTGTTGTTTTCAAGTAATGCAATTGTTGGTTGGCTGCAAGAAGGCAGGTTGAGATAACAGAATCACAGAGTTGGAAGGGATCTCGGAGGTCTTCTAGTCCAACCCCCTGCTTAAGCAGGAAACCCTATACCATTTCACACAAATAGTTGTCCAAATCTCTTCTTAAAAACTTCCAGTGTTGGAGCATTTACAACTTCGGGAGGCAAGTTGTTCCATCGATTAATTGTTCTAACTGCCAGGAAATTTCTCCTTCGTTCTAGATTGCTTCTCTCCTTGATTGGTTTCCATCATCTGTTGCCAGGGGTGAAATCCAGCAGGTTCTAACAGGTTCTGGAGAACCGGTAGCGGAAATTTTGAGTAGTTCGGCGAACCGGCAAATACCAACTCTGACTGGCCGCAGAGTGGGGTGGGAATGGAGATTTTGCAATATCCTTCCCCTGCCACGCCCACCAAGCCACGCCCACAGAACCGGTAGGGGAAAATTTTGAATTTCACCCCTGTCTGTTGCTTCTTGTCCTGCCTTCGGATGTTATAGAGAATAGCTTGACTCCCTCTTCTTTTGGCAACCCGTCAAATACTGGAAGACTGCTATCATGTCACCCCCTAGTTCTTCTTTTAATCTAACTAGACATACCCAATTCCAGCAACTGTACTTTATATGTTTTAACCTCCAGTCCCCTAATCATCTTGGTTGCTCTTCTCTGCATTCTTTCCAGAGTCTCCACATCTGGTGGAGCCTGGTGGCTCAGCAGACTAAAGCATTGTGATTAACATCCAGCTGTCTGCAATTACTGTAAGTTCGAATCTCACCAGGCTCAAGGTTGACTCAGCCTTCCATCCTTTCTAAGGGAGGTAAATTGAGGACCCAGTTTGTGGGGGCAATAAGCTGACTTTGTATAAAATATACAAAACTATGAAGGCTATTGCTTAACGCATTGTAAGCCGCCCTGAGTCTCCCGAGAAGGGCGGCATATAAATCAAATTAAAATATATATATATATATATATATATATCATGGCTACCAAAACTGGCTCCAGTATTCCAAGTGTGGTCTTGTGAAAAATGGCCATAAGTCCCACTTTTCAGTGGCGTTGTTACTTTGAACTGTTGTCAGTCAAGTCCTGTATTCTAGATGTCTGCAGATTTTTTTTCCCCCAGATTTTACAGCTCTCCTTCAGCTTTTGAAGTTCCTTTAATGAGAGTTAATTTGACACTTTGCATAGACAGGAACATTTTTATGTTAGGTACCAGGAACATGTGAAGTTTGCATCCCAGATTAACTTCTGATGAACTGTGACTCAGATTAAGCTTTGGCCAATTACCCTAATAAGTCCCAGCGGGGGATGCTTTTAATTTCCTGTGGATGAAAGATCTGCTTTCTCTAAGTGCCAAACTGCCAACCCCAGGAGACCATCATCCCTCCTGCCCCTCCCAATTACTAACCCCCTTTAGGGATCCACCCCTTCCTTGGAGAACAATAACTAAACTCTGTTAGCACACCGCTCCATATGAAGAGTCAGCCTATAAGAACTGGAAAGAAACTTTTTGAGAAAGAGTCTGGCTACAGCTCAGATCGGAAATGTACTAAAGCTTTTATCCAAGGTACTTAAACCTGCTTAAGGCATGGCCAAGGTGGCTGCATTCACACATGCTTAATTAGAGTTCTAACAGAGAGGGTGGCTTTGGGTTATTTGGAAAGTTGACCTGGAAAGCTTATGGTTCATAGCATCACGCAGACCCAGAAAAGGGCTGCTGTAGGAGCTGTAAGCAGATAGGTGTAGCTCAGGCCTGTGGGGTGCTTAGAACTGGTCTACAGGGCCATTCTGGAAACAGCGAAGGACTGGCCCGCAGTGCCTCTGCCAGTGAAAATGGAGCTCCATTTTCGCTGGCAGAGGGTTGCAGGAGGCCATCCCAGCTGAAAATGGAGCTCAGGGAGAGCTCCATTTTTGCTGGCAGAGGCTTGCCGGAGGCCATCCCAGCTGAAAATGGAGCTCGGGGAGGGCTCCATTTTCGCTGGCAGAGGGCTGCAGGAGGCCATCCCAGCCGAAAACGGAGCTCGGGGAGGGCTCCATTTTCGCTGGCAGAGGGCTGCAGGAGATCATCCCAGCCAAAAATGGAGCTCAGGGAAGGCTCCATTTTCGCTGGCAGAGGGCTGCAGGAGGCCATCCCAGCCGAAAATGGAGCTTGGGGAGGGCTCCGTTTTTGCTGGCAGGGGGCTGCAGGAGATCACCCCAGCCAAAAACAGAGCTCGGGGAGGGCTCCATTTTCGCTGGCAAAGGGCTGCAGTAGGCCATCCCAGCCGAAAACAGAGCTAGGGGAGGGCTCCATTTTCACTGGCAGAGGCTTGCAGGAGGCCATCCCAGCTGAAAACGGAGCTCGGGGAGGGCTCCATTTTCACTGGCAGAGAAATCCCCATTCCGTCCCCAATCTAGGAGAAGGTTATTGCAAAATCCCCATTTCCTCCTGATCAGCTGGGACTTGGGAGGCAGAGAATAGAAGGGGGCAGAACCAGTCAGAATTATTACTACCGGTTCTCCAAACTACTCAGAATTTTCGCTACTGGTTCTTCAGAATTGGTCAGAACCTGCTGAAACCCACTTCTGGCGCATGCAGAGAGTGTGAAAAACGGGACGTGCTGATGTCTGGGTGGATGGGAGGAGCATCCTGCTGCCGCTGCTACCGGTTTGCCCGAACTGGATAGAACCCATTGAATACCACCACTAATCCCGGGGGCACATGATCTCCTTCTGTGACCTTCTAACAAGCAAAGTCAATGGGGAAACCAGAGTCCCTTAACAGCTGTCTTACTAACTTAGCAACTGCAATGGCTCACTTAACACATGTGGCAAGAAAAAGTGGTAAAATGGGGCAAAAGACTCACTTAACCAATTTCTCCTTTAGCAAGAGAAACATTGGGCTTAATTCCGGTCTTATAAGTTGAGAACTATTTGTTATTACCAAGTCTTCCTAAATGTATACTTTTTAAAAAATAAATCAAACTCTGGTTTTCCTAAATGTCACAATAAAGCTGGTCTTTTAAAATGATCAATTGTCTTATATAAAGCATGCTGCTTTTAGGGAGAGAGGGGTTCAGAGATGGGTTTCAGCAGGTTCTGACCAATTCTGGAGAACCGGCAGTGGAAATTTTGAGTAGTTCGGAGAACCGGTAGTAAAAATTCTGACTGGCCCCACCCCATCTATTCTCTGCCTCTCAAGTCCCAGCTGATCGGGAGGAAATGGGGATTTTACAGTATCCTTCCCCTGCCACGCCCATCATGCCACGCCCACCAAGCCATGCCACGCCCACCAAGTCACACTCGCAGAACCAGTAGTAAAAAAATTTTGAAACCCACCACTGGAGGGGTTGTAACTGAATCGGAAATAAAGTGATTGCTGGTCATCTGGTCCCACTCCAGAGCAATGTTTTGGCTATTCCAATTCCACCCGCCCAGATTAACTTTGCACTCTCTTATTTCTACAGACGTCTGCATGGGTGCGTCTCACCCCCAATGGCTGCCACTACAAGGAGCTTTATGAACGTGCTTTCCAGGCAATTCCCCCCAAAGACAGCAGATGGGTGGTTGCGTGGATCAGCCCTGGAAACCCCAGGAAGAGGGCCCACCTGTACAGAGCAGGCCAGATGTGAGTCACCGAATGAGTCAACACTGGGAGCAAACATGAACCTGCTTTTAAAATTCCCCATCCCTGCCTCCACTGGAGCGTTCAAACACGGTAAGAGCTTTGGAAAAGTCAACAGACTTTGCAGCCTTGGGAACAAGGCATGGGGGGGAGTAGGAGTTAAGAGGGCTGGAGAGCTGCCACCTGCAGAAAGACTCACGGGAAGTGGCACCTGGATAACGCTTGGCGATGCCTAGCCGTGCCTTGAGTGCCTCCTGTTGCTGAGATACGTCTGACTCTTAATAACTTTGTTTAGCTGCCACCTTTGTGGGTTGATGGACTTACAGCTCTAGTTAGCTTCTGAGTTCCAGACAGGCCCTGATGGAAGCTCGGTTCGCAAGCAGAGTCCCAGATAACAGATGTAACGGATTAACAGAGTTGGAGAGGACCTTATAGGTCAGTGATGGCTAACCTTTTTGCCATCGCGTGCCAAAAGCGGGGAGAGTGCCGGGTGGTCGCATGTTTGCGTGCCCACACCCATAATTCTATGCGCCATGCCCCCCGCACATGGGCACACAACCCCCCCCCCCAATCTCCTCCCGCTTTTGGCATCTGATGGCATGGTGGACCCGGTAGGCCTGTTTTTCGCCCTCCCCAGGCTCCAGAGGCTTTCTAGGAGGGCAAAAGCAGCCTTCCTCACCCTCCTGGAGATCCTCCGTAGGCCGGAAACAGCCTGTTTGCCAACTTCTGGTGAGCCCAAAAGGCCCGAAAATCAGCTGGCCAGCGCATGCATGCTGGAGCTGAGCTAGGGAAATGCTCACGTGCCCACTAATATGGCTCCGCGTGCCACCTGTGACACGCATGCCATGGGTTCCCCATCATGGTTATAGGTCATCTAGTCCAACCCTCCCTTTCAAGCAGGAGATCCTACACCATTTCTGACAAATGGCAGTCCAATCTCTTCTTGAAAGCCTCCAGTGATGAAGCTCCCACAACTTCCGAAGGCAACTTCTGTTGTTCTCACTGTCAGAAAGTTCCTCCTCATTTCTAGGTTGAATCTCTCCTTAGTCAGTTTGCATCCATTATTCCTTGTCTGGCTTCCAGGTGCCTTGGAAAATAGCTTGACCCCTTCCTCTCTGGGGCAGCCTCTCAAATATTGAAACACTGCTATCATGTCTCCCCTGGTCCTTCTCTTCTCTAGACTAGCCAGGCCCAGTTCCTGCAACTGTTCTTCATATGTTTTAGCCTCCAGTCCCCTAATCATCCTGGTTGCTCTCCTCTGCACTTTTTCTAGAGTCTCAACATCTTTTTTATAGTGTGATGACCAGTGGTGAAATCCAATTATTTTTACTACCAGTTCTGTGGCTTGGTGGGCATAGTGTGGCTCTGTGGGCATGGCTGGGGAAAGATATTGCAAAATCTCCATTCCCACCCCATTCCTGGGGGAAGGATATTGCAAAATCTCCATTCCCACCCCACTCTGGGGCCATTCAGAGGTGGTATTTGCCGGTTCTCCGAACTACTCAAAATTTCTGCTACTTTGGGATGTGTTCAACTGCCGTTTCTTTGTTTTCCAGGCATCAAAGTAATAGCTGGAACTTCCAGGAATAAGTCTGCCCTCTTAACCAGGTCAGTAAAAGTCCCAAACAATGCTAAAGAGGTAATCATGATCACATTTTTCGTGACTTTGGAGGGAGGGGGGAAGGTCAAGAGAAAACACAATTTGTTAGCTATTTAAGATTTTGCAGCTTAAGGGAGCCCAGAAAATGGGTAACTCGATAATTTGAATGCAGAACGGGAGTGAAATCCAGTAGGTTCTGACAGGTTCTGGAGAACCAATAGTGGAAATTTTGAGTAGTTCGGAGAACCGGCAAATACCACCCCTGGCTGGCCCCAGAGTGGGGCGGGAATGGGGATTTTGCAATATCCTTCCCCCAGGAGTGGGAAGGGAATGGGGATTTTGCAGTATCCTTCCCCTGCCACACCCACCAAGCCATGCCCACCAAGCCACACCACGCCCACCAAGCCACGCCCACAGAACCAGTAGTAAAAAAATGGATTTCACCACTGCTGGACACCCATTAAAACTGACCCCCGTCAGAGCATAGAACAATTTAAAGAAGCAGTGCGAGATTGGAAGATGTGGAGAGACCTGACCCATAGAATTGCCAAGAGCCAGACATGACTGAACGGTTAAATCATCATCACCCCTTCGCCTTGTTTCCAGCCCTTCCCGAAAAGAGGAATACCTTTCTCCGTGGGGCAAAGAAATTGGGTAGGCTTTAAAGCAGAGGTGAGGAATCAATCGTGGCCCCTTTTATGACTTGTGGACTTCAACTCCCAGAATTCCAGAGCTCTCTGGAATTCTGGGAGTTGAAGTCCACAAGTCTGAAAGACTGCCAAATTTGAAGACCTCTGCTTTAAAGAATCTGTCGATTCTCCATTTCAGCTCAACGGCTTTACTGCACCATGTTCTGCAAGGGAGCCGAAGGCTGTGGAGATTCCAATCAAAATATTACCTCGTTGAAAGGCGGGTGGTAGATCTGTCTTGCTTGTTAGCTGATGCCACTGAAAGCGGCCCCTGTCCCCCCCTGGGCCAAGCCTCTAGGGATGCTTCTCTCAATTGCGTCCTCTGTCCCGCTTGTAACCAAAGCCGACCTCCATCCCTTTTGTGCTGCGGATAATAAGAGAGGTGGTGGGGGCCTCTGGAATGACTCATAAGACCTTTCAAAGCCCCCATTGTCCTTTTCAAAGATGGATTCCCCCAAGGATCTTCTTCCATCCTTCCACACAATGCCCACCACTGACTGCACGTCCCTCCCTGGCTGACATCTTTCTGTCCTCAAAAAAGTCGAGCGAAGTCCACAGAGAGGTTGAAGCAGCCTCTACGGTGTCTCCCTTAGGATGAGCAGACTTCAAGGCTTGTGCATCAGAAGACACCTAACCCAGAGAAGGAAAATTGCAAGATCAGAGATAAAGATTGCCAGTGTGGGTCTCCAGAGGCTACGCTCAAAAAAAGGTCAAGATTGATTGGGGGGACTGGAAGCTAAATCGTATGAAGAACGGTTGCAGGAATTGGTATGTCTGATTTAATGAAAAGAAGGATTAAGCATGACATGATCGCAGTGTTCCAATATTTGAGGGGCTGCCACAGAGAAGAGGGGGGTCAACCTATTGTCAGGCCTGGAAACCATCTTTTTCGTTGGATCTTGAG
Source organism: Coluber constrictor foxii (assembly GCA_038048745.1). NCBI lineage: Eukaryota > Metazoa > Chordata > Lepidosauria > Squamata > Colubridae > Coluber > Coluber constrictor. The sequence continues at coordinate 143,695 of JAWJVD010000055.1, forward strand.
GCCTGCCACATTTACTACTACTGTGGGAAACTGGGAGGGGGGATTGTATGGATTGTATGTGATATGTAGTCATAATAACATTCCTTTCTCAGAGAGTCAAGGACATCTTGCCCTGCATCTGGACAGCTGAAATTGGGAAGCATCTCCAGTTGGGACGGTGGTTGGATTGGACCATGTGATGGATTTGTGGGTGTTGGGCAGGGACTTACTTGAATTTTCCTTTCGGTGGAGAAAATCTGGAAGCTCTCAGATTCGGGTCTTCCCAGTTGTGCCAATATGACATCTCTAACAGTGAGAACAATTAATCAGTGGAACAACTTGCCTCTAGAGGTTGGGTCCTCCATCACTGGAGGCTTTTAAGAAGAGATTGGACAGCCATTTGTCTGAAATGGTATAGGGTTTCCTGCTCGAGCAGTGGGTGGACTAGAAGATCTCCAAGGTCCCTTTCAGCTGTGTTATTCTGTTATTTGTTATTCTATTATTCAAGATGGCACTCACAGCACTGCGATGGTGGCTTTTGTTAACAGGCAGAGTTGCCTTCACACTGTTGTAGCTGCCATCTTGGTCTTTTTGAGCATAGATACCTCTGGCTAAGTCCACTCAGTGTCACCTTGATTATCTGTCGAAAGGTATGTTGAAAGGTATGGGCAGTTCGGCGGTTCGAATCCCTAGCGCCGCGTAACGGGTTGAGCTCCCGTTACTTGTCCCAGCTTCTGCCAACCTAGCAGTTCGAAAGCATGTAAAAAATGCAAGTAGAAAAATAGGGATCCCCTTTGGCGGGAAGGGAACAGCGTTTCATGCGCCTCTGGCGTTGAATCATGCCGGCTACATGACCACGGAGACGTCTTCGGACAGCGCTGGCTCTTCGGCTTTGAAACGGAGATGAGCACCGCCCCCTAGAGATGGGAACGACTAGCACATATGTGCGAGAGGAACCTTTATCTTTACCTTTACCTCTGGCTAAGTCCACTCGGTGTCCCCTTGATTAGCGTGTATTGACATGGTGCACAAGCTAAATTTTGCATGGCCAAGCGCTGTTCCCTTCCCCTTCAAGCTCTGTGTTTCACTTAGTTATGGTGAAAGTCCCGGGTGAAGTTCTCCCCCCCTCTTCCCAGACTCCATTCCACCTATCACCCACCCCACCCTTCTTTTCCTACCACGTCCATCTCTGGTGCCCTGCCTTGGAGTGAAATCCAATATCTGACCTACGCAGAGGGAATAAACTCTTTTTGACCTCCCACGGGCCGTATCAGAAATTTCAGAAGAGGCATCCAATTGCAGGAAGCACAAACAGCCAAACCCTGCCCATTCCTTTATTATATGTGTTTCTCTCAGCTTTGTCTCCAATGAAAATAATCCCTTCCGTGACTGTTTTTCCCTATAGCTGAGATAAAAAGGCTCTGTGCCCGCCGGGTATTGGCAGAAGACTCTCCTGGCATGAGATACCCTGTGTGCCACTGCTGATCCCTTTCCCAGTGTTGACTGTTTCCAGTCACTGCCAGGCCTGTGACCTCCTTCGAAAGCCCTAGCATAGAGTTCCCCAACGTTTTCGGCTTTGTGGACTGGTGAGGGGGGGATGGTTCTGCGCAGGGGTGGGCTTCAAAATTTTTAGCAAGGGGTTCTCTGCCTGGTTACTGGGTGGGCATGGCCATGGTGGGCATGGCCTAGTCGGTCTGCACTATAGTGTGAGGGGGGGCATTTTTGCCCTCCCTGGGCTCCAGAGGCTTTTCTCGAGCCTCTGGGAGCCTCCGGGAGGGCGAAAGTAGCCTCCCCAGGCTCTAGAGGCCCATTTCTGGCCTTCCAGAACTTCCAGTAGGCCTGGTTTTTGCCGTCCCCGAGCCTCCAAGCGTGCCCTACACTTACCTGCATCCAAAACGGGCTATATGGGGACTCCGGGGAGGGCTCAGCCAAAAGTGGGATTTGGGGGTCCTCTAAACTGCACAGAATCTTAGCTAGAGGTTTTCTCGAACCCCTGCAAACTCCCAGCAGCCCACCCCTGGTTCTGCGTGCCAGTGGGCAAGCGTGCATGCCCTTTAACTTTACTTTAACTTTACTTTAACTTTACTTTAACTTTACTTTAACTTTACTTTAACTTTACCTTAACTTTACTTTAACTTTACTTCACATTAGTTTTTTATATTTTTCTCTTTTTACTTTTCACTTTACTCTTCACTTACTATACTTTATACTTTACTCTTTACTTTTTACTTTACTCTTTACTGTATTCTTTACTTTGCTCTTTACTTTTTACACTTTACTTTACTCTTCATTTTACTTCTCACATTTTACTCTTTACTTTATTCCTTACATTTTGCATTTTATTCTGTATACTTTACTTTTTACTTCGCTCTTTACTCTTTACCCTTTACTCTTCATTTTACTCCGTACACTTTGCACTTTATTTTTTTCTTTGCTCTTTACTTTTTACTCTACTCATTTTACTCCTTACATTTTACTCTTTAATTTATTCTTTACACTTTGCACTTTATTCTGTACTTTTTACTTCGCTCTTTACTCTTTACCCTTTACTCTTCATTTTACTCCTTACACTTTACTCTTTACTTTATTCTTTACACTTTGGAATGTATTCTTTATTCTTTACTTTTTACTGTACTCTTTACTTTATTCTTTATACTTCACTCCACACTTTACTCTTTACATTTTACTTTTTACTTATAATATTTAGTGCCTTCAAGTCAATGTTGGCTCAAGGCAACGGCCTGAACAAGTCCCGGCAGTTTTCTTGGCAAGGTTTTCGGAAGTGGTTTGTCCTTGCTTCCTTCTTCCTGGAACGGAGACAAAGGGATGCCCCAAAGTCACCTAGCTGGCATCATGCCTAAGCAGGAGCAGAACGACAGTTTCTCAACTACCTACTATACCACCCTGGCTCTCTATTAGATTATTTTCTAATAAACGTTTTGTGATTATTATCACTGCATTGAAAATTTGGTGGAGTAGAATGTCTATGGAGATTTTCAATCACCCAGGTCATGGTTTACCCAAAGAGGCTTTTTTTTTTAAAAAAAGGCAATTGGATGTTTTTGTTTTTTATCCTTTGAAAATGTTTAGCTTCTCATCCAAGAGTGGAAGGAGATCCTCTTCCAGTTTTTCCACTAGGGTCACCAAATCTCTGGTTCAAGGACCACCAGGCCCCCAGCTGAAATTCCTCTGGATAGCAGTAGCACTTAGACTTATATACCGCTCCACAGTGCTCTACAGCCCTCTCTGAGCAATTTACAGAGTCATCCTATTGCCCGCCCCCCCAATAATCTGGGTCCTCATTTTATCAACCTCGGAAGGATGGAAAGTTGAGTCAACTTTGAGCCGGTCAGGATCGAACTGCTGGCAGTGGGCAGAATTAGCCTGCCTTACTGCTTTCTCACCACTGCGCCACCGCGGCTCTTACGTACCTACAAAATATCAACAAAAACACAGTGCTGTGTTATCTTTTCACAGCACCACCACCGTATCGCCTGCCTTCTGCCAGTCTACGTTTTTATTGACGTAAAAATAAACACAATTTATTTAAATAAATGCAGTTTTAAAAAGCAGGGCATAGATCAGTGGTGGGTTGCCCCCGGTTCAGACCGGTTCTATAGAACCTGTAGTAAAACCGGAGAGAGGCTCCACTCACCTATCCCGACATCATCAAAACACTTCTCCACATGCACAGAAGCTTCTCACGCGGCTCCGTTGCGAACCGGTAGTAAATATCAACGAAGAGTTTTTGATAGCTTTTGTTTCATCTTTCTTTCCAGATAAACTTCCAGAGAGCTAAATTCACATGTTATGCAAAGTTTTAACTACAGTTTGTTGAACAAACCAAAATAAGTATACAGGCATGCAAAGTAACATGCTTCTTTCAGTTGCTTCTTGATTTGCTGCTTCCTTTCTCCTCCGTTTTAAGCATTCTTGTCTGTAGCTCAATGAATTGTTGAGAGATTTTCATAAACCAGCCAAGTAAATCTGTATTTTGCAAAGCCATGCTTAAAACCAATACACTAGTATCTGGCAAAGGATTCAAGATGGGATTTCTGTCTTAAAATAGAGCATTATTTATTCATTGATCCCATCAACACATCTTGCACATAATTTGATTTATATGCCGCCCTTCTCTGGAGACTCAGGGCGCCTTACAGTTGGTTTCCATCCATTGCTTCTTGTCCAGCCTTCAGTTGCTTTGGGGAATAAATTGCACCCACCCCTCCCCCAGGGGTGAAATGATCCCGGTTCAGACCGGATTGCCCAATCTGGTAGCGATGGTGGCGGGTGGTTCGGAGAACCGGTAGCAAAAATCCCTGCGCCCCCCCACCCACCCATGCCCAGCTGAGCCCCGCGATCATCAGAGGCTTTTTTAAAATTTATTCTTAAAAGCATTTTTTTCTACAACCTCTTCGGCCGAAAAAATGCTTTTCAATTTTTTTTAAAAGCCTCTGATGATTGTGCGACTCAGCTGGGATCGTCAGAGGCTTTTAAAAGCACTTTTTTTTTTACAACCTCTTTGGCCGAAGAGGTTGTAGAAAAAATGGTTTTAAAAGTTTTTTTTTAAAAAAAAAGTTGGCCACGCCCACTCAGTCACGTTACCCCACCACCATCAAGCCACGCCCACAGAACCGGTAGTACCAAATTTTACATTTCACCACTGAACAACCCCCCCTCCCCCTCTTCTTTGTGGCAGCCCCTCAAATCTTGGAACACTGCTATCATGGCCCCCCTAGTCTTACTTTTCATTAAACTAAACCTACTCAATTCCTGCAAGAGGTTGTATCTAAATCCAGAAAGGAGGTGCATAAAGCCAAAAACTTTGTCTGGATTTAAACACCACTTCCCCGGGTGCTGGCTGGGCAACGCTGCCAGGCTGAAGTTTCCCAGTGTGATTATACAGAACAAAGAAATGCATTGTGAGCAAGGTTTATATTATTGAGATATTATTCACTGGAAGGTCACACGCTCAGTTGCTTATCGGCAGTTTGCAGCTTGGAAACAAACAGGAGTTCAAGGTGAGATCAAAAGGAAGTTAGCTTTGCGGTAATTGACGTTTTGATCTCACCTGGATTAATTTACCTGTTCCCAGGATCTGGGCATCGCGACAGGTGTATCTGGCACTGGATCACTTGTTTCTCAGTTGCCTTTGCTCCTAGTAGTTTCCGCAGCCACCCATTGTCTCTCTTCTCCTGGGGTCATTGAAGACTTCAGGACTTCAAATGAGAGAGACTCAATCCCTTTCTTCTGTTTTTGGCTAATTTGTCTACGTGGGACCTGCCCGTAAAGCGGTCTTTCTCAATCTTGGCAACTTTAAGATGCGTGGACTTCAGCTCCCATAATCCTCCAGCCAGCAGCCTCTTGGCTTCTGCATATCTAACAGAACAGAACAGAATAACAAATTTGAAAGGGACTCTATAGGTCATCCAGTCCAACCCCCTGTTGAAACAGGAGACCCTACACCATTTCTGACAGATGGCAGTCCAGTCTCTTCTTGAAAGTCTCAAGTGATGAAGCTCCCACAACTTCTGAAGGCAACTTCTGTTCCATGGGTTGATTGCTATCACTTTCAGAAAATGTATTCTTAGTTCTAAATTGAATCTCTCCTTCATCAGTTTCCATCCTCTATTCCTTGTCTGGCCTTCAGGTGACTTGGAAAATAGCTTGACCCTTTCCTCTCTGTGACAGCTCCTCAAATATTGAAACACTGCTATCATGTCTCCCCTGGTCCTTCTCTTCACTGGACTAGACCTATCCAATTCCTGCAACTGTTCTTCATGTGTTTTAGCCTCCAGGCCCCTAATCAAGAGTTTTTATAAAGCCTTGGTAAGACCACACTTGGAATACGGCAACCAATTTTGGTCACCACACTACAAAAAAAGATGTTGAGACTTTGGAAAAAGTTCAAAGAAGAGCAACTCAGATAATCAAAGGCATGGAGACTAAAACATATGAAAAACGGTTGCAGGATTTGAGTTGGGCTAATCTAGAGAAAAGAACTAAGGGTGACATGATAACAGTGTTCCAATATTTGAGGGGCTGCTCCAAAGAAGAGGTCAACTTATTCTCCAAAGCACCAGAAGGCAAGACAAGAAACAATGGATAGAAATTAATCAAGGAGAGAAGCAACCTGGAATGAAGGAGAAACTTCCTAACAGTGAGGACAATTCACCAGTGGAACAGCTGGCCTCCAGAAATCATGGGGGGAGGCTGGCAGCCACTTGTCTGAAATGGCATAGGGCAGTGATGGCAAACCTTTTCGGCACCAAGTGCCCAAACTGGAATGTGCGTGCATGTGTGTACATGCATGCATGCATGTGCCAGAAACCCAAAGACCAGCTGGCCGGTGTGCAAATGCACACCGGCCAGTTGGTCTTCAGATTTGCACACCGGCCAGCTGGTCTTTGGGTTTCTGGCACATGCATGCACGCTAGCCAGCTGATCTTTGTGCGCACTGGAGCACCGGAAACCCCAAGATCAGCTGGCCAGCGCACGTTTTTTGGCTGGCCTGTTTTGGGGCCGTTTTTTGGGCTGTTTTTAGGTCGTTTTCCAGTGCTCCAGCGCCCACGAAGACCAGCTTGCCAAAAACCAGAAGAGCAGCTGTCAACGGTGCACATGCCCACAGAGACGGCTCTGCGTGCCACCTCTGGCACGTGTGCCATAGGTTCGCCATCATGGGTATAGGGTCTCTTGCTTGAGCTGGACTAGAAGACATCCAAGGTCCCTTCCAACTCCGATTCTAGTGTAGTCTAGTCTCTTCTCTTCTCTTCTCTTCTCTTCTCTTCTCTTCTCTTCTCTTCTCTTCTCTTCTCTTCTCTTCTCTTCTCTTCTCCTATTCTCCTATTCTCCTATTCTATTCCAGTCTACTCTAATCTCTTCTCTTCTCCTCTTCTCCTCTTCTTCTCTTCTCCTCTTCTATTCCAATCTATTCTCTTCTCTTCTTTTCTCTTTTCCCTTTCCTTCTCTTCTCTTCTCTTCTCTTCTCTTCTCTTCTCTTCTCTTCTCTTCTCTTCTCTTCTCTTCTCTTCTCTTCTTCTCCTATTCTCCTATTCTATTCCAGTCTACTCTACTCTCTCCTCTTCTCCTCTTCTCCTCTTCTCCTCTTCTATTCCAATCTATTCTCTTCTCTTCTTTTCTCTTTTCTCTTCTCTTCTCTTCTCTTCTCTTCTCTTCTCTTCTCTTCTCTTCTCTTCTCTTCTCTTCTCTTCTCTTCTCTTCTCTCTCCTCTCCTCTCCTCTCCTCTCCTCTCCTCTCCTCTCCTCTCCTCTCCTCTCCTCTCCTCTCCTTGTATTCTGTTTCTATCCTTTCTCTCTTCTCTTCTCTTCTCTTCTCTTCTCTTCTCTTCTCTTCTCTTCTCTTCTCTTCTCTTCTCTTCTCTTCTCTTCCCTTCCCTTCCCTTCCCTTCCCTTCCCTTCCCTTCCCTTCCCTTCCCTTCCCTTCCCTTCTCTTCTTCTCCTCTTCTCCCCTTCTATTCCAGTCTCTTCTCTTCTCTTCCCTTCCCTTCCCTTCCCTTCCCTTCCCTTCTTCTCTTCTCCTCTTCTCCTCTTCTCCTTTTTTATTCCAGTCTCTCCTCTCCTCTCCTCTCTCCTCTCCTCTCCTCTCCTCTCCTCTCCTCTCCTCTCCTCTCCTCTCCTCTCCTCTCCTCTTCCCTTCCCTTCCCTTCCCTTCTCTTCCCTTCTCTCTTCTTCTCCTCTTCTCCTCTTCTATTCCAGTCTCTTCTCTTCTCTTCTCTTCTCTTCTCTTCTCTTCTCTTCTCTTCTCTTCCCTTCCCTTCCCTTCCCTTCCCTTCCCTTCCATTCTTCTCTTCTCCTCTTCTCCTCTTCTCCTCTTCTCCTTTTTTATTCCAGTCTCTCCTCTCCACTCCTCTCCTCTCCTCTCCTCTCCTCTCCTCTCCTCTCCTCTCCTCTCCTCTCCTCTCCTCTTCTCTTCTCTTCTCTTCTCTTCTCTTCTCTTCTCTTCTCTTCTCTTCCCTTCCCTTCCCTTCCCTTCCCTTCCCTTCCCTTCCATTCTTCTCTTCTCCTCTTCTCCTCTTCTCCTTTTTTATTCCAGTCTCTCCTCTCCACTCCTCTCCTCTCTCTCCTCTCTCTCCTCTCCTCTCCTCTCCTCTCCTCTCCTCTCCTCTCCTCTCCTCTCCTCTCCTCTTCTCTTCTCTTCTCTTCCCTTCCCTTCAATTCCCTACCCTACTCTTCACTTCTCTCTTCTCCTGTTCTGTTCTGTTCTGTTCTGTTCCGTTCCGTTCCGTTCCGTTCCGTTCCCTTCCACTCCATTCATCCCAACATTTTTGTTTATATCATGGGGACCAAAACTAGAATGTTGTTCTAATTCAGCAGCTGGGCTCCCCTTGACTGAATGAAGCCTGACGCATGAATATAGTCATTATGATGAGCTTCTAGGACAGAACAGATGAAGAAAGCGTCTCTGTATATTAGGACCGGTGGGGATATGAGCATGGACAATACCCTTCTGTGTTTCCTTTGTAAGGCAATGCAATAGCTCCAGGCTGGTACTTCACTAGGGGGGGAAAAACCCCATTGAATAATGCTAGAAGCTGTTTGCTTTATACCAGGAGTCTCCAAACTTGGCAACTTTAAGTTTGAGGACTTCAACTCCCAGAATTCCTCAGCCAGCCATGCTTAAAGAACACAGTGTTCATTTAATAGCCTGGATTCACTTAACGACTGTCACAAAAATGGTCATAAAATCAGGTTGGTCATACGACCGGCCTGTTTTACGACCGTCACAACTTATGACTGTGATAGGCAGGCTCCATTACAGTCATAATCTGAGAACTACCTGTAACAGCAAATCACGTAGGTACATGGCTTACAGGAAAACTACATCTCGTTCTCAACTTACAACGGTTCATTTAGTGACCATTCAAAGTTACAACGGCAGTGGAAAAAAACGTGACTTAGAACGGCCGTTGCAGCCTCCCCATGGCCATGTGATCAAAATTCAGATGCTTGGCACCTGACTCACATTTATGACAGTTGCAGTGTTCCTGGGATACTGTGATCTCCTTTTGCGACCTTCTGACAAGCAAAGTCAATGGGGAAGCCACGTTCGCTGAACAACCCTGTTAGTAGCTTAAACCCAGCAGTGATTCACTTAACAACCATGGCAAGAAAGGTCATTTGTTGTTGTTAGTTGCGAAGTCGTGTCCAACCCGTTGTGACCCCGTGGACAATGTTCCTCCAGGCCTTCCTGTCCTCTATCATCCTCTGGAGTCAGTGGTGGGTTCCTCCCGGTTTGGCCCACTTCGGCTGAGCTGGTAGCGGTGACGATATGACGTCACTGAACCAGTTCTGCTCCCCACCCACCCACCCTATAGCTGATCAGTGTTAAAAGAAAACAAATGAGTAGACCGGTGCCTGCAAAAATACATGAGTAGATCAGTGCCTGCAAAAAATAAATGGGTAGACCAGTGCCTGCAAAAATACATGAGTAGATCAGTGCCTGCAAAAAATAAATGGGTAGACCAGTGCCTGCAAAAATGCATGAGTAGATCAGTGCCTGCAAAAAAATAAATGGGTAGACTAATGCCTGCAAAAATAAATGAGTAGACCAGTGCCTGCAAAAATACATGAGTAGATCAGTGCCTGCAAAAATACATGAGTAGATCAATGCCTGCAAAAATAAATGGGTAGACCAGTGCCTGCAAAAATACATGAGTAGATCAGTGCCTGCAAAAATAAATGGGGAGATCAGTGCCTGCAAAAATGCATGAGTAGATCAGTGCCTACAAAAATAAATGGGGAGATCAGTGCCTGCAAAAATGCATGAGTAGATCAGTGCCTGCAAAAATAAATGGGGAGATCAGTGCCTGCAAAAATGCATGAGTAGATCAGTGCCTACAAAAATAAATGGGTAGACCAGTGCCTGCAAAAATACATGAGTAGATCAGTGCCTGCAAAAAATAAATGGGTAGACCAGTGCCTGCAAAAATGCATGAGTAGATCAGTGCCTGCAAAAAAATAAATGGGTAGACTAATGCCTGCAAAAATAAATGAGTAGACCAGTGCCTGCAAAAATACATGAGTAGATCAGTGCCTGCAAAAATACATGAGTAGATCAATGCCTGCAAAAATAAATGGGTAGACCAGTGCCTGCAAAAATACATGAGTAGATCAGTGCCTGCAAAAATAAATGGGGAGATCAGTGCCTGCAAAAATGCATGAGTAGATCAGTGCCTACAAAAATAAATGGGTAGACCAGTGCCTGCAAAAATACATGAGTAGACCAACGCTTGCAACAATACATGAGTAGATCAGTGCCTGCAGAAATAAATGGGTAGACCAGTGCCTGCAAAAATGCATGAGTAGATCAGTGCCTACAAAAATAAATGGGTAGACCAGCGCCTGCAAAAATACATGAGTAGATCGGTACAGCTCTGCAAGCAGTTAAAAGCCTGGTACTCCAGTACCTCTGCTAAATCCTAAAGAATTGTCACATGACTATCAAGCCACGCCCACAAAATAAGCCACGCCCACAGAACCAGTAGTAAAAAAATTTAGAACCCACCCCTGTCTGGAGTTCATTTAAGTTCATGCCAACTGCTTCAGTGACTCCATCCAGCCACCTCCTTCTCTGCCGTCCCCTTCTTCTTTTGCCCTCCATCATTCCCAGCATTAGGCTCTTCTCCAGGGAGTCCTTCCTTCTCATTAGGTGGCCAAAGGATTTGAGTTTCCTCTTCAGGATCTGGCCTTCTAAAGAGCAGTCAGGGTTGATCTCCTCTAGGACTGACTGGGTTGATTCCCTTGCAGTCCAAGGGACTCGCAGGAGTCTTCTCCAGCACCATAGGCCTCAATTCTTTGATGCTCAGCCTTCCTTATGGTCCAACTTTCCCAGCCATACATTGCAACTGGGAACACAGTAGCCTTGACTATACGCACTTTCACTGGCAGGGTGATGTCTCTGCTTTTTAGTATGCTGTCTAGATTTGCCATGGGGCAAAACCCACTTAACTAATAGTCTCGCTTAGCAAGAGAAATGTTGGGTTCCATTGTTGTCATAAGCCGAGGGCTGCTTGTACCCAGATCTGTAGAGTTCCTTTCAATGCAGAGTTGTCTCCATTTTTTTATTTTTACTTTAAACCTGAGATCTGTTCAACCAGAATTCCCTTGCAGGCGTGACCCTTTGGCCACTGAATGACAGCCTTTTCTCCTCTTTGCATCTCTTTGCTTCTCATCTTCGCAACGTCCTCGTTCTTTACCTCCATCAGCGTTGCCTTCTGTTCTTCCTCCCTGGGCTCAGCTCTCTTAAGGGCCATCCCCAAAAGTAAAGCGTTCTGGGGAAAATATTGTGCTTATTAAGGATAAGTTATTTCTGTTGCGGAGTTCAGGAGGCCAGCGCAATGAAGCAACCGCTTCAGAGAGTTCCTCCTGGGAGCTTCAGAACAGAGAGCCGAATGTACGTAGGCCAAGCACAGCCTGTTCAACAGCAACTTCCCACCGGGAAGCATAAAACGCTTCCACTCATTGTCCCAGCTGTAAATTATCTAGCAAGTAGTATAACACACACATACGTTCGAACAGCAGAGAAAGCTCTTGGGGACTCGCAGTGCGAGTGCACTTCGAACGGCTGTTTTGGATAGAGCAGGGAGATGGATGGGCTTACTAATTCGATCAGGAGGGGCAGCTAAAAGTGCATTGCGCGCGGTTCTAACAGGAGAATCCAGGTAAAGGTTATTTATTTATTTATTTTATTTATTGAATTTCTAGACCGCCCTTCTCCCAAAGGACTCAGGGCGGTGAACAGATTAAGATTTCATATACATATAAATATATTTTATAAACAGTAAATAATAAATTAAGTCAACTTGGTGTATCTACTAAGACCTTGGCGTAGAATTTTGATGTTTATGCTAGCCCTGCTTGTTGAAATAGAAAGGTCTTCAGGGCACGTTGGAAAGTGCGAAGATCTGGGATTATTCGTATTCCAGGTGGTATTTTGTTCCAAAGCGTAGGTGCCCCCACAGAGAAGGCCCTCTCCCTTGGAACCACCAGACGACATTGTTTTAATGATGGTACCATGAGTAGGCCTACACTGTGAGAGCGTATTGATTGGTGGGAGGTTATCGGTTGCAGCAGGTGGTCTCGTAAGTACTCAGGTCCTAAGCCATGGAGCACTTTAAAAGTAAGAACCAACACCTTGAAGCGCACTCAGAAGGCCACCGGAAGCCAGTGCAGCTCGCGTAGAAGAGGTGTTACATGCGAGCACCATGTTGCTCCCATAATTACTCGCGCAGCTGCATTCTGGGTGCACTTCAAGAGGAGCCCCATGTAGAGAGCATTGCAGTAGTCAAGTCGGGAAAAGACGAGGGCTTGAGTGACTGTGCGTAATGATAATAATAATAAAAATTATGGATAGCGCCAGTGGTGAAATCCAATTTTTTTTTACTTCTGTGGGTGTGGCTTGTTGGGCATGGCAGGGGAAGGATACTGCAAAATCTCCATTCCCACCCCACTCCAGGGGAAGGATTCTGCACTCCAGGGGAAGGATACTTGAGAAGCACCCGGAGGCTCCAACTGGTCCAGAATGTGGCCGCGCGAGTGATAATGGCGGCGACTCATCGCTCCCATGTAACACCCCTCTTGTGCGAGCTGCACTGGCTCCTGGTGGTCTTCCGGGTGCGTTTCAAGGTATTGGTTACCACCTTTAAAGCTCTCCATGGCTTAGGATCTGGATATTTACAGGACCGCCTTCTGCCACCAATTGCCTCCCACCGCCCGATACGCCCTCACAGAGAGGGACTCCTCAGGGTGCCGTCGGCCAACCAATATCTACTGGCGACATCCAGGGGGAGAGCCTTCTCTGTGGGGGTCGAGCCCTATGGAACAATTTGCCCCCGGACCTACAAAGAATCCACAATCTCCGTGCCTTCCGGCATCCTCTGAAGACACTATTATTCCAGCACGCCGGGCTGATGGAACAATGATTTTAATTGGGTTTTTAATGGTTTTAAAATGGTTTTAGCTGGGAGTTTTAAATTTGGCCAATAGGATTGAATTATTTTAAATGATTTTTAAATTTTGTCTTGTATATGGTTTTATCACGGCTGTTCACCGCCCTGAGTCCTTTATTCTATACAAATAGAATAAAATAAAATAAAATACATAAAATCCCCATTCCCTCCCCACTCCTGGGGGAAGGATATTGCAAAATCTCTATTCCCACCCCACTCTGGGGCCAGCCAGAGGTGGTATTTGCTAGTTCTCCGAACTGCTCAAAATTTCCACTACCAGTTCTCCAGAACCTGTCAGAATCTGCTGGATTTCACCCCTGGATAGCGCCAGTGATGGCATTCAGCCGGTTCTATCCGGTTCAAGTGAATCGGTAGCGCCCACCCGCCTGGACGTTATCATGTCCCGTTTTTGACCCTCTGCGCATACGTGGAAGGCTCACATTTGCGCATGAGTACGCGCTCACATTTGCGAACCGGTAGCGAAAGTAAGTGAATACCATCCCTGGATAGCGTGTATAGGGAGATGTTTTGAGTTTCACCTGGATGACTGGTCCTGTTTCCAATGGATCGATATTGATTGCTTGTCCCACAATCAACCAGATGTTTAGATGGGTTTGGCCATGTTTTCTGCACCTCGCGAGTCTTTCCCAAGGACCCGGGACAGACAGATGACGATTTTGACATGTTAAAGCAAGGGTGTCAAATTTGATTTCATTGAGGGCTGCATCAGGGTTGCGTTTGACCTCAGTGGGGCCGGGGATGTACGGCCAGTGTGGCCAGCTCCACGTCACTCATCAAGGCTCTGTTTTCAGCCGCACGCTGCCTGCCCAGCAGTGATGGGGTTGCCCCCGGTTCGGACCGGTTCGCAAGAACCGATAGTAAAACCGGCAGGAGGCTCCGCCCACTGACCACGGACGTCATCAAAGTTGATCTGCCCAGGCATGATGCGAACCTGTAGTAAAGGTAAGTAGAACCCAACCCTACTGCCCAGGCTCCATTTTTGTCCGCAACGGCCTCCTGCTACCCTCTGTAGGAGGCCATCACAGCCAAAAATGGAACCCGGGTGGACTGGGCACAGCGTCACCGAGCTCCGTTTTCACTGGCACAGGCTTTGTGAGCCGGTCCTTCACTGTTTCCAGGGTGGGCCCGCAGGCCAGATCTAAGCATCCCACAAATCGGATTTGGCCTGCAGGATTAGGATTAGGGCTAGGGTTAGGGTTAGGGTCAGGGTCAGGGTCAGGGTTAGGGTTAGGGGTAGGGGTAGGGCTAGGGGTAGGGGTAGGGCTAGGGCTAGGGCTAGGGCTAGGGCTAGGGCTAGGGCTAGGGTTAGGGTTAAGGTTAAGGTTAGGGTTAGCTGAGTTTAACACCCCTGTGTTAAAGGTATCATCACAGAGTAACAGAGTTGGAAGGGACCTTGGAGGTCTTCTAACTCCCCTGCTGAGGCAGGAAACCCTACATCATTTCAGACAAGCGACTGTCCAATTTCTTCTTAAAGACTTGCAGTGATGGGAGCGCCCACAACTTCTGAAGACAAGTCGTTTCACTGGTTAATTGTTCTCAACGACTAAGAAATTTCTCCTTGTTTCTAGGTTGGTCCTCTCCTTGATTAAGTTCCCATCCATTGCTTCTTCTCCTACCTTTGTATAAATAATCTAATTTCCCAGCCATCGTGTCCACACCTCTTTAAAAACGTTGTTGAGAAAAGACTGATCTCGAGTATTTCACCATTTGGGGCAGGGGGAGCACCTTCTCTATTTGCAGCCTTCTTCTATTCATTTCGAGGTTATATTTTGAGGTTGTATTTCTCTAAAGCATTGGAACGGCACTCATATTTCTTTGAAATGAAGCCATGCGTGGGTTTCTAATGAACTGAGAAATTTTGCCAGGCAGTTCATAACTCACTTCTTTCTTCTGTGAAAGGGAAGCTCTGATACACCCTAGAGTAAGGTCTGCAAGACCCCCTCCACCTCCAGTTTTGTAAGGCTGACAATGAAGAGCTGGCTTCACACCATAAACCAAATCTGGTTACTGAAGACATCTATCTTCTGGGTTTGGATAATACGTTGAATCATAAATGAGCTGAGTCTAAATGACTTGCTTAAACATGGGGCACGCTGGCGAATCACAGTATATGGCAGAATGCATGGCCTGTCGTGCGAATCCCGCTCTCGTTCACGCCTGGTCTGGGTTTATTTTTGCAGTCAAGGAAGGAAAGGTTTATCAGGCAAGCAATGCAGCTCCTCAAAAGGTTGTATTTTACTTGATCGTGCACATAGCTTGGTTCTAGCATTTGGGCAGCTATGTGTTGTCTCGATAGAGGACAATAGTTGGAGCTCAGGGTTGACATGACTAGGAAACATCATCAGTCTAGAAGGGAGTGAGGTTTGCTCTCAATTTATATTCTTGTGGCTCGCCGTGTCAACATTGGTAGGAATGGCCTTGTTAAGGATATTGTTGTGTTAACCAACCAGCAGTGGGTAGAGCACAGGAAAACGGTGCTGAGAGCAATGAATAAGATACATACAAACTGGTTTATCAAAGGTTTTTACTTTACAGTGAAAAAACAATCTCACAGTCTTTAATCAATCCAAGTCTTTGCCAGTTAAATCAGTCCAGTGATAACAAAAATCTTCTTACCATACAAAACAGCAGTAGCTAACAATAGCAAGTTCACGCTGGTAACAAACTACGATGGTAGCATATCCATCCACGATGAGAGCACGATGGTAGCATAACATCAATGACTACATTTCAGCTCCCTTCTTAAATACGGTTACAACAGAGCTGATCCAATTAGGATATAATGACTCAGCATTACAATGACTCAGCAGTACGACTTAAAGTCATATAATACATATTCATGTTAAAGTCATAGAACACATATTGTCCATATATTGCCTGGACAACCTGTTAGGCTTATACCATATTCTAACAGGTCTTGGTGATTCTTTGGTGGCGTTGTTAGTGTCAACCATAGGTGGGCTTAAGTAGTTTGGAGAACCGGCAAATACCACCTATAACTGGCCCCAGAGTGGGGTAGGAATGGGGATTTTGCAGTATCCTTCCCCTGCCACGCCCACCAAGCCACGCCCACCAAGCCACACCACGCCCACCAAGCCACGCCCACAGAACCGTTAGTAAAAAAAATTGGATTTCACCACTGTGACAAGGTATTATCATCAGTGCTAGGAAGGAGCACTGTGTTGTGGCCCTGTCCTCTGAGCCTATCCCATTGGAGGAAGGAAGCTCTGAGCAGGAGGAAGAGGAGCCAGCCAGATCTCCCAGCCCCCCCCCCCTCTGGCACCGTCTCAGGTGCCAGCTGAAAGAGAGCCAAGTAGTGGGGAAACAGGTGTCTCAGATGAGAGTGAGGGAGAGACGTCATTCCTGGACGCACGCCAAAGAAGACGAGATAAACGCTTACTGCAGCTGCGGAGACGCATGAGGGAATAGACCTGAGTCACTGGACTGGAGTCATAGGATCAATGAGTCACTGGACCACACCCAGAGACTATATAATAGACAGAGGGGTGGTAATGATCTCTGTGATGAACAAATACTCTATCGGATAGGCATTGGAGTTACAAGCTGAAGCTGATCAGAGACTTTGCTGAATATTTGTGGTGCTTTTCTTTCTGTGTATTATTAAAGTCCTTGGCAGACGGTGTGCATATCGCTGCCAAGTTTGAGATAAGAACTGTGGAGTGTGCCAAGTGCTTCCTTAACCTTCGACTGGCTGTGTTTTTGTGGGTATCTGCAGAGGGGGACAGATCACACTGTTTCATCCCAAAAGGTCTCAGCACTCCTTACTAGCACTGATGATGTTACCAAGTTAGGTAATGAAACGCCTGCAAGAAAACAAGCAAGCTCAGAGAGCACCGAGGACCCTTTATCGTATGTTATAGATGGGGGTTTTTTTTCCTCTGGGGCTGCTGGGTCTTATTTAGGATGATTTGGAGGGCTTTAGATGGATTGTGTGCTACACTCGGCCATGTGGTTGTAATAGTCTGTTGGCGGTGTGTCAGATGTTTTTGATGTATGGCAGTGTTTCCCTTTTTACAGCTTGTTTTGGTTCTGCTGGGTTGGGTTGATGGTCAGGCACTTTTGATGAAGTTGCACGGATATTGGTTTTGTTGGAACATGTTGTCCAGATGATCTTTTTCTGATGTTCAGGGTTGCTCTCGTTGTCCCTTTTATTATGTCGTCTCTTCTGTTGTCTCTTTTCATTTGAGAAGGGAGGGAGAGGTGGAAGGAAGAGAAGAGAGAAGGAATAATGGATGGAAACTGAACAAACTGATTATGGAAACTGATTATGGGAGCGACACGGCGCTCCCGTGTAACATCTCTCCTGCGTGAGCTGCACTGGTTCCTAGTAGTCTTCCGGGTGCGATTCAAGGTGTTGGTTACCATCTTCAAGGTGCTCCATGGCTTAGGACCCGTTTACTTATGAGATCGCCTTCTGCCACCGATGGCCTCCCACCAACCAACACACTCCCACAGAGAGAGACTCCTCAGGGTGTCGTCGGTCAAACAATGTCGACCGGCGACCCCCAGGGGGAGAGCCTTCTCTGTGGGAGCACCCACCCTCTGGAATGAATTGCCCCCGGGGATACATAGGATTCCTGACCTGCGTATCTTTCGCTGTGCCCTTAAGACCTTACTATTCCAACAGGCTGGGCTGGCTAAATAAGGAATTGGAACTGGGTGTCTTAATCTTTGAGTTTTTAATTTGGGGCCAAATTATTTAATCTGTTTTTAAATTGTTTTTAAATTTTGCATTATATGCTGTTTTATTGTGGCTGTACACCACCCTGAGTTCTTCGGGAGAAGGGCGATATAAAAAATCTAAAAAATAAATAAAAAAATAAATGAATGAATGAATGAATGAATGAATAAACAAGGAGAGATTTAACCTGGAAATAAGGAGAAATTTTCTGACAGTGAGAACCATCAACCGATGGAACAGAAGTTGCCTTCAGAAGTTATGGGAGCTCCATCACTGGAGGTTTTCATGAAGAGATTGGACTGCCATTTGTCAGAAATGACGGAGGGTCTCCTGCTTGAACGGGGGGTTGGACTGGGTGGGGGGAGTGGGGGGGTGGGGGCGGTGTTCCCAGAAATCTCTTTTTGTTCTTCAATTGTGTAAGTCTTTTTGAGAGGCTTTGAGACCTTCTGGGATGGTATTCACACAAACATTTAACTGAGATAGTCAGAGAGATGGGGGCTCCTTTTGCATAATGGATCCTCCACCAGAGGACATTATAAAACCCTCTCTCTCTCTATTCCCCACCTTTTGCACCTATCTACAGACCCATAGAAACCCACAGAGGTTTCTCACCAAGACTGACGAGCCTATTTTCCCTAAATTAGCTAGAATCTTCCCGTTAGAAAAATGGTAAAGATTTAAGAGCCTGGCTGGATTTCAGAGATGGGTTTGTGTTGTATAATTTATTGGCTGGATGAGAAGGGCAAGGAAGCTCATAAAATACAGGGCCGGTCTCCCCAACCTGCTGCTGGCTTTTCTAATGGGAGGGAGGGAGGGAGAGAGAGAGAGAAAGGAAGACAGAGAGAGAAAGAGAGACACACAGAGAGAGAGAGACGCAGAGACAAAGAGACACACACACAGAGAGAAAGAGACACAGAGAGACAGAGAGAGAGGGAGACAGAGAGACAGACAGACTGACAGACAGATAGAGAGAGAGACAGAGACAGAGAGAAAGAGACAGAGACAGAGAGAGGGAGACAGAGAGACAGAGACAGAGATACACAGAGAGAGAGAGAAAGAGACAGAGACACAGAGACAGAGACACAGAGACAGAGATACACACACAGAGAGAGAAAGAGACACAGAGAGAGAGGGAGACAGACAGACAGAGAGAGAGACAGAGACAGAGAGACAGAGACAGAGAGAAAGAGACAAAGACACAGAGAGAGAGAGAGAGACAGAGACAGAGACACAGAGACACAGAGACAGAGATACACACACAGAGAGAGAAAGAGACAGAGAGAGAGGGGGGGAGACAGACAGACAGAGAGAGAGACAGAGACAGAGAGACAGAGACAGAGAGAGACAGAGACAGAGATGGGGTGCTCTCATGACCCAAGAAAGCTCCAAAGGGCTGGAGCAAAAATGGGAAATGCCAGGCTTGTTTAGGTGAAAAGGAGGCCCAACGGGAGTTTTCAGAGACTGCAACAACAAAGAGTGATTGTTAGGTAGCTTGGCAGCATTAGAAATGATGTCCATGATAATAATAATTAAAAAAAAGTGCTCGAAAAAAGCAGCTTTAGGTTTTGCGTTCATACCTGGATTTTATTTTATTATTTTATTTTATTTTATTTTATTTTATTATTTTATTTTATTTTATTTTATTTTATTTTATTTATTTTATTTTATTTTATTTTATTTTATTTTATTTTATTTTATTTTATTTTATTTTATTTTATTTATTTTATTTTATTTTATTTTATTTTATTTTATTATTTTATTTTATTATTTTATTTTATTTTATTATTTTATTTTATTTTATTATTTTATTTTATTTTATTTTATTTTATTATTTTATTTTATTTTATTTTATTTTATTTTTTATTTATTTTCATTATATATTTTTTTATTTTATTATTTATATTCTGCCTTTATTATTTTTATGAGTAACACAGCACACACAATATTCCTTCTCTTCCTATTTTCTGCACCACAACAGTCCTGTGAAGTGAGCTGAGCTGAGCTGAGAGAGAATGACTGGCCCAAAGTCACCCAGCTGGCTTTCATGTCTAAAATGGGACTAGCACTCACAGTCTCCTGGTGATTGGCCCAAAGTCATCCAGCCAATTTTCATGCCTAATAAAGGACTAGAACTCACAACCTCCTGGTGATCGGCCCAAAGTCATCCAGCCAGCTTTTATGACTAAGGTAGGACTAGAACCAGGAGTGGGCTGCTGGGGGTTCACAGGAGTTCGGGAGAACCTCTATCTAAGATTCTGGAGAACCCCCAAATCCCACTCCTGGCTGTCCCTGCCCCCCCACCCTCCGAAGAGTCACCGTGCGGCCTGTTTTGGATGCAGGTAAGTGCAGGGTGCGTACAGAGGCTTGGGGAGGGTGAAAAATGGGTCTACCAGAAGTTCAGGAAGGACGGGAAAGGGCCCAGAGAGCCCCTGGAGCCTGGGGAGGCTGTTTTCAGTCTCCCATAGGCTCGAGGAAAGCCTCTGGAGCCCAGGGAGGGCAAAAACGCCCCGCCCCCATGGTGCAGGAGGAAGACTAGGCCACTCCCCCCATGGCCATGCCCACCCAGCAACCGGTTGGAGAACCCCTTGCTAAAATTTTTGAAGCCCACCCCGGACTAGAACTCACAGCCTCCTGGTGATTGGCCCAAAGTCACCCAGCCAGCTTTTATGCCTAAAGTGAGACTAGAACTCACAGCCTCCTGGCTTCCAGCCTACGTGCCTTAACCACCAAACCAAACTGATTCTCTTAATTTGTAGGTGAAGGGATTCTCGGGCCTTAAATCTGGATTCCCTATCCATTTTGCCTATCAGAAAGTCACAAAAGGTGATCACGTGACCCGGGATATTGCATCCATCATCAATATGCGCTAGTTGCCAAGCATCTGAATTTTGATCACATGCCCATGGGGATGCTGCAACGGTCATAAGTGTGGAAACCGGTCATAAGTCACTGTGCTATTGTAACTTTGAATAGTCACTAAACCAGTGATTGTAAGTTGAGGATTACCTATAGAGAACCAAATAAATTAAAGGTAAGAAAAGAAAAAGAATTTTTTTTATATATGATGATAAGAGCCTTGGTGACGCAACAGATTAAAGTACTGTTAAGTAACACCAGCTGTCTGCAATTACTGCAAGTTCGAATCTCACCAGGCTCAAGGTCGACTCAGCCTTCCATCCTTTCTAAGGTGGGTAAAATGAGGACCCCATTTGTGGGGGCAATAAGCTGACTTTGTATAAAATATACAAAAGTATGAAGGCTATTGCTTAAAACATTGTAAGCTGCCCTGAGTCTCCGGAGAAGGGGGGCATATAAACCAATTTTTTTTTAAAAAAAAAAGCCTTCCATCCTTCCGAGGTAGGTAAAATGAGGACCCGGATTGTGAGGGCAATAAGCTGACTTTGTATAAAAAAGAATACCGCTGGGGCGGGGGGCGAAAGCCCTACTAAGCAGGTATATACAAAAGTATGAAAGCTATTGCTTAACACATTGTAAGCCGCCCTGAGTCTCCGGAGAAGGGCGGCATATAAATTGAATTAATAAATAAATGATGTTTATATCCGTTTAAGCCGCCTTGAGTTGCCATGGGCAAATAGGCAGCAATATAAATTTACTAATAAATAAAAATAAATAATACATATAATTACACCAATAGAATAGAATAGAATAGAATGGAATGGAATGGAATGGAATGGAATGGAATGGAATGGAATGGAATAGAATAGAATAGAATAGAATAGAATAGAATAGAATAGAATAGAATAGAATAGAATAGAATAGAATAGAATAGAATAGAATAGAATATAGAAAATGAAGGGAAGGGAAGGGAAGATAGATTAGAGAATAGAGTAGCGTAGAATAGAATAGAATAGAATAGAATAGAATAGAATAGAATAGAATAGAATAGAATAGAATAGAATAGAATAGAATAGAATAGAATAGAATAGATCTGGAAGTGGCCTTGGAGGTCTTATAGTCCAGCCCCATCTTCATCTTTTTCATCCTTACAAACCATCTCAACTCCCTTCACTTTTCTATAGCAAGGAAAGATTTTCTAAGTGTGCTGAACTTCACACTTAACTTTCTTTAGAAAGCTCTCAGGACAATATTGGGACTATGACCAATTCTAATTTCCAGAGAATTCTTGGCAAATTGCATTTTCCCTTAAGAAGATCGTCCTTCCCTGGCAAACGTCCAATGTCGTTTTTAATGTCACAATTTCAGATTTTGCATGACATTCACATAGGACGAGCGAGAGGCCTAGGCACATGTTTGAAAAGAAATACATAATTCAGATGCAAGGAAGATATATGTGTTTGCTCATGCATTGACCTAGATAAGTAAAGTTACCATTTCAGTTCCTTACCGTGGGAAAATCCGGGTGCTTGAAGCAAAATCTAATTCTCAGGGATTTGGTGGGAAGAGGAAAAAAATGGATTCTGGATCCGTGTATTTTTTTTTTTCCCCAAGGATGGGGGCAGCAAATAGAGCAAAAGGACTCGGAAAAATCAAATGATGAAATGCTCTGCCTCCTTTCCCAAATCTGTTGCTAAGCACTTTGGTCTCTAAATGAAAAATCATGTGACTGTGATGGATTTACAACCTCAATTCTCCTGTGGTTGTTAAGAGAAACACGATGGTTATTAAGTAAGACAACGGTGATTTCACATTTGCATTCTCTATTACCGTGTTTCCCCGAAAATAAGACCCTATCTTCAGAAGTGGGTTTCAGCAGGTTCTGACCAGTTCTGGAGAACCGGTAGCAGAAATTGTGAGTAGTTCAGAGAACCAGTAGTAAAAATTCTGACTGGCCCCGCCCCCATCTATTCTCTGCCTCAGATGGGTGGCAAATAATAAATAGAAAAATAAAATAATAATAAAATAATAATAAAATAAAATAAAATAAAATAAAATAAAATAAAATAAAATAAAATAAAATAATAAAATAAAATAAAATAAAATAAAATAAAATAAAATAAAATAAAATAAAATAAAATAAAATAAAATAAAATAAAATAAAATAAAATAAAATAAAATAAAATAAAATAAAATAATGAAATGAAATGAAATAATGAAATGAAACGAAAGAAAAGAAAAGAAAAGAAAAGAAAAGAAAAATGAAAAAATAAATAAAATAAAATAAAATAAATAAAATAAATAAAATAAATAAAATAAATAAAATAAATAAATAAAATAAATAAAATAAATAAAATAAATAAAATAAATAAAATAAATAAAATAAATAAAAAACAAAAAATAAAATAAAATAAATAAATGCATGGCTGCTTTTCTCCCAACCCAGCTGCAGGAGGCTGGGGGGGCAGGGGTAGGTTCTACTTACCTTTACTACCGGTTCGCAGCGGGGCTGCATGTGCGTGATCGCTTTGCTCGCAGAAGCGTTTTGATGACATCGGGGTCGGTGGGCGGAGCCTCCCACCGTTTTTACTACCAGTTCTATAGAATCGGTGCGAACTGGGGGCAACCCACCATTGGCAGGGGGGACTTGGGGGTCTGATTGGCCAGAGGGGTGGCATGTCACAATGAAGAGGAAGAAAACTCTCTGGAATCACCTCCCCTTGGAGCTCCTGACCTTCGCACCTTCCGCTGTGAATTAAAAACTTGGTTATTCAAGTTCCCCGACCTGAGCTGATGGGGTTTTTATGGGTTTTCAAATTTTGTTTGGTTTAACTAGATTTTAACTCTGTACAATGGTTTTGTGGATTTTATTGCTGTGAGCCGCCCTGAGTCCGTTGGAGATAGGGCGGCATATAAACTAAATAAAATAAATAAATAAATAAAAAGAAGGGATACAGTCATGGGGCTGTTGGCAGGGGATGATGGTCCAGTGCGGGAAAAACGTATTTTGTTTAAGAAGCTGCCCTGGTAAAAAAATAAATAAATAAACCTTTGAATCCAGCACAGCTTTCATATATACTCAGGCAGCCCCCCTAAGACATTTTCAGCCAGGAAGAACTTAGTGCTCCCTAAATCTTGCTTCAGCACTGGGAAGAGAGTCTAATGCTCTTCCCCATCAAACAAGAAGCAACAGGCAAATTTATGGGGTGCAGAGCAGAGGTGGGTTTCAGCAGGTTCTGACCTGTTCTGGAGAACCACTAAGTGGAAATTTTGAGTAGTTCGGAGAACTGGTAAATACCACCTCTGACTTGCCCCTCCCCCGTCTATTCTCGGCCTCCCGCGTCCCAGCTGATTGGGAAGAAATGGGGATTTTGCAGTAACCTTCCCCTGGAGTGGGGTGGAAATGGAGATTTTACAATATCTTCCCCTGCCACGCCCACCAAGCCATGCCACGCCCACCAAGCACCGCCCACAGAACCGATAGTCAAAATTTAGGAAACCTACCATTGGTGCAGAGGCCCATCATTCTGGCACTCCAGAGAAGAGGGATTAAATCCACTTCAGCCCACTGCCTCTGCTGCCATCTGACTCCCTCTTGGACACCATGACTTCTCCTCTCCTCTTTCCAAGGTCTAAAGCAGCAGAGAAATCCCCCACTCCACCCTGGTTCTATCTGGGTTGCTGAACTGGTAGCGCCGGCAGGGGGAGGCTCCGCTCACCTGCCGGGAAATCATTATGTCCCGGTTTTTTACCATCTGCACACT
Source organism: Coluber constrictor foxii (assembly GCA_038048745.1). Classification (NCBI taxonomy): domain Eukaryota; kingdom Metazoa; phylum Chordata; class Lepidosauria; order Squamata; family Colubridae; genus Coluber; species Coluber constrictor. Next base: position 167,984 of record JAWJVD010000055.1, read on the forward strand.
GCGCATGCACAGAAGAGGTGCACACGAGCTCCCACATGCTCCCGTTCCTAAACCGGTAGTGAAGGTAAGTGGATTTCCCTGATGTCTACAAGGTAAAGGTAAAGGTTCCCCTCGCACCTATGTGCTAGTCGTTCCTGACTCTAGGGGGCAGTGCTCATCTCCGTTTCAAAGCCGAAGAGCCAGCACTGTCTGAAGACGTCTCCATGGTCATGTGGCTGGCATGTCTAAATGCTAAAGGTGCACGGAACGCTGTTACCTTCCCACCAAAGGTGGTCCCTATAGTTGCATTTTTTTACGTGTTTTCGAACTGCTAGGTTGGCAGAAGCTGGGTAAAATAATGGGGGCTCATCCCATTACGTGGCACTAGGGATTCGAACCGCTGAACTCCTGGCTTTCAATCGACAAGCTCAGTGTCTTAGCCACTGAGCCACTGTTTCATCTAGACTTGGCCAAAGGCTGGAAGGCAACCAACTCTCCCTATACTTTGAACAGGAGAGCCCCTTGGCTGATCACACACACACACACACACACACACACACACACACACACACACACACACACACACACACACACGGCTGGCCTTAGCTGCCACTCCAAGGACACTGCAGATCAGGCACATGGTCCTTGGGTTGCAGGCCACGTGCCTGAGCCTTTGAGGAGAGCAAACGGGCCTGTATCTCCATCCAGCTTGTGTAACCTTGAGATAAGAGGGACCCGACAGTTGTGTGTAACTGGAAGGAAGCTGGGGAGGGGGAAAGACCAGGAGTCTTCTGACCAAGGTTTGCTCATAGTCTGATCTGCAAAACTTCTTTGTACTCCACCATCACTGCCCGCTTCCACCTATAGAAGGCATCTATAGAAGATGGCGCAGCTTATTTCTCATTAGTTTTGCAGGGCAGCTGGTGGGACTTATATGAAGAGGTCCTGAAGTCAACCTGCCCCAACCTGCAACCAGGATTGGCGGAATCAACTGCCAATCTGAAGTGATTTCTTTTTTTAATTAGATTTATTTTAGATTCTTTTAGATTAATTTAGATTCTTCTCCAGAGACTCAGGGCGGCTTACAATGCACTAAGCAATTGCCTCAACCTGCAACCAGGATTGGCAGACTCAACTGTCAATCTGAATTGAGTTGCCCCAACCTGCAACCAGGATTGGCGGAATCAACTGCCAATCTGAAGTGATTTCTTTTTTTAATTAGATTTATTTTAGATTCTTTTAGATTAATTTAGATTCTTCTCCAGAGACTCAGGGCGGCTTACAATGCGCTAAGCAATTGCCTCAACCTGCAACCAGGATTGGCAGAATCAACTGTCAATCTGAATTGAGTTGCCCCAACGTGCAACCAGGATTGGCAGAATCAACTGCCAATCTGAAGTGAGTTGTCCCAACCTGCAACCAGCATTGGCAGAATCAACTGCCAATCTGAAGTGAGTTGCCCCAACCTGCAACCAGGATTGGCAGAATCAACTGCCAATCTGGGGTGAGAGGTCATACAACCAATCCTCCCCAATCCTCAACCAGCTGATTTCAGCTGATGAAAATCCTAGCTACAGGTAGTCCTCGATGTACGACCAGAACTGAGCTCAACATTTCCGTTGCTAAGCAAGATAATTGTTAAGCGAGTTTTGTCCCATTTTATGACCTTTCTAGGCACAGTTGATAAGCGAATCATTGTAGTTGTTAAGTTGGTCACATGGTTTGGTTCCAATCTGGGATCTGAATAAAATATTTGGATGTGGCTAAACCTCCAAAATCTTTTTCATCAAAAATGATTGCAATAGTCCTTTACTGACAACCATTCATTTAGTGACCGATCCAAGTTACAGAGGCTGGTCCTCACACTTACAACTTCACCCCCACGGGTCACATGATCAGAATTTGGGCACTTAGCAACCAGAGATGTATTTACAATGGTTACGGCATCCTAGGATCAGGTGATCATCATTGGTGATCTTCCCAATCAGCTTCTGACACACAAACTCAAGGAGGGAACTAGATTCATTTAACGACTGTATGATTCACTTAACGACCGCACCGATTTGTCTAGCAAACGTGGCAAAAAGATGAGAGCAAAACTCATTTAACAACTGTTTTGCTTAGCAATGGAAATTTTGGCCTCAATTGCAGTCATGAGTCGAGGATCACCTGTATCACAGTGGAAGACCCACACTACCCCACAGACAACCTCCTTGGCTATTGTTAAGAGATGAGATTCTCCCTGGGGGCAGAACCAGTGGTGGGTTGCTCCTGGTTCGCACCGGTTCACAAGAACCAGTAGTAAAAATTTGTAGTAGTTTGGAGAACCGGTAATAACATTGGCTGGCCACGCCCCCAAACTGGTCCCCGGCCAGGTTGCCCCTCGCTTATTCCATCCACCTCATCAGTGGCTTTTTTTTTCTTTTAAAAGCATTTTTTCTACAACCTCTTCAGCCAAAGAGGTTGTAGGAAAAAAAATGCCTTTAAAAGCCTCTGGCGATCCCAGCTGAGTTGCCTGATCGTCAGAGGCTTCTAAAAGCATTTTTTTTTTCTGCAACCTCTTAAAGTTGTAGAAAAAATGCTTTTAAAAGTAAAAAGTAAGTAAAAAAAAAAGTTGGCCACGCCCACCCAATCACATTATCCCCACCACCACCAAGCCATGCCCACAAAATAAGCCACGCCCACAGAACCGGTAGTAAAACATTTTAGAACTCACCCCTGGGCAGAACTGTAGATGGAGACAGTCTTCTCAGCTTGGTTAAGCCTTTGTTGTCCCTGTAACTCAAGATAAAGCTCCTGCTGGCCCTTTGAAGAGAGATTTTATATAAAGCACTTTCCAGAGCACTTTAATCTTTGCAGGCAATGGCTGGCAAGGCTGGCTTCGTAAACACCCAACTTGGTGGATCAAAACTGGGCATTTAACAATGCCACCTTCCGTCCCCTTGCAGCTGCCCTTCTTCCTTCTCTTTTCCCATCGCCGCAGAATTCAGCAAGGGCATGAAAAGACTGATAAATTGTGCTGCAGATACATAGCCAGTTATTGGTTACAACGGTGTTTCTCAACCTTGGTGACTTTAAGGGTGGATTTCAACGCCCTGAATTCCCCAACCAGCGTGGGAGTTAGCAAGCTTAGTAAGTTGAAGATGGGAGGACTTCAACTCCCAGAATTCCCCAACCAGCATGGGAGTTAGCAAGCTTAGTAAATTGAAGATTGGAAGACTTCAACACCCAGAATTCCCCAACCAGCGTGGGAGTTAGCAAGCTTAGTAAGTTGAAGATGGGAAGACTTCAACGCCCAGAATTACTCAACAGATATTCTGGCTGGGGAATTCTGGGAGTTGAAGTCCACTCATCTTAAAGTTGCCAAGGCTGAGAAACACTGGATTACAACATTGCAATCCTGCCAGACCTGCTGCCTCTGCCTGTCTGGCAGAGCCAGCAAATTGATCACCGTACCACCATTATCCTGGGTAGTCGTTGACTTACAACCATTCATTTTTTTTTACCATTCAAATTTACAACAGCACTGGAAAAAGCGACTGATGACTTTTTCACACTTATGAAAGCATTCCTATGGTCATGTGACCAAAATTGGGACACTTGGCAACAGCCTCATATTGTTGTGGTCTGCCAGCAGCCGGTGGAGCTGGCAGGAGAGTCAAACAGTGAGGAGACAGGGGAGGACCATGGGCCAGTCCTGGAGTCTGGGGAAGGCCCGGACGAGGGCTCTGTATTGGAGGCAGGGCCATCTGGGAGTTATGTGAGGACTCCGGAGGACTCCGGAGCCTCCAGAATCGGACATCAGGGAGGCAGAGGAACAGGATGAGCCTGTTCCTAGTGCATGTATGTGTAGAGCTGCCAGAAGGCAAGAGCAGCTAAAGCAAAAGGGACGACTCAGGAGTAAAACCAGGAGATGATTGGCCCCTCCATAAGGCTTAAAAGAGAAATAGTGGCATTTGGGCCTTTTGCAGGAAAGCAACATTGCTAACTCTGTTTCCACTCAGCATCTCTTGTTTGTTTCTGAACTTTGTGGGGCTTTGCCAAGTAAGACCTTTGTCAGCATGTCAAAGAAGATAAAGGTTGGTGATTATCCTGAAGGACTTCTTCCGAAGGACTTGTTTTGCAACTAATTGGGACTCAGCTGGGAATGAACATAATTCTCAGTTGTTACAATAAAATAGGTTTATTTGGGACTAATTGTGTCTTGTAATGACTCAGTAAGCCTCGGTCACAATACATATTTATGATGGTTGCAATGTCCCTGGGTCACATGATCCACTTTTGCAGAGGGGGTATTCAGAAGGTTCTGACCAGTTCTGCAGAACCAGTAGTGGAAATGTTGAGTAGTTCGGAGAACCGGTAAATACACCACTGACTGGCCCCGCCCCCATCTATTCTCTGCCTCCCGAGTTGCAGTTGATCAGGAGGAAATGGGGATTTTGCAGTAACCTTCCCCTGAAGTGGGGTGGGAATGGAGATTTTATAGTATCCTTCCTCTGCCACGCCCACCAAGCCATGCCACGCCCGCCGAGCCATGC
>JAWJVD010000055.1:177500-222362 GCA_038048745.1 Coluber constrictor foxii
CAAATCAAAAGCAAGATTTGGCCCAACATCCCCATTGCCTTATCCCTTCTTTTGAATACAATTGAAGATAGGACCGGCGAGTAACCACGTCCATTTTCAAGTGGATTGCAAAATATTTAAGTGAAATTGAGGTTTAGCCCTGGCCTTACTGCTCTTTTTTTACCGTTCAAACACCATCCTAAGCTGGGGTGGAGGTGGGGGGGATATCACACATTCCGATTATTTAAAGAACGGCAGAGCTGGCAATTTCCCAGCTATCAGATTCAATTTCCTTTCAGCTTGCATCCAACGGGTCTTTAAAACTATCTCCCTCATTTCTATTTGAGACGATTGCATCGGGAGCGACTCCTTTCCCTCTCAACACATTGTCTGGATTTCCATAAAACCTCTTGCTAAGTTCATTCAAGTCCCGGGAACTGCGTGCACCTAAATTATCCAGCTTGGACTGTGTTAACCTCAAGTGTGGAGTGTGTGTATGTGTGTGTGTGTGTGTATGGTTTGATGTGCCAGGTGTAGCAGCAAGCCTGTTTATATTCAGTTATGGCTTCAGATATTATACAAAGCCAGCAAATGATTGAACTGGGAACCAGATGAAGCATGTTGGGTGAGCACAGGCTCCAGAATTGGTAGCTTGTAGAGTTATTCTTGTCCAGTTTGGCTACTTTCCTCTTGCAAGGACTACAACCAGTGGTGGGATTCAAATAATATAACAACTAGTTCTCTGCCCTAACGACCGGCTGGGTGGGAGTAGCCATGGTGAGGGGGTGGCTGGAGGGTGTGTGTGTGACAGGCAGCACTCAGCCTAGTGCAGTGTTTCCCAAACTTGGCTATTTTAAGGTGCATGGACTTCAACTCCCAGAATTCCCCAGACAGTATGGCTGGTTGAGGAATGCTGGGAGTTGAAGTCCATACATCTTCAAAGGATCAAGTTTGGGAAACACTGGCCTAGTGCATCCCACTGGGAGCAAAAACAGGTTGGACGGGAACGTGCCCCCCCTCCATGCCCCGCTTTGGGCCTAGGAGGCCTCCCTGAAGCCTTCTGGGAGTGAAAATGGACTGTGGGGGGGGGGCTGCCACACCACTGCCACCCTGCACCCCATTTTGGGCCTAGGAGGCCTCCCTGCCCTGAGAGCCAAAATGGTGGCTCAGCAGACTAAAGCATTGTGATTATCACCAGCTGTCTGCAATTACTGTAAGTTCGAATCTCACCAGGCTCAAGGTTGACTCAGCCTTCCATCCTTTCTAAGGTGGGTAAAATGAGGACCCTGATCTGTCCCCCTCTACACACACCCACAAAAACACAGCCAGTCGAGGGTTAAAGAAGCACTTGGCACACACCACAGTCCTTATCTCCAACTTGGCAGCGATATTCACACCATCTGTCAAGTGCTTTAATTGTTCACAGGAAGAAAATCACATACGTAGCTTTGCCAAAATCCGTTCTTTTAGCAGCTTCAGGCTCCAATGACTACCAGATTGAGTTTTGTTCGTTACAGGGATCACTGACCACCACCCTCTCTTATATAGTCTCTGGGGTGTGATCCAGTGACTCATTGGTCCTGTGACTCAAGTCCAGTGACTCAGGTCTATTCCCTCGCACGCCTCCTCAGCTGCTGCAAGCACTTATCTCGCCTTCGTTGACGTGCGTCCAGGAATGACGTCTCTCCCTCACTCTCATCTGAGACACCTGTTTCCCCACTACTTTGCTCTCTTTCAGCTGGCACCTGAGACGGTGCCGGGGGGCGGGAGGGGGCTGGGAGATCTGGCTGGCTCCTCTTCCTCATGCTTAGAGCTTCCTTCCTCCAATGAGATAGGCTCAGAGGACGGGGCCGCAACAGACCAGTTTGTGGGGGCAATAAGCTGACTTTGTATAAAAATATACCAAAGTTATGAAGGCTGTTGCTTAACGCATTGTAAGCCGCCCTGAGTCTCCGGAGAAGGACGGCATATAAATCAAATAAAAATAAAATAAATAAAATGGGGAACGTGGAGACTCCTGGAAGGGTCAGGGCAGGGAAGGGAGAAACCAGCCAGGAATTTAACTACAGGTTCGTTCGCCTGAATTGGCCCAAATTGGCTGAAGACCACCACTGTCTACAATACTCTGTATTGTTGCAATATGATCTCTCCAGTTCTCTGTGTATCTCTTGCTACAAGCTTCTCTCTGCCCCAGGGGACTAGATGGTTTTTGCATTCTAAGACAGTGTTTCTTAAACCTGAGAACTTTAAAATATGTGGACTTCAACTCCCAGAATTCCCCAGCCGGCCGGCTGGGGAATTCTGGGAGTTGAAGTCCACGTGTCTTAAAGTTGCCAAGATTGCAAAAACACTGCACATATTCCTCCTTCCCTTCGTCCCCCTTCTCTTCCTTTCTCTTTCACATGACTCCGATTTTGAAAATCAACCACTCAATCTTATCAGGAGCTACCTGGGAAACAGCCGAAGAACAAACAACGGTCAGAAACAAAGGTTTATGAGTCAACAACAAGGAGCAGGTTGAATGGGAATCGCTCAGGCTGTGATGAGAAAGGGGTCTGGAAGCCCAGGAAGAGGCGAGTTCGAGGAGACAGGCCCTCTGAGGACACAGATGCCCCTGTGTTGATCCACTGATCTATAAATCAAGGGCTTCACATAACAGACCAAGCAGAAAACACAATACCTGGACCTTCTTGAATCAGATCTAACTCATTCGAGACAATGATGAATCCGCATACAGATGGGAGGTTGAACAACTAGCCTCATGGTGTGACCAGAACAATCTGGAACTGAACACACTCAAAACCGTAGAAATGGTGGTAGACTTTAGGAGAAACCCTTCCATACTTCCACCTCTCACAATACTAGACAACACAGTATCAACAGTAGAGACCTTCAAATTTCTAGGTTCTTCCATATTGCAAGACCTAAAATGGACAGCTAACATCAAAAACATCATCAAAAAAGCACAACAAAGAATGTTCTTTCTGCGCCAACTCAGAAAGCTCAAACTGCCCAAGGAGCTGCTGATCCAGTTCGGCAGAGGAATGATTGAGTCTGTCATCTGCACCTCTATAACTGTCTGGTTTGGCTCTGCAACCCAACAAGACAGACACCGACTTCAGAGGATGATTAGAACGGCAGAATAAACAATGGCTACCAACCTGCCTTCCATTGAGGACCTGTATACTGCACGAGTCAAAAAGAGGGCTGTGAAAATATCTACAGATTCCTCACATCCTGGACATAAACTGTTTCAACTCCTACCCTCAAAACGACACTGTAGAGCACTGCACACCAGAACAGCTAGACACAAGGACAGTTTTTTCCCGAACGCCATCACTCTGCTAAACAAATAATTCCCTCAACACTGTCAAATTATTTACTAAGTCTGCACTACTATTAATCTTCTCATCGTTCCTCCCGCCCATCTCCTTCCACTTATGACTGTATGACTGTAATTTTGTTGTTTGTATCCTTACGATTTATATTGATATTGTTTCCTGATTGTTTATTTGTACCCTATGACTATCATTAAGTGTTGTACCTTATGATTCTTGATGAACTCATCTTTTCTTTTATGTACACTGAGAGCATATGCACCAAAGACAAATTCCTTGTGTGTCCAATCACACTTGGCCAATAAAAAATTCTATTCTATTCTATCTGTTCTATTGTTGGATGAATAGAATAATGTGATGGCATGATTCCAGCAAATTAAATGATCCAAATTCTCCCCAGTTAGACCTCCCAGCTATGGGACCATGGGACTGTTTTGTATCTCCTCCCTTCCCAATGAACCTGTTTAATAAGCAAATAATCATGCCAATTTTCTTGTTAGGTGAGCAAATTCCTACAGCAGAGTTTCCTTGCCAAAGGGAACTAATTTGACCAGGCGGGCCTGTTCTGGATTACTCGCCAGCTAGCTCTAACAATGGGGTTATTGTGCTAGATTTAGGACATTTCTTAGCATTTCATTTCATTTGTCACATTTGCCTACCCTCCTCCTACAGTAGTGTTTTTCAACCTCAGCAGCTTTAAGATGGGTAGAATTCCCAGAATTCCACAGAACGGTTGGCTGGGGAATTCTGGGAGCTGAAGCCCACCCATCTTCAACTATGAGTAGGGCTGTCAAACTCGTGGCCCGCCAGCCAGATGTGCCACGTGCTGGCCACGCCCACGCCCGGTTCAGCAAGGGAGGGGAGTCACAATACATCACGTGACAATGACGCCACGAGTTTGATACTCCTGCTTTAGAGACATGTGGCTATTTATTTATTTATTAAATTTTTATATCGCTCTTCTCCCGAAGGACTCAGGGCAGTGCACAGCCATAATAAAAACCAACATATACCATAAAATTTAAAAACAATTAAAACAAATTAGATAAGTTTGGCCCTTTTTGTTTTTTTAAAAAACCCAAAATTAAAATACCCATTTAAAATTCCTTATCTCGTCAGCCCAGCCTGTTGAAATAGTAGAGTCTTAAGGGCATGGTGAAAAGTATGGAGGTCGGGGATCCTACGTATCTCTGGGGGCAGTTCATTGCAGAAGGCTCTCCCCCTGGTGGTTGCCAGTCGGCATAATTTGACCAACGGCACCCTGAAGAATCCCTCTTTGGGAGCGTACTGGCCAGTGGGAGGCTATCGGTGGCAGAAGGCGATCTCATAAGTACCCAGGTCCTAAGCCATGGAGCGCTTTAAAGGAGGTAACCAACACCTTGAATAGCACCCGGAAGACCACTGGGAGCCAGTGCAGCTCACGCAGGAAAGGTGTTACATGGGTGTGTTGTGTTGCCTTCATAATCACCCGCGCGGCCACATTCTGGACCAGTTGGAGCCTCCGAGTGCTCTTCAAGGGGAGCCCCATTATGAGAGCATTACAGTAGTCCGGACGGGAAGTGACGAGGGCTTGAGTGACTGTGCGCAGGGCATCCTGGTCCAGAAAGGGACACAACTGATAGATCAGGCGAACCTGATAAAAAGCCCCCCTGGCCACAGCTATCATATGATCTTCTAAAGACAGCCGTGTATCCAGGAGGACACCCAAATGGCGAGCCCTCTCTGTGGGGCCCAAGATCTCACCCCCAACAGTCAGCGGTGGAGCCAGCTGGCTATACCAGGACGCCGGAAACCACAGCCACTCAGTCTTGGAGGGGTTGAGTCTGAGCCTGTTCCTCCCCATCCAGGTCCGCACGGCCTCCAGGCATCAGGACATCACATCAAGGGCATCATTGGGGTGGTTTGGGGTGGAGATGTACAGCTGCGTATCATCAGCGTACTGGTGAAACTTCACCCCAAAATCACGGCAGCTTCACATAAATGTTGTACAGAAGGGGTGAGAGGACCGACCCTTGCGGCACCCTACATACAAGGCGCCTTGCAATTGACCTCTGTCCCCCTGCTAACATCCAGACTGCATATGGCCAGAGAGGAAGGAGGAGAACCACCACAACATGGTGCCCCCCATTCCTAACCCCAAGCTGGCTGGCTGGAGAATTCTGGGAGCTGAAGTCCAGGCATCCTACAGTGACTGAAGTTGACAAACATGTATGCCACAGGTGGCACGCAGAGTCCTCTCTGTGCGCATGCCAGCCGTCGCCCCAGTCCAGCTCCACCGCTAATGTGTGCGTGCATTCTGCCGGCTAGCTGGTCTTCCGGTCCCTGCACACATGCATGGGGGGTGAGGCACATGCAGGGACATATCTGTGCATGCAGGGGATGTGTGTATGCATGCGGGGAATGTGGGTGGGGTGGGGTGGGGTGCATGCACGGGGGCAGGGCACGTGCACGGGGTGAAGCGCATGCGTGGGGGCACTCACATTGCATTTTGGGGCTTTGCACGCTGCTATGCTTCTTGGTTTGTTCTAACAACTCACCTAGTCTGTTGCCCTGAGAAACAATAACAGATGGAGTTACTGCACCGTGATTAAAGCTGTGTCCATCTCGTCACTGTCATGTTTCCAAAATTGATTCTGGGTGGGGAGGAGTGAGGAGGCATCCCATCTCACTTCACCCTGTTGGAGGAAAAATCCAGTCCAGTTCCAATCTGGGAGAAAGGCGCTGAAAATAAAATGGAGGCTGACTGGAAAGAAGGACTCTGTTTATTGATGAGCGGCACCTACAACAGCATGTAGTTCTGGGACAGCTGACAAATTGGTTTGAATAGTATACATGGATTTTTATATGGTTCTGAGATGCTGCAGGGGGTTGTGCAATGTAGTGAGCCTTGTGGCTTTTGCTATTCTAATGGTGATGGGTTAATCCCATCATGTCCTAAACATCATGCTCTGTCCTTCTTAATCCCATCAGCTGGATCTGAAGGTGTTTTTCTTTGTCAATAGATTGGACTCTAGTCCCTGGCCTAGCTTGAACACAAAAGCTAATATTCTGTGCAGTACCAGTATTTCTCAACCTTGGTAGCTTGAAGATGGTAGCTGGACTTCAACTCCCAGAATCCCCCAGCCAGCAGCGCTTCCCTTCCTTCCTTCCTTCCTTCCTTCCTTCCTTCCTTCCTTCCTTCCTTCCTTCCTTCCTTCCTTCCTTCCTTCCTTCCTTCTTTCCTTCCTTCCTTCCTTCCTCCCTCCCTTCCTTCCTTCCTTCCTTTTCTTTCTTCCTTTTCCTCCCTCCCTCCCTCCCTCCCTCCCTCCCTTCCTTCCTTCCTTCCTTCCTTCCTTCCTTCTAGAAATTGGGATGCTGCTTACAAGCTAATCGGAATGATAACTCATGCAAAATGAACATTCCTTAATAGCAATTTCTGGTTTGCCTACAGCTTGATTGGGAAGAGAGATTTCTGGGCAAGGAGCAGCTATGATGAAAGAATTATCCAATAGGATCGGAAGGCTGGTGAGAGAGAAATTCCTTACTTCCATTGGGAATGGCCTTCCTGCAAGGGTATCCTAGGATGGATGGATGGATGGATTTATTCAATTTTTTTTCGCCACCCATCTCAGTCAATTACTCTGGACCAATTCCAAAACTATAAAAACAATTAAAACAATAAGAAGCATTAAAAAAAAAATAACACGTGAATGAGATGTGAAAGAAGAAGTAAAAGAGTTGTAATTAGTGCAGGTTATCCCAAACTGTAAGTAGCTTAGGCATCACACAACCACTTGATTTTGGCCTCTGGCTTGTGCATATCTAACAGAACAGAATAAGAGAGTTGGAAGGGACCTTGTTGGTCATCCAGTCCAACCCCCCCCCCGCCCCCCATCCAAACAGGAGACCCTACACCATTTCTGACAGATGGCAGTCCAATCTCTTCTTGAAAGCCTCCAGTGATGAAGCTCCCCCAACTTCCGAAGGCAACTTCTGTTCCATGGGTTGATGGTTCTCACTGTCAGGAAGTTCCTCCTTATTTCTAGGTTGAGTCTCTCCTTGATCAGTTTCCATCCATTGTTCTTTGTCTGGCCTTCTGGTGCTTTGGAAAACAGCTTGACCCCTCCTCTCTGGGGCAGCCCCTCAGATATTGGAACTCTGCTATCATGTCTACCCCTAGTCCTTTTCTTCGCTAGACTAGCCGTGCCCAGTTCCTGCAACCGTTCATCATATGTTTTAGCCTCCAATCCCCTAATCATCCTGGTTGCTCTCCTCTGCACTCCTTCTAGAGTCTCAACATCTTTTTTATAGTGTGGTGACCCTAACTGGATGCAGTACTCTAGGTGTGGTCTTACAGTACTAAGAAGGGGTGAAAACTACTTAACTTCCGTAACGGTTTGGAAGTGCACGGGTTGAGAGTTGGCCACGCCCAGCCAGATTTTGTGGCTCCCTGTGTTTTTTGTTTTTTTTTCCTTGTGGGAAATGGGTCCAAATGGCTCTATGAATGTTTAAGGTTGCAGATCCCTGCGCTACCCCATCTCCTTCCAGCACCAGGGGAAAAAAAGGCCTCTTCATTTGCTCCGTCTGTATATTTATATTACTTTATTTTATTGAGACATAACTTCCTTTCCTAGTCTGGAGCATATTGTATGCCGCGAACGAAACTTAACATAAAATGTTTAAAAACACAGATGAAATTTGACAATAAAGTGCTCAGATCCTCTCATTAAAAACCTGGTGAACAGGAAAGGGGAAAAAAAGTCTCCAGAGAATTTAAAATGAAGAGAAAACCGAGCTCCCCACCCCAACCCCTCCGACAACTCCTGGGAAGCAACTTCAGAAATCTAGGAGTGGAGCAGCAACACAACCCACAACTGACCCACAACAGCCTCTAAAAGGGTCTCTCACCTGCAGACTTGAAGACAGTGTAGGAAGTTAGCACCCACCCCTCTTCTAGGAAAATGGAATATTAAAAGGGCAGAATATTTTCCCTAAAAGGGAGGCAGAAATTCACACACACACACCCTCACCTTTGTCAATGGGCCATTAAGACCTGGGCCGGTCTATTCTACATAACAAAGATCTACCTCCTTCAGGCAGAGCCATAATAGGAATCCCAAAGCCCTTTCATTACATCGTCACCCAACATGGCTCAACCAAGCCTGGGACGCAGACAACCTACAAAGTTACCCCTACATGACCCCGTGGGTGTCTGACAACCAATCAGAATACAAGCTCAAATTCAAAAGCCCAGAGAGGGAATAAAACCCAGGCACTCTCAGCATCCCTTTTTTCCTCCAGGACCTCAAACCATGTGGTCCTGTCCACCGTTAAAAACCATCTTTCCAAGGAGTCTCCATGTTTCCAGTGTCTTTTCCCCCCACTTGGAACTGAACCCAGATGGACATTCCTTCCAACAATGGCACAAATAATGGTAATAGAGATTTAACCGGATCATGAGAGATACGAAAGGAAACAAAAAAAACGAGGTTGTCTACCGTCTCCTCTTTTGGTTTGTCTCAATTCTTGAAATATTGAATAGAGACATGAAGCGAGATGAGAGGACGCTGGGTGTAAAGATTTTTTTTTTAAAAAAAGAGTCAGACGAGTTAAGAGATTTTTTTTAGGGATGACTTTGTTCTGGTTTCCGTAGTAGACCCTTTAAAGGGAATCGAGCTTTTAATGAGTAAATTAAAAGAATTTGGGGCATTAGCAGGTTTCAGGATTAATAATCGAAAGACAAAGATGTTAGCAAAAAATATGAAGCCGCAAGATCAAAGAGAATTGATGAATAAGACGGGTTTTAAGATGGGGAAGAACAGCGGTGAGTTTTCAATATTCTTACCACCGGTTCGCCCCAAGCGCATACACTCGCTTCATGCATGCGCACACATTCCGGCTATGCGCCCGGCCTTTCGCACATATGAATTTGCTCACTCACATGTCTTCTGCGCATGTGCCCCAGCCTCAAAAACATGCCTAAATAGGACGGCATAGAGCCGGGGCAGGTGGATGGGCCCCACCCGCGATCTCCACTACCGGTTCCCCCAAACCAGTACGAACCGGTTGAATAACACCTCTGAAGAAGAAGATAAGACGATTGGGTATAACTATGACAAAGGCCCATGGGATGATTTTTCCAAATAACTGTGTGTTAAGATCCTCCAGACATAGTGGGGCTCCAGTTCCCATCATCCCCTCCCTCCCTCCCACCATAGCCATTTCCTACTCTAGTTCATTAGCAAACCTGCTCTGCCATCTCATCTCAGCCAGATGTTATTAGTCTGACTCCCCCCTCTCCCGCTTTTAACCGTGGCTTGTTGTGTTCTTCAGTAATTTTCGGTCTGCTATCAATTTGGTGCTGGGTTCGGGGTTATGCGCAAGGATGTGGTCAAGAAAGTCAAGATGGCGGCCACAACCATGAGATTGAAGCCCCGCCCCTTTTTACATTCAAGGGAAAGCCCCAGTCACGTAAAAAGGGGGGGTGGAGCTTCAATTGCGGGTTATGGCCGCCATCTTGACTTTTTTGACCCCCCCTTGCAGACACTTCGGCTGGGCTGTTTGTTGGAGTGGGTTGTTATTGATGGCTCACCTTGAATTGTTCCATTCGGTATTTGCGGACAAGCTGGTCGGCAAAGATAAGTACAAAGGTAATTACACAAGGGACCCTGATAAGACAGTTTGCATTGGCAGAGTGACCGACAAGAGTCTCAAAAAAAGGTTTGAGAAAAGATTTGGACCTGCAGAAGATTTCAATGTATTTCTTTTACTTGTCGGACGGATCGCCTGCCCTTCAAAACAGTTTGTCTTTCATTCCCATAACAACCCTGTGTGGTAGTGTTATAGAAATTTTTTTTTTTTGAATTTAATTTATATGCCGCCCTTCTCCAGAGACTCAGGGCGGCTTACAATGCGTTAAGCAATAGCCTTCATACTTTTGTATATTTATATTTATACAAAGTCAGCTTATTGCCCCCAACAAACTGGGTCCTCAATTTACCCACCTTATAAAGGATGGAAGGCTGAGTCGACCTTGAGCCTGGCTGGGATTGAACTCGCAAGTAATTGCAGCAGCTGGATCTTAAATGCTGCCTTTGTAGGAGGTATTACTCCCCTATGCTACTCAGGCTCAAATTAAGACTCACGAGATTTCCGTGGGTGATCAGAGAGGTTTATTGCGCAGATTCAGTGCAAAACAAGAAGCAAAAACACTGAATCTCAAAAGATTATGATGCAGTAACTTAAATACATACTTTTAACATCTTATGATTGGTTACATTTCTGACAGCCCACCAGCCCTGACAGCCCCTCCCCCCCGCCTTTCTATAGGAGCTGAATAACTTGTGTTTGTAAAGTAGGTCATAGGTGCTGTGCAAACCTAGCTAAGCTTCCTGTCAACTTTCCTGCCGTTAGGTCTGTGGTTGCCTCTGTGCTTGGCTTTATCTTTCCAACTGAGGAAAGCTGGTTATTTCTGCAGTTTCACCTTTTGACCCTAATACTAAAGAAAGGGACCCTTCAGAGATCATCTAGACTGACCCCGTTTTATATCATTTTTTTTATATCCAATTTCATTATTCTATTTTAGTAGGCTGGGTGGGGGGGCATTACCTTACATTCACTCCGCTCCAAATCAATAGGGAACTTATGACTTCTCCTGCCAGGAAGAAACAGAAGGCTTGGGGTGACATTTATAGGGCTAGTGAGGTGTATATTTAGAGTTTTTCTGCAATGGGAGATTTACTCGAGGTTAGTTTTTCTCAACAGTTTCAAGAGGGGTGAATCTCAACCCCCAGAATTCGTAAGCCTGCTTTTTGCTAAATCACAGTGTATCTTAAAATGCTAAAAGTGTTAAGTTGGAAGTAACTTTCCAAAGCACCCGAAGGCCAGACAAGGAATAATGGATGGAAACTGACCAAGGAGAGATTCAACCTGGAAATAAGAAGAACTTTTCTGACAGTGAGAACAACCCACCAATGGAACAGAAGTTGCCTTCAGAAGTTGCAGGAGCTTCATCACTGGAAGCTTTCAAGAAGAGACTGAACTACCATCTGTCAGAAATGGTGTAGGCCAAGATGGGGGTGGGGTTGGACTAGATGGCCTACAAGATCCCTTCCAACTCTGTTCTCCTATTCTAACTGCATTGAGCATCTAATCCAGTGCTTTCCAAAACTGGGTCGTTCAAACTTGGCAAGTAAGATGGGTAGACTTCACCTCCCAGAATTCCACAATCAAATTTACTGGACTATGGGTAGACTTCAACTCCCAGCATTCCCTAACCAGAAATCTGCAAATTGAAATCCATGGATCTTGAAGCATGCCCGCTGTGGAATTCTGGGAGGTGAAGTCTTCCCATCTTAAACTTGCCAACTTTGAAAAGATTGATGGGTCAACCTTCAACCATGCACAGAAAAACTATGTAAAACGTTCGTGAGGGACCTCTCTCCAACCGGGTCTTCTCAAAATCCTCCAGAGATGGGAGAACTTACAACCTTCATAGACAAAGCATTTCAGTGGGATGGCAGGTGTGAATTTTCCACCTTGGCTAAGCCATATCTCAACTCACCCAGGTCTCTAGTTGACTTTGGGATGTGTCCAACTGCCGTTTTTTGGTTGTTGTTTTTTTCCGGACATCAAAGTAATAGCTCGAACAGTTTCCAGGAATAAGTCCGCCCTCTTAACCAGGTCAGTAAAAGTCCCAAACAATGCTAAAGATTGGTGTGAGGTAATCATGATCACATTTTTCATGACTTTGGGAGTGGGGTGGGTCAAAAGAAAACACAGTTTGTTAGCTATTTAAGATTCAGCAGCTTAAGGCAGTCCAGAAAATGGGTAACTCGATAATTTGAATACAGAACAGGGGTGAAATCCAGCAGGTTCTGGAGAACCGGTAGTGGAAATTTTGAGTAGTTCGGAGAACTGGCAAATACCACCTCTGGTTGGTCCCAGAGTGGGGTGGGAATGGAGATTTTGCAATACCCTTCCCCCAGGAGTGGGGAGGGAATGGGGATTTTTCAATAGCCTTCCCCCAGGAGTGGGGTGGGAATGAAGATTTTGCGACAGCCTTCTCCCAGGAGTGGGGAGGGAATGGAGATTTTGCAATAGCCTTCCCCGAGGAGTGGGGTGGGAATGGGGATTTTGCAATATCCTTCCCCCAGAAGTGGGGAGGGAATGGAGATTTTGCAATAGCCTTCCCCTGGAGTGGGGTGGGAATGGAGATTTTGCAATAGCCTTCCCCTGGAGTGGGGTGGGAATGGAGATTTTGCAATAGCCTTCCCCTGGAGTGGGGTGGGAATGGAGATTTTGCAATAGCCTTCCCCTGGAGTGGGGTGGGAATGGAGATTTTGCAATAGCCTTTCCCTGGAGTGGGGTGGGCAGGGGAAGTAATGGGGATTTTGCAATATCCTTTCTCGAGGAGTGGGGAGGGAATGGAGATTTTGCAGTATCCTTCCCCTGCCACGCCCACCAAACCACGTCCACAGAACCGGTACTAAAAAAATTTGAATTTCACCACTGATACAGAATAATATTGAAGTTGGGAGGGACCTTGGAGGACTAGAGCAGGAGACCCTGTATCAGGGCTCTCCACATGTGGCAACTTTAAGACTTGTGGACTTCAACTCCCAAAATACCCCAGTCAGCAACTGGGGAATGGCTGGCCATATTTAGAGACCCCTGTCCTACACTATTCCAGAGAAATGGCTGTTCAGTCTCTACTCTGGATATTGTTGGGAACATTGTAAACCCTACAGTCAATTTCTCCTAGGCAGGTAGTGATGGGGAAATGATTATCTGCCTCCATCCTATGTTTCTGCGGGATACTTGTATAAATTAGTGGGAACATGCCCTATGAATTAGATCTCCCCTCTTCCCAACCATTGCTGACAACAGGAATATATTCCTTTTTTCCTGGACTGCCTCAGAAGATCAAGAGTTAGGGGGCGTGAAGGTAGGAGTCATGTTCCCCAATCCAAGACTGCCATCTTCTGGTTTTCAGAAATGGGCCTTTAAAGGAGTCCCCTTCTTCCCTCAAGACATTTTCAACCTTGGCAACCTGGAGACATGTGGACTTCAACTCCCAGAATTCCCCAGCCGGCCATGTCCTCATTGAGATTGGCAGCATAGACATTTAATTAATAAGTCAATAAAGGCAGCAGGCTGGAAAGCGTGAGTCCTGTCTTAGCCATTAAAGCTGACTGGGTGACTTTGAGTCATTCTCTGCCAGCCCAACCCACTTCACAGGGTTGTTGTTTGGGGGAAAATAGGAGGAGGAAGTGTGTTCTACAGAGGAATGATTGAGTCTGTCATCTCCATCTCTGTAGCTGTCTGGTTTGGTTCTATAACCCAACAAGACAGACACAGACTTCAGAGGATAATTGGAACTGCAGAAAAAACAATTGCTATCAACCTGCCTTCCATTGAGAACCTGTATACTGCACGAGTCAAAAAGAGGGCTGTAAAAATATTTACAGACCCCTCGCATCCTGGACATAAACTTTTTCAACTCCTACCCTCAAAATGATGTTATAGACCATTACACACCAGAACAACTAGACACAAGGACAGTTTTTCCCCGAAAACCATCACTCTGCTAATCAAATAATTCCCTCAACACTGTCAAATAATTTACTAAGACTGTATTACTATTCTTCTTAGTAGTATCTATCTCTTCTCGCATATGACTATAACCATGTTGCTTGTATCTTTCAATTTACATTTTATTTGTTTCCTAGTACGATTTGATAGCTTATCTGTAACCTTGACTATCACTAAGTGTTGTATCTTTTTATTCTTGATGAATGTATTTTATTCTCCATATGTACACTGAGAACATATGCACCAAAGACAAATTCCTTGTGTGTCCAGTCACACTTGTCCAATATTCTATTCTATTCTATTCTATTCTATTCTATTCTATTCTATTCTATTCTATTCTATTCTATTCTATTCTATTCTATTCTATTCTATTCTAGAATACTCTACTCTACTCTACTCTACTCTACTCTAGTCTATTTTTTTCTACTCTAGGATATAAATAAAAAAAATAGAGTAGAATACTCTACTCTACTCTACTCTACTCTACTCTACTCTACTCTACTCTACTCTACTCTACTCTACTCTACTCTACTCTATTCTATTCTATTCTATTTATGACGGTTGCAGTGCCCCGGGGTCATATGATCCCCTTCTGCGACCTTCTGTCGAGGAATGTCAATGGGAAAGCCAGATTGACTTAACAACCATGTTACTCATTTAACAACTGCATTGATTCACTTAATAACGGTGGCAAGAAAGGTCGTAAAATGGGGCAACTGTCTCGCTTAGCAACAGAAGTATTGGGCTCCATTGTAGTTGTAAATCAAGGACTACCTGTATAAGTTATATAACTCTATGTATTATTTGTAAACTAATAAATGTAGGATATAAATAAAAAAATGTTTTTTTAAAAAAATCTGTACAGGTAGTCCTCGACTTATGACCACACCTGAGCCCAAAAGTCCTGTTGTTAAGTGAGAAATTTGTTAAGTGAATTTTGCTCCATGTTACGACCTTCCTTGCTACCGTTGTTCAGCGAATCACTGCAACACAGTTGTGAATGACATTTTGTCCCATTGACTTTGTTGGTCGGAAAGTCACAGAAAGTGATCGCATGACTCCGGGACACTACAACCGTCAGAAGTACGAGTTTCAGTTTCCAAACATCTGAATTTTGACCACGAAGATGTGGCAACGGTCGATAAGTGTGAAGGCGATCCCGAGTCATTTTTTTCCTCAGTGCCGTTGTAACTTCAAACGGTCGCTAACTGAAGCTTTTCAGCCCATTTAAATTGGCTCCTCTATCCAGATTCCACGCACACGCAACAGGCGTGGGACGACCCCCTGCAGTGCACACCCAGACGCACAAACAGACACAGAACATGCATGGACTGCCAAGTATGTACCATAGCCCTTTGCAGTGGGCTCAGCCTCAGCTTAGGAACGGGGTCTCGAATCTTGGCTGGTTTAAGACTTGTGGACTTCAACTCCCAGAATTCCTCAGCCAGCTTTGCTGTATGGACTGCCAAGTATGTACCATAGCCCTTTGCAGTGGGCTCAGCCTCAGCTTAGGACAGGGGTCTCGAACCTTGGCCGCTTTAAGACTTGTGGACTTCAACTCCCAGAATTCCTCAGCCAGCAAAGCTGGCTGAGGAATTCTGGGAGTTGAAGTCCACAAGTCTTAAAACGGCCAAGGTTTGAGACCCTTGGCTTAGGAAATGGATCAGATGGCCCAATCTAAGCCAGCCTTCCTCAACCTTGGCAGCCTGAAAATGTAGGGACTTCAACTCCCAGAATTCCCCAAGGCAACAAAACAAGGGCACTCACAACTCCACCTAGCAGGGTTTGAGTTCTTGCCCAGCAATAGAAATAGCAGGATTTCTTTCCTCAAATGGATCGAAGAACTAGACAATTGCAAGAAAACATTTTGCCCAGTGCTTGGGATAATTAATATTAATAATAACAGCAGCAGCAGCAGCAACCACCGCCACTCGAACTAAGAAAAAGTTCTAATCTAGAAGATGTGAAAAGGGATTTTGAAAGGCTGCTTAAAAGCAGCACCAAACAAGCAGTTTAATGTCTACGGCCATACTACCCTGAATACGCCCGATCCCGTCTGATCTCG
The DNA here is from genome assembly GCA_038048745.1 of Coluber constrictor foxii. Lineage (NCBI taxonomy): Eukaryota > Metazoa > Chordata > Lepidosauria > Squamata > Colubridae > Coluber > Coluber constrictor. The sequence continues at coordinate 193,455 of JAWJVD010000055.1, forward strand.
GAAGCTAAGCAGGGTCAGGCCTGGTTAGTACTTGGATGGGAGACCGCCTGGGAATACCGGGTGCTGTAGACTTTTTTCTTTAATTTAGTTAATATTTTATTTAATTTTTTTTAAAAAAACTTTTGCCTCCTTATTTCCCCAATCTGGCTTCCATTTTGCAATGCAACACTACATTTTCCCCCACTGAGATCAGCTTTAAGATGTTTTAAGTTTACTTTTCTAGACCAAATATAGCTATACTATACTAAGTTACTTCAGCTATGTTGAAAAGCATGGCAATGCTGAGATTTATTTTATTATTATTATTGCCCTGCAAAACGCAGGTAATCCATGGCTTTAGTCCAAGTTTAGAAGTACAGCTCCCAATACAACTCAATTTAGAAAGAAAAGAGGGCATTCAATTATGCCATTAGACTTGGGCAGGGGTGAAAACCCAGCAGGTTCTGACAGGTTCTGGAGAACCGGTAGCGGAAATTTTGAGTAGTTCGGAGAATCAGCAAATACCACCTCTGGCTGGCTCCAGAGTGGGATGGGAATGGAGATTTTGCAGTATCCTTCCCCTGGAGTGGAGTGGGGATGGGGATTTTGTAGTATCCTTCCCCTGGAGTGGGGTGGGGATGGGGATTTTGTAGTATCCTTCCTGTGGAGTGGGGTGGGAATAGGGATTTTGCAATATCCTTCCCCTGGAGTGGGGTAGGGATAAGGATTTTGTAGTATCCTTCCTGTGGAGGGGGGTGGGAATAGGGATTTTGCAATATCCTTCCCCTGGAGTGGGGTAGGGATAGGGATTTTGTAGTATCATTCCTGTGGAGTGGGGTGGGAATGGGAATTTTGCAATATCCTTCCCCTGGAATGGGGTGGGAATGGGAATTTTGCAATATCCTTCCCCTGGAGCGGGGTGGGGATGGGGATTTTGCAGTATCCTTCCCCTGGAGTGGGGTGGGAATAGGGATTTTGCAATATCCTTACCCTGGAGTGGGGTAGGGATAAGGATTTTGTAGTATCCTTCCTGTGGAGTGGAGTGGGAATGGGGATTTTGCAATATCCTTCCCCTGAAATGGGGTGGGAATGGGGATTTTGCAATATCCTTCCCCTGGAATGGGGTGGGAATGGGGATTTTGCAGTATCCTTCCCCTGGAGTGGGGTAGGGATAGGGATTTTGTAGTATCCTTCCTGTGGAGTGGGGTGGGAATGGGGATTTTGCAATATCTTTTCCCTGGAATGGGGTGGGAATGGGGATTTTGTAGTATCCTTCCCGTGGAGTGGGGTGGGAATGGGGATTTTGCAATATCCTTTCCCTGGAGTGGGGAGGGAATGGAGATTTTGTAGTATCCTTTCCCTGCCACGCCCACCAAACCATGCCCACCAAGCCATACCACCCCCACCAAGCCACCCCCACAGACCAGTAGTAAAAAAAATTGGACCAATTTCACCACTGGATTTGGGGTTAAATTAGATATCAAGTTACTTAAATATGCACAAGGTTTCCATTAATTCAAATTTAACCTCAAGCGTATGATTTATTCTTGGGCTGCTGTGTGTTTTTTTTTTTTTAAATCTATGTATGTTTAATGTTTTAGTGGAAAAAATGTCATTTTTCGGATTTGTTTGAAATCTTAAATGGCACTTTAAGGATGATTTAAGGATGATCCGTTTTTGAAGTCAAGTAATGTGTCAGGTGTTTGTTCCTATGCAGACAATGTCATTGCGTAAAAGAGTTCAGGTAGTCTGAAATATACTGGTAGTTCTATTAAAACGTCAATAGAATTTCATTGATGTTGGAAGAAAATAAATCTGCTTAATCTTTTTTTTAAAAAAATGATAACTTTTCTTGTCTTTTTCTCTTTTTCTTTCTTTCTTGACTGTGTGAGCACACATTAAAAATGAAATTCTGTAGCCTGGCCTCAAGAGAAAGTGTGCACCCTCCCAAACACATACATACATAACACGCACATATACACATCCTATATACATATATACATACATATATATCTGCACCATACATACACACATATTAATTTTGCATCCTCTTCCTTAGAATGGCGTCCTGGCTTTACAGGGCAGCGCAGGAAAAACAGCAGCAGCAAGAAGAATGGAGGACGGCAGGGGGAGGGGGTTGGCAGGGGATGATGGGTCCTCAATGTAGTCCTGCTAATTGCTGTGCAGCAGTATTGAGAAGATGGAGCAGTTTAAAAGCAACAGCAAATAATCTGTTCTCTTGTCTATGGCCATACTACCCTGAATGCGCCCAATTCCCTTTGATCTTGGAAGCTAAGCAGGGTCAGGCCTGGTTAGTACTTGGATGGGAGACCACCTGGGAATACCAGGTGCTGTAGGCTTTTTGCTGCTTCCAGTGAGGAAGTAAAAACATCCCAGAGCCAAGCAACAACGAATGGAAAGGCAGAAAAGGAGTTCTTTTTCATGCATCCTGTATCCAATGTCTGCAAAGCGATGGCATGGGTTTGTGCAGCCATTTAAACTCTTCTGAGAAGCCTGTATCCTTCCCCATCCTCAGTGCGGTCAAATACAGATAGTCCTTGACTTACAACCATCAATTTCATGACCTAAAGTTACACTGGCACTGGAAAAAGCGACTTATGACGGTTTTCACATCTATGACCGTTGCAGCATCCACATGATCGTGCGATGGGTGTTATCTATGACCGTTGTATTGTCCCAGGGTGTTCTGCCCCCCCCCCCCTCAGACAACCAGAGGCTAAGGAACTGGCAGGCAACCAAGTGAGATGATAACAAAGGTCGGCAGCAATCTGCAGCTGCTTGCCAACGTCTTTATTAAAAGGTCCGTCACATACACACCACAGCTAAGATGCCGGGCCGATTCAACACCGGGATCCACGTATCTTTGTTTTGTTCATCACAAAGATATGGCGACAATCCCTCACTTATATAGTCTGATAAGAGGCGTGGTCCACCAGCTAATCACGACGATGCCTTTTCCTCTGCTGGGCTCTCCTGTCTCTCCGACGCTGGTGAGGGTCCAACTAAAACTCACTCCCCTCGTCCATGTCCTCCTGTGGCTGCGGGGACGAGCTTGGCTCTGGGCCTATCTCCTGCCCTTCGGCGTCCTCCGGAGGCATTGCCAGAGAGGAGGGTCCTGGAGAGGGAGGCCTTGCCAACTCCTCTCCCTCACTCTCAGAGTCCTCCCCTGCTGATGATGCAGGCTCAGGCAACGGAGCCACAACACAGGGTCACATGATTCTGCCAGCAAGCAAAAACCACAGGGGGGGAGGGAAAGCCAGATTCACTTAACGACCACCTGTTTCACTTCACGACTGCCCGTTTCACTTTACAACCGCAGTGCCTCATTTAAGAACTGCGACAAAAGGTTGTAAAATGGGCCACAACTCACTTCGCTGCTTGCTTAGTGACGGAAATGTTGGGCTCAGTTGTGGTCATAAGTCGAGGAGTGCCCGCAAAACATTCCCGAGAGAGGCATGGATGTACATCAACAGGGTTATTCGTATTTCTCTTACCCTTATTGCTTATCAGCCTAGATCGTGAATATATGGGCTGGGCTTGTTACCCATGATTAATTTAATAACTGTCTTCTCAAGTAACCCACTTTTCAGAGTTTGCATAACAGATTGAACCACTAATCATGCTGTCCGGATTCCCACAACTCTGTAAATTAGCATAGCATGGAAAGGCAGCTAGGCAAACAGTTTGCCGTATTTTATGCTTTTGCCAGCGTTTTACGAGCCACTCAAACTTCTCCGTTTTCGAGGAGCATAAAAATGGACTGCACTAAACCCATTTTATTTCCTTTTTCCAGCCTGACTGGTGAAGCCTGCCAGCATTTCTGGCCCAGCTGTCTACTTTTGCCCCTAAATAAGATAAGGCTTCCCCATTTATGGAGGTGGGGTAGACAGGTGGGGTTCTTGGGACTTCAATATGGCACTTATACCTTATATATGTATTGCTCCTGCATAAATTGCACCCATTTTTAAAAGCTGCTCACTGTGGAATCTCCACTGTGTAGGATCTTCCCTATCGACAGTGGGCACGTCGATTTAATTGTGGTTGGCACAGCCTCCCTCGTTCACAGTCCTGGCCATTTTGGGCACGAAGAATCACCCCCGTGAACCCCGACAGGCCCTTCCATCTGTTCTATTGGTGTTTCCTTCCAAACTCCTGATTCTCCTTTGGGACCATATGTTGTCTTGGAGAACCAGCTTTTGACAATCCTAGCTCTCCCTGGCCGACAGCCAATTTATCTTCGGTGGCAGCCGGGCACCATGGTGATGGTAGGGTGGAAGGGAAGATGGTGGGGTAAGCAGGGAGATGTGGGGTTGCTGGGTTTTGAAGGCACAGGCACAGGCCCCTGATGGTTCTGGAGAGCGGCAGCTTGAAGGATGCCACCTCCTTGGGCCTAAGTAACTGGGAGCTGCAGAGACAGCTTGGCAAGGCAACAAGGGCTGGCACTGAACCGGTGGGAGACTGGCACTCTCCAGTTGGTGAAAGAGCTTTCCACGGCTGGGCTTGCCTGCTCTTCCCAGATGCCACGATGTCTGTGAAAGGCAGCCAAGGTGGGTTGGCCAATGCCCTCTTCAGATGCCAGGGCTGCGGCATTCTCCCTGCCAAGGCCCTGCCTCCCACCCCAACCTGGCCCTTGCTCAAGCCTGTAAATCAAAGCCACCCTTGGCCTCCAGCCCTGGCTCTTGGATCCGGGGGGGGGGGGTATGCGCAGCAGCATCGATAAAAGCCAAGCATCCCAGATCTGACACATCCCGGGAAAAACAGCCGGATAGGGTCTCTGAAAATGCTGGCTTCCATTCCAATTTCCTTGTCTGTCTTTTCAGACATTGGCAGGTCCCAGCTACAAAGCCTCCTGGGCAGCATGTCAGAGAACCTGACAGCACAGCTGGGGTCTGGGTCAGCTGCTGGTGGGAACGGATTGGATCGGGGAGCCAAAGAAAAGGGGTTTTTTTTTTGGAAAGACTGCCTTCACCCCAGAATTCCACCAAAAAACAAAAAAAAAGCAGAATTCTTCTCTTGGGGGTCTTTCAGGAACTTTCGATTTGGGAAGCGGTTGCTTCCAGGATCCCGCGGTGTCCGGCGTGATGAGGATTAGGCCCCATCGAGTTATTGTCAGCTCTTAGCAACCGCTTAGATAAGACTTTCTCCATGATGATCTGTCCCGAACGTAATGCACGTATGGTCTTTCCTGTTCTTAATCATTATCGTAAGTTGATTTGTCAAGCAAAAATAAGATAACAGGTAAAAGTATAAGCATAATTTGAATACATGAAAAGAGTAGGTAAAAAGGAAACATTAAGACAGGGACGCTGGTGCACTTATGCACGCCCCTTACAAATTTCTTAGGAATGGGGTGAGGTCAACAGTAGACAGTTTAAGGTTAAAGTTTGGGGGGTTTGGGGAAGAAACTACAGAGTCAGGTAGTGCATTCCAGGCATTGACCACTCTGTTACTGAAGTCATATTTTCTGCAATCGAGTTTGGAACGGTTTACCTTGAGTTTGTATCTATTATTTGCTCATGTATTGTTGTGGTTGAAGCTGAAGTAGTAGGAAGGACATGGTGGCAGATAATTTTATGTACTATGCTTAGGTCAGTGGTGGGATTCAAATAGTTTAACAACTGGTTCTCTGCCCTAATGATTTCTTCCAACAACCGGTTTGCCAAACTGTTCAGAAAGTTAACAACCGGTTCTCCCGAAGTGGTGCGAACCGGCTGAATCCCACCATTAGCTTAAGTCAGACTGAAGTCGGCATAGTTCTAAGTTGTCTTTCAGCGATGCGCCAGTCTCTCCAGGTGTCTGTGGAGATTCTCAGTCTTCCCGGTCAAGGTGGTCCCAAAGAGGACCCAGTTTGTGGGGGCAATAAGTTGACTTTGTATAAAATATACAAAAATATGAAGGCTATTGCTTAACGCATTGTAAGCCGCCCTGAGTCTCCAGAGAAGGGCAGCGTATTTATTATTTATTTATTTATTTATTAAATTTGTATACCGCCCTTCTCCCAACGGGACTCAGGGCGGTGAACAGCCAAAATTAAAAATACATATGATACAAAAGTTAAGAAAGCTAAAAACCAAAACCAAAACCTAATTATAATATAATATAATATAAATCTAATTTTTTAAAAAAAGATGCTTTTCAAAAGGCAACTGGGCTTTCTGTTTTTTCCTTAAAAATGTTGCACTTCCCATCCAAGAACCTTCTTCAGTTCACCAGTAGCCACCATAATTGAGGTCCTCCAACTTGCTGCTGGTTGCCCTCTTCTTCTCTTTCTTTCTATCTTTCCCAGCATCGGAGCAGTGGTGGAATTCATTTTAATTTTATTTTTTTGCTACTGGTTCTGTGGGCGTGGTTTGGTGGGCATGGCAGGGGAAGGATACTGCAAAACCCACCGTCCTGTTCGCTCACATAGGGCCGCTCTCCTCAGGGTTCCAACGGCAAGCCAATGTCGTCTGGCGGTGCCCAGGGGTAGGGCGTTCTCTATGGGTGCTCCCACCCTCTGGAATAAGTTGCCAACCGAGCTCTGGATGGCTCCTGATCTACGCTCCTTCTGTTGGGACCTGAAGACTTGGCTGTTCAAGCAAATAGGCTGACTCTGATTCTGGGTTTTATTATTTATTAATTAGTTATTTGGTTTAAAATGGGATTTTGTTGTACATGTTTTTAACTTGTGTTCACCGCCCTGAGTCCTTCGGGAGAAGGGCGGCATATAAATTCATGAAATAAATAAATAAATAAATAAAATCTCCATTCCCACCCCACTCTGGAGCCAGCCAGAGGTGGCATTTGCCGGTTCTCCAAATTACTCAAAATTTCCACTACCGGTTCTCCAGAACCTGCTGAATAGCATCTCTAATCGGAGCCTTCTCCAGAAAGCTGTGTTTTCCCCCTCCATAATATATTCAAAGTATGATCATATGAGCCTGGTCATGTGTGCCTTCCTGGAAACTCTGGGTTGGTTTTCTTTCTTTTTTTACAGTTTGTTTTCTTGGCTGTCCGTTTGATATTCTCAAGCATCTTCTTCTCCACTGTTCAAAGTTTCAAAAGCATCGATAGACTCTTCTTATCCTGATTCTTGTTGCATGCTGAAAGTTTCCCCTCCACCCACCCAATTTGCTTTTCATGATAATGAAATGATGTGAAAAAGATGTCGGGACTCTAGAAAGAGTGCAGAGAAGAGCAACAAAGAGGATTGGGGGACTGGAGGCTAAAACATATGAAGAACGGTTGCAGGAACTGGGTATGTCTAGTTTGATGAAAAGAAGGACTAGGGGAGACGTGATGGCAGTGTTCCAATATCTCAGGGGTTGCCCCAAAGAAGAGGGAGTCAAACTATTCTCCAAAGCACCTGAGGGCAGGACAAGAAGCCTGAAGTGGTGTAGGGTTTCCTGCCTCGGCAGGGGGTTGGACTAGAAGACCTCCAAGGTCCCTTCTAACTCTGTTATTCTATTCTAATACAACGGTTGTACAGTAAGTATGAAAAATAGCCACTTCGTTTTTCAGGGCCGTTGTAACTTCAAACGGTCACTAAATGTAACTGTTGTGCATCCCATGGACTGCATCCCATGGACTGCAAAAAAAACCCAAAGAAGACCTAGCCCAAAACCTCACCAAAAATAGGCAATAAGCCAAAATTGCCAACAGAAGGTGATCATCTATTGGTCATGAGAAGTGACTCACTCGAAAAGTCAATCAAGAGAAGGGGCTGCCCTGGCATCCATTGGCTGGACATTATAAAAGATGACACTGGGATGATCATGGTGGATCTGAAGGAGGCAGTGCGAGACAGAGGGGCATGGAGAAGGCTGATGCATAGAGTGGCCAAGGACCACTCTACCCAGAACTACTGGCGCCACTGCATTTTGTCCCACTTGCATCTTCACGATAGTCTTGAAGAGTAGGGGTCAAAGAGGCCATCTACGTTAAGACGGAACAGCCCTCTCTCAACAGAGGGGGAGGGATACGGCATCACCTATCTCCTGTCCTTCCACACCTGTTTGCACTCTGATTCAGGTGACCCCAAGGGCATAGATGAATCTCCAAATGGCCTCAACGACTCTCAAAAAGAGGGCTAACGACCAGATGACCGCAAGGAATATAAATCCTTCCATTCCCCACCATTCAGTCAGGACTGAAGAAGCTTCTTGGATGAGAAGCGAAATGTCCTCAAGGAAAACAAAGGTTGTCCAGCGGCCTCTTGAAAAAGTACCCTTGGGACAAGCATGACCTGGATGACTGAGTATCTCCGTAGATTTTTTTTTTCTTCAAGAGTAGCCATTGCTGTCAGTCCCCATCCCATTCAAGATGCTCCACGCTATTTATTTATTGGTTCGATTTATACGCCGCCCTTCTCTGGAGACTCAGGGTGGCTTACAATGCATTAAGCAATAGCCTTCATATTTTTTTTGTATATACCTGCTTAGTAGGGCTTTGCCGCCCCTCCCCCCCCCCCCCCCCCGCAGTGTTCTTTTTTACACAAAGTCAGCTTATTGCCACCACAATCCGGGTCCTCATTTTATCTACCTCGGAAGGATGGAAGGCTGAGTCAACCTTGAGCCTGGTGAGATTCGAACTCGCAGTAATTGCAGGCAGCTGGCAGCTAAGTGTTAATTAACAGCACTTGAGTCCGCTGCGTCACCAAGGCTCTTACTAATTACAATAAAGGGACTGATGATAAGCCTGACCTCTTTGAATTTATCTATTTGTTTTTTTTAAAACAATTGGTGGTAATTGGTGATAAGTTTCCTGAATTGATGGTAAGTTTCCTTTCCCTTTAAACAGCCTAGTCAAAGTCCAGCCAAAGCTATTCTCTTGATTTCTCCTAGGGCAGTGGTGACAAACCTTTTTCGTGCCGAGTGCCCAAAGCATGCATACAGACCCGCAAAATGCAATGCGAGCGCCCACTCCCACCCCCAGACATGCGTGCACACCCTCCTCGCATGCGCTCCGCCCACCCCTTGCCCATTTTTGGCTTCCAGGTTAGTTGCACATGCGCGCAATCCCTCAAAATGCAATGTGATCGTCCCCCTCGCATGCACGGCCTGAAGACCAGATGGCTGGCAGGAGGCACGTGCGCATTCGTGGTGGAGCTGGGCTGGTGCCATAGATTCGCCATCACGGTCCTAGGGCAATAAACTCGAGTTTGAACAAGAAAACACTGAACGTCACAATAGTGAGGGGTCGGTGGTGGGATTCAGCCAGTTTGGGCCATTTTGAGTGAACCGGTAGTTAAATTGCTGACTGGCCCCGCCCCACCCCCTCCAGGAGTTTCCACATGCCCCATTTTGGCTCCCACGTAAGTGCAGGGAGGCCTATTAGGCCCAAAACAGGGTGCGGGGGCGTTGCACGCCCCCAATAGCCCATTTTCGCTCCCAGGAGGCTTCAGGGAGGTCTACTAGGCCCAAAATGAGGCACAGGGGGGCAGCGCATCCCCTCCCTGCAGCCCGTTTTTGCTCCCAGGGGGTGCAGGAGGCCGAGTGCTGCCTGTCACACACCCCTGGCCACGGCCACCATAGCCACACCCATCCAGTCGGTCATTAGAGCAGAGAACCGGTTGTTAAATTACTTGAATGCCACCACGGTCCTTGGTGCTTTCTGAACGTGGTTGTTTTCTTACAGGCTTTTCATTATCCAAACTAGGTAACATCATCAGTGCCACTGGGAGTGATGATATTGTCTTAGTTTGGGTCATGAAACTTCTCAAGAAAACAACCGAGCTCAGAGAGCACCAAGGACCCCCCTCGTTTCAACTCTGAGTTACAAATATTCTCCTTTATTGTTACAGTAGTATAGTCTTTAAAAAAAAAACAGAAAAATGAAGTTCTGGATGTCTGTTTTAGACCAGAGTGGAACTTCGCGTAACTGAATATTCCTTCATGTATAATATTCCCTTAAGGCAGACAACTAGCAAGCCAGACCAGGCTTATCTCTGCTGAATTTATTTATTTATTTATTTATTATTAAAATGTATATGCCGCCCTTCTCCCGTAGGACTCGGGGCGGCTCACAGAATAAAAACAACAACAATACAATATTAAAATCTGGTCCAAATTTAAAATCCCCCAATTAAAGCCCCATAATCGGTCAGGGAATTTGATGAAAAAGCCATGTGGCTGGTGTTTTTTTTTTTCCTTTTCTGCCTGGCATCCGAGCTGTCAATCAGGAAAGTTATCACTTGGGCATATTTCCCTCGGCTTTTGTGGACACAGAGTCCCTTTGGAAATCAACCTTGCCTCTAATGTCAGGTTTAATGAACTCCATGGAATTCCCTCCTTGCTGTGTTCTCTAACTGTGTCATAGGAGCCCTTTTGTACCCAGTTTTTTTTTAAAAGGGGGGGTGCGTAAAGGGAATATGGGGAACAAAGAGATTCGGTTTCCCCCATCCACTGCACCAGCAGCAACTTCGATGGAGAGGAAGAACAACAGTAAAAGTTCAGGCTGCACGCCAAAGTGCTACGACACTCTATCCCATTTTATGCTCAGACATTCTACGTACAGGAAATGGATTGTCCTAAAGTCCAGACAGGACAATAAATTTCTATAATATCCAGGCTAGCTTGGGATGTCTGGAAATTTTATCCCGACTCCGATACTCCCAGGCAACGTCATTGGCTCGCAATGCACAGGTCTCTGCAACCCTCAACGTGCGTGCGGAGTTCAGCAGGAAACGCCAAATTGCCGATGTGCCGTTTTGGCTTCAGGAGGAAAAAATGCATCGCGCGCCAAAGCATCTACCTTCCTGGTTCTATGTGGCTCTGGTGTAGCTTAACGTAAGGTGCAAATCCAACCTCTGAGTCCCCACAAACAGCAACCAAGGGAGGAAGACCAGAAGCAAGAAATAGACATATGACCACAATTCAGCTCAAAACTTTTTTGCTAAGTGAGACAGTTCTTAAGTGAGCTTTGCCCCATTTTACGGGTTTGCTTGCAGAGGTTGTTAAGCCAATCATGCAATGGTTAAATTGGTAGCATGGTGGTTAAGTGAATCTGGCTTCCCCATTATTTGGCTTCTCAGAAGGCCGCAAAAGGGGATCATACGTCCCCAGGACATTGCAATCATCATATAGACCAGTGGTGAAATCCGAATTTTTTTACTACCGGGGCATGGCTTGGTGGGCGTGGTGTGGCTTAGTGGGCATGGCAGGGGAAGGATACTGCAAAATCCCCATTCCCTCCCCACTGCTGGGGGAAGAATATTGCAAAATCTCCATTCCCTCCCCACTCTGGGGCCAGGCAGAGGTGGTATTTGCTGCTTTTCTGAACTACTCAAAATTTCCGCTACGGGTTCTGCAGAACCTGTTAGAACCTGCTGGATTTCACCCCTGATATAGACACACCATTGGCCAAGCATCCGACTCCTATTTATTCCACTGTCATAAATAGAAGTCAGTTGCCATGCGTCTGAATTTTGATCACGTGACCGGGGTGGGTTCTACATTTTTTTACTACCGGTTCTGTGAGCTTGGCTTATTTTGTGGGCATGACTTGGCAGGGGTAATGTGACTGGGTGGGCGTGGCCAACTTTTTTTTTTTTTACTTTTAAAAGCATTTTTTCTAGAACCTTAAGAGGTTGCAGAAAAAAATGCTTTTAGAAGCCTCTGACGATCAGGCAACTCAGCTGGGATCTCCAGAGGCTTTTAAAGGCATTTTTTTTCCTACAACCTCTTCAGCTGACGACGTTGTAGAAAAAATGCTTTTAAAAGCCTCTGACGATCCCAGCTGAGTTGCCTGATCGTCAGAGGCTTTTTTTTTTAAAAAAAGCATTTTTTCAGCTGAAGAGGTTATAGAAAATATGCTTTTAAAAGTAAAAAAAAAAAGCCTCTGATGAGGTGGGTGGGATAAGCGAGTGGCAACCAGGCCGGGGACCAGTTCGGGGGCATTGCCAGCCAGTGTTATTACTGGTTCTCCAAACTACTACAAATTTTTACTACCAGTTCTTGCAAACCGTTGCGAACCGGGCGCAACCCACCACTGCACGTGACCATGGGGATGCTGCAACGTTGCAGCCTCCCTGCGATCACGTGATTCAAAATTCAGACACTGGGCAACTGATTCTTATTTATGACCATTGCAGTGTCCCTAGGTCCTGTGATCACCTTCTGACAAGCAAAGTCTACGGGGAAGACAGATTCATTTAACAACCGTGTTACTAATTGAACAGCTGCAGCGATTCACTTAACAACTGGGGCAAGAACGATCGTAAAATGGGGGGAGGAAATTCACTTAACAACTTCCCTCACTTAGAAATTTTGGCCTCAATTGTGGTCGTAAGTCGAGGAACTACCTATATTGGTCTCTCGTCCCCAATCTGCTGCTTTCTTCCCCCCATTTCTCTGACAATGCCTTTCCCCCAGAGCCTCTCTTCCGATCTTATCTCCTATCCCGTAATATTTGGTTAATAACCCCTTATAAGGGGACCGCTGTGAGATTCCTGGATGGGTGCCACTAAGGTGCTTTAATGACCTCTCCGTCTTTTTATAGAAGCCCACCCAACATCTGAGAACGCCGGTTTTATATCGTGGCTGGCTGTCCCAGATCGTCTCAAGCTAATTAAACCCTAGAAGTTTAGATGGGCCCTTCCCTGACTCTCCGTCCTCCCACCTTCGCTGAGGACAGCTTGCAATCTGGCCCCTAGGACTTGGGGGAGGCGAGTTGTTGTGGGGGGGGGGGGGGAGATTGTAATCAATGCAGTAGGATGGGGTGACACGAAGCTGTCACTTGAGTCACTTTGATTCCTTTAATAAATGAACGTGCTGCACGATAGAACTACCGTAGCATGTTAAAAGCTGTCATCAGAATTTATTGATGCCACAGGAGACGGTTGGAGTCAGTGGGAAAAAATGCAGCAATTTATGGACTCTCCAAAGCCTCGGCTTCTTCAGTCACCCCCACCCCCTATTCCCGAGATCCTTCGTGGCCTAATAAATCCCTACATTGTTCTTCCTCTGCTGTTCGGCCGGTGGCATTAACCGAGCAGACGGTTTACCCTGTCCCTTTGCCAATTTTCTGAGTAAGGAACCTCGCGGAGGAGGTCAATCCATCTGCTTCGCAGTCTTGCACCCACGGAGGGGAAGGGGGGGGGGACAAGGCCCACACCCCTCACCTGATAAGAGATGGACTCTGTGATTTAGTGTCCCCAGCTGCTGGAGATAAAGGTGTGGGGCGGCGAGCTGCCCTATGCTATCTTTCATGGTTTTCCATCAGTGGGCTTTGTGTTATTACCACATTAAAGGCAGAGGCTCGTTTCTACGTTTTTCACCCAGGAGGATGATTGAAAACTGGGTTGGCTGAAAATGGCTCTTGTTGAGTCTCGCCCAGAAATTCTGATGGGATCATGGAGCTGGTCTCAGCATGTAAAAACGAAGCTGAGATTTGGTCTCTTCTGCCTGCAGAAGGAGAGCGTCAGAGGTGGGTTTCAGCAGGTTCTGGCTAGTTCTGGAGAACCGGTAGCGGAAATTTTGAACAGTTTGGAGAACCGGTAGTAAAAATTCTGACTGGCCCCGCCCCCATCTATTCTCTGTCTCCCGAATCCCAGCTGATTGGGAGGAAATGGGGATTTTGCAGTAACTTTCCCCTGGATTGGGGAGGGAATGGAGATTTTACAGTATCTTTCCCCTGGAGTGGGGTGGGAATGGAGATTTTACAGTATCCTCCCCCTGCCATGCCCATCATGCCAGGCCCACCAAACCATGCCACGCCCACCAAGCCACACCCAGAGAACCGATATTAAAAATTTTTGAAACCTACCACTGGAGAGCATAACTACACTTTGGAAGATAGATTCCAGATTCAAAAGGTTCTCGGCAGACGTGAGCATTGGGCCCTATCCAACAAGGTGCAGTCCATGGGAGTGAAAAATTAAGGGAGGAAAAACCAGATGCATAGCAATAGCACTCAGGCTTATATACCGCTTTACAGTGCTTTACATGCCTCTCTAAGCGGTTTACAGAGTCAGCATATTGCTCCCAACAATCTGGGTCCTAATTTTACCCACCTGGGAAGAATGGAAGGCTGGGTCAACCTTCAGCCTGGGGAGATTTGAACTGCCAAATTGCAGGCAGCCAGCAGGCAGCAGAAGTAGCCTGCAGTACTGCACTCTAACCACTGTGCCACTGAAGATACAGAAGAGGTGGCACCTGGCCCAACAGTGGTGCCTGTGAGAGGTATCTAGGTGCTCTGGTGGACTACTGCTTACATCTGAGTCAGCAGTTTGCCAATGCAATCCCAGGCTGCATCAACAGAGGGATAGCATCAAAAAACAAGAATCACGAATATCAAGAATAATACCACTCTATACTGCACTAGTAAGGGCACACTTCAAATAACGTGTCCAGTTCTGGTTACCACAATACGGTAAAGATGCTGAGACCCTGGAAAGAGTGCAGAGAAGAACCCTGGTGGCACAGATGTTAGAATGCAGTATTGCAAGCTAATTCTGCCAACTGCCAGCAGTTCGATTCTGACCGGCTCAAGGTTGACTCAGCCTTCCATCCTTCCAAGGTTGGTAAAATGAGGACCCAGATTATTGGGGGCAAATATGTTGACTCTGTAAACCACTTACAGAAGGCTGTGAAGCGCTATATAAGTCTAAGTGCTATTGCTAGTGCTAATAAAGTTTTTGATGATTTTGGAGCTAAACTGTATAATGAACAGCTAAGGGAACTACCGCATTTATCGGAGTATAAGACGCACCTACTTTTTTTGGTGAGGAAAAGAAGAAAATCTCCCTCTGCCTCTGAGCAATTTTGCCTCTGTGCAGCAAACAGCAAACGGCCTGCTTTATTTTCATTTTCGTTTTCAGCATAACTTGATTAGCACAAGGAAAAAAAAAATCTTCTGTAGCAATTTACCTTCTTGCAGCAAGCAGCAGAGGCCCGGGCAAAACAGCTGAGAGCAAAACAGCTGAGAGTCGGGAGGCTGATCCAATCAACTTGTGCTAATTAGGATGAGCTGAAGCTGAAAGGAGCTGTTTTTTTTCTTGCTGTTTGCTTGCCAGGAGATAACTGTTGCGAGGCAGAGGCCAAAGGGTGGGGTGGGGGGGACTACATTCGGTGTATAAGACGCACCTAAATTTTCACCCCCTTTTAGGGAGGAAAAAGGTGCGTCTTATACTCCGAAAAATACGGTAATTATGTTTAGCTTAATGAAGAGAAGGCTAAGGGGAGACATGATAGCCTTCATCCAATACTTGAATGACTGCCACAGGGAAGAGGGGGTCAATGTGTTCCTGAGGACAGGACAAGATGCAATGGGTGGAACTCATTGGACAGAGTAAACCTGGAGGAATATTCAAATCAATGGCCACTTTTGAATCAATGTAAACATCCCTGTTGCGACTGGTAATTTGCCCTATGTTGTTACTCAAAGAAAAGCCTCTCTTTTTTTTGCCCAGTTTTAGGGAATTTATGCAGATTTGGGAAGCACCGCTTTCAAGAGTTTTCCTGCACATGACAGAGAGCTGATTGGATGATCATTGAGTCCTTTCCAAGTGCATAATTCTATGCATCTATGATAGTTAGTTCAACCGAGTTGGATCTTGTGAACTCTTTTCCCACATTTTTCCTGTGTTTATCAGCATTCACTGCCCCCCTAAAACAGAAAAAGTAGGCCAATATTTCCCACGGAGGAAATTGATGAGCCTTAAGACAAAAATAGGCAGCTTGGACAATGAATAGACCAAGGCAGTCCTCGACTTACAACACTTCATTTAGTGATTACTCAAAGTTACAACAGCACAGAAAAAAAATTGACTTGACCATTTCTCATATTTACGACCACTGCAGCATCCCCATGGTCACGTGATCAAAATTCAGACCCTTGGCTCCTAATTGGCTCCTATATATGACGGTCGCAGTGTCCCGGGGTCATGCAAACCCCTTTTGCGACCTTCTGACAACCAAAGCAATGGTGAAATTCAATTTTTTTTTTACTGTTGGGAAATGATAATTACCTCACTTGTTGGGTTGGCAATATATAAACCCTCAATATTTAAGACTGTATTGCTGTATTGCATCATACTGTGTCCTGATTGGTTAGCTCTGTAGCCAATGGTCTTAAGAGGGAGCTTGAAACATGGTTTGTTTTCTCTTTGCTGGCCATTATTGCTATTTGCTGTGTTTGCTACTGTTTGCAACTGTTTATTGTGTATGACTAGGGCGACTGGTAAGAAGACTTTGTTATTGGAATATCCCTGGACTATTGTTTAACTATCTACTGCTTTATCTGTGTGTGACCTGGACTGTTTATTGGACTGTGCCTTATTACTATTTCCTAAAAGTAAACTTTGTGTATCTGTGTGTTGGCTGTAGTTATTCGCAACTGCTCTCAGTCCCTTTCATGTGCACATCCTTGCTACTCCAGGGTTGCTCTGCGAATTCCTTAACATTTACTACCGATTCAATGGGCGTGGCTTGGTGGGTGTGGCGTGGTGAGGCAGGGGAAGGATCAGTGGTGGGATTCAAATAATTTAACAACTGGTTCTCTGCCCTAATGATTTCTTCCAACAACCTGTTCACCAAATAGCTCAGAAAATTAACAACCAGTTCTCCTAGAGTGGTGCAAATTGGCTGAATCCCACCACTGGGAATCCCACCAAAATCTCCATTTCCACTCCACTCCAGGGGAAGGATACTGCAAAATCCCCATTCCCACCCAACTCTGGGGCGGGAATGGTGGTATTTGCCGGTTCTCTAAACTACTCAAAGTTTCCGCTACCGGTTCTCCAGAACCTGCTGAATTTCACGCCTGAACCAAAGTCAATGGGGAAGACAGATTCACTTAACGACATGTTACTAACTTAATAACTGCAGTGATTCACTTTACGTCAAGAAAGGACGTAAAATGGGGAGAAATTTACTTAACAACCATCTCAGTGACAAAAGCATTTGGAGCTCCTTTGTGCTCGAAAGTCAAGGACTACCTGTAGATATTTTGTTCTGCAATCGTCCTTGAAAATTCATTCCTAAATCCAGCTGAGCCCCTTTGTTTGGGTAACACAATCAAGGGCCAAAATGGGGGCTTTCCCTTCACTCCTCCCCATAACCCCTCAAATCAGGGGTCTCCAACCTTGCCAACTGTAACCCTGGAGGACTTCAACTCCCAGAATTCCCCAGTCAGCAAAGCTGGGAGTTGAAGTCCACCAGGCTTAAAGTTGGCAAGGTTGGAGACCCCTGCCTCAAATGATGCCATTGGTGGCAATGCTCATGCAGCCAAAAAAACTTGAATTATAGGTCAGCCTGTGATTGCAAGAACACTGCCTCCATTCCAGATTTAAATAAGGAAGGCCGATCAAGAGATGTTGCAGCTGGACTTTTGAAAGACACCAGGGCTGCGTTCACGGAAAATGTTTATTCAATCCACTGGTTTTCACACATGACATTAAGCCCTAAGATAAACCCATCGGATTCACTTCACGGGTGGTCGGGGCGCATCTGCTAGGCCTCTGATTCACTGCCGGCTGGGGAATTCTGGGAGTTGAAGTCCACACAGACACACACACACACATCTCCAAGTTGCCAAGCTTGAGACAAACAGGTTCTCTAATTGATCTGAACCGGGTGTGTTGTAGGGAAGCGAGGCTGGAAGGGATCTTCTCAAGGGACCTCTGAGGAAAAAGTCGGACCACGGCCGACGAGCAAGCAACCTGCGGAGAAAAGCTGCAGGCGAGGAAAAGATCCTGCCAACTTCTCCAGCAAGGAAAAAAAAAAATCTTTCCATGAACTCAAACTGTTATTAACCGCATAGCCTCTCTGGATCTGCTCAGCTGGCTGGGGCACATTCAAGATGAAGCCCCGGCCTTTTTCAAATACGGAGCCCCTGCCCCGAGCAAAATTGCTTTCCAGGCTGCTCTTGGCCTGGTTACACACAGAGCTTAATAAGAAGCAGATGCAGCGGAGATGAGATGCAAGGGCAGCCAAAACTTCGCTTGGGAAGGCAGCAAGGAGCAATGAAGGGTCCAAGGTTAGGGCAGGAGCCAAGGGCAGGTAAGCAGGTGAGATCTAAGGCTCCATTGAGGTCCAGGGGTGAAGGGAGCCGGCCGTAGGGAGAGCTGCAGCATGCCATTCTGTCTCTGGCAATGATAGCCATAGCACTTAGACTTATATACTGCTTCACAGTGCTTCACAGCCCTCTCTAAGCGGTTTACAGAATCAGCCTATTTTTTTTTATTTTTTTAAAAAATTTGATTTATATGCCGCCCTTCTCCGGAGACTCAGGGCGGCTTACAGTGTGTTAAGCAATAGCCTTCATACTTTTGTATATTTATATTTATACAAAGTCAGCTTATTGCCCCCAACAAACTGGGTCCTCAATTTACCCACCTTATAAAGGATGGAAGGCTGAGTCGACCTTGAGCCTGCCTGGGATTGAACTTGCAAGTAATTGCAGCAGCTGGATCTTAAATGCTGCCTTTGTAGGAGGCATTACTCCCCTACGCTACTCAGGCTATTTGCCCCCAACAATCTGGGTCCTCATTTTACCCACCTCGGAAGGATGGAAGGATGGAAAGCTGAGTCAACCTTGACCTGTAAGAATTGAACTCCTGGCAGTGGGCAGAGTTAGCCTGCAATACTACATTCTAACCACTGCGCTACCACGGCTCTTGGAAAATCTTTCTGAGGACTAAATGGAATAGCAATAGCACTTAGACTTATATACTGCTTTACAGTGCTTTTACAGCCTTCTCTAAACAGTTTACAGAGTCAGCATATTTGCCCCCAACAATCTGGGTCCTCATTTTACCGTTCTTGGAAGGATGGAAGGCTGAGTCAATCTTGAACCTCTAAGGATCAAACTCCAGGTTGTGGACAGATTTTGCCTGCAATACTGAACTTTTAACCACTGTGCCACCAAAGCTCCTATCTCCTTCCCACTTTGACCATGAAGCTTCTTCTGCATGCATCAGTGGTGTTTTCCTCCCGATTTGGCCCAGTTCAGCCGAGCTGGTAGCGGTGACGATATGATGTCACTGAACTGATTCTGCCCCCCCCGCCCTCACTACCCACCCCGCGTTATTCTTACCTTTTATTTGGCCCCACCCCCAATCTATTGCTGCCTCCTGAGTCTCAGCTGATGGCTAGAGGGAAAAAAAACGGTTAAAAGCGGAGCTTCAAAGGGCCGCCCTACAGCTGATCAGTGTTAAAAGAAAACAAATGAGTAGACCAGTGCCTGCAAAAATAAATAGGTAGATCAGTACAGCTCTCCAAACAGTTAAAAGCCTGGTAAAGCAGTAGCTCTGCTAAATCCTAAACAATTGTCACATGACCATCAAGCCATGCCCACAAAATAAGCCACGCCCACAGAACCGGTAGTAAATAATTTTAGAACCCACCCCTGGCATGCATCACCCTGGAAGTCTAGACAAAGACCAAATGTTGCATAGCAGCATTCCGGGCACCCTAGATCCCACTTTGTGCCTTCATCCCAGAGCATCGACTTTTTAATCATTTTGCCGCAGAATTCCTACCTCTCCCCTGCTTATCATTACAGGTAGTCCTTGACTTATGACTGATTGCTTTGCAACCATTCAAAGTTACAATGAAACTCCCCGAAAGGTATTTACCACCCAGTTCTGAATTTTTGACAGCTGCCCCCTCCCCCCAAGTCACGTGATCAGATCAACCATTCTGCATTTACACCCATTTGCAGAGTCTCATGCTGCCTTGACCTTAATTTATGACATTTTTGCCAAAAACCAGCGTTTTACTTCTAGTTTTCAGCAAAAATATCTGACAGCAAACAGTGAGTTTGTTTAATGAACACAGTGTTTGCTTACCGACCGCTGCAAGGAAACATAAAGTCAGGGGAGTCATGTGGATAATCCACTTCACAATGTACGATTGTAATGCGTAGGTTCTATTATGGTCATGAATCAAGCATTACTTGCCAATTATATATCATCAACAGGGTTGGAAAGTAAGGTAAAGGTGAAGGTTCCCCTCGCACATATCTGCTAGTCATGCCTGACTCTAGGGGGCGGTGCTCATCTCCGTTTCAAAGCCGAAGAGCCAGCACTGTCCGAAGATGTCTCTGTGGTCATGTGGCCGGCATGACTAAATGCCAAAAGTGCACGGAACACTGTTACCTTCCCACCAAAGGTGGTCCCTATTTTTCTACTTGCATTTTTTACCTGCTTTCGAACTGCTAGGTTGGCAGAAGCTGGGACAAGTAATGGGAGCTCACCCTGTTACGGGCACTAGGGATTCGAACTGCTGAACTGCTGGCCTTTCAATCGACAAGCTAAGCGTCTTAGCCACTGAACCACTCCATCCAACAAGGTTGGAAAGTAGGACAATCTAATTCCCATCTTAAATCTGCCATGTCTTCCCGTTCACAATGCATATATATCTAGCCTCTCTGCTGTGGCCCTTGTCATGGATGAAAGCAAGGGGAAAAACTGGGTTCGCTCATTTCTGAATGTAAATGTTTTGAAGCCAGAATTTCAAATCAGTACAATACCATTGGTTTTCCTAGAGGGAACCCTGAAACCAAGGAAGCCTTCTGCTCCCGGCAGTCCTCGCTTAACCAGCAGCAGTTGGAACCAGGAACTCCGTCGCTAAACAATGCAGGCGTAAGATGGGATGTCATAGGATCACAGCACCTTACGATGGCAATTCTAGCGGGCTCAGTGTTTAGGTGAATTCTGCACAGTCTCAGTGTCTTGCGATCACGTGATCGCCATTTGCTACTTCCTGCCGGCTTCCCCAATGACTGAACTGTCAGAGAAGGACATAAATGGCGATAGCAAGATGTCACAACTGTCATAGTTGCAAGCTGGTTTCCAAGTGCCCAAACTGCAGGTGTGTGACCATGGAGAGAAGAGAAGAGAAGAGAAGAGAAGAGAAGAGAAGAGAAGAGAAGAGAAGAGAAGAGAAGAGAAGAGAAGAGAAGAGAAGAGAAGAGAAGAGAAGAGAAGAGAAGAGAAGAGAAGAGAAGAGAAGAGAATAACAGAGTTGGAAGGGACCTTGGAGGTCTTCTAGTCCAACCCCTGCTTAGGCAGGAAACCCTACACTATTTCAGACAAATGGTTGTCCAACATCTTCTTAAAAACTTCCAGTGTTGGAGCATTCACAACTTCTACAGGCAAGTTGTTCCACTTATTAATTGTTCTGTCAGGAAATTTCTCCTTAGTTCTAAATTGCTTCTCTCCTTGATTAGTTTTCACCCATTGCTTCTTGGCTTACATTCAGGTGCTTTGGAGAATAGCTTGACTCCCTCTTCTTTGTGGCAGCCCCTGAGATATTGGAAGACTGCTATCATGTCTCCCCTAGTCCTTCTTTTCATTAAATTAGACATACCCAGTTCCTGCAACCGTTCTTCATATGTTTTAGCCTCCAGTCCCCTAATCCTCTTGGTTGCTCTTCTCTGCACTCTTTCTAGAGTCTCCACATCTTTCTTACATCGTGGCGACCAAAACTGAATGCAGAATGCAGTATGCAGATGTTGCAACAACAGCAATTGCAAGGACTCATCATACGTCTCCTCATTCGGTGCTGTTGTAACTTCAAAAGATCGCTGAGCGAGGGGACGTTAAACTAGGAGTACCTGTAAGGGGGTCGCTTTGTCACCAGCCCAATATGTCAGGCATTTGGAGTGAGTTCGCGGACTCCCTGGCAGCCTTTCTGTGAGGAAACCCACCACAAACTACCTTCCAAAGAATGTATATCCCATCAAAAAAAAATAATAAAATGTCCGCCTATTCCTTTTTTCCATCTCTTAAAAAAAGCAGGAGGTCCGGGAACAAACTGCTGATCCGCCTATTTCTCCTTCCGGCCTATTGCAGACACGAAGGATAAAGTGGATTTTGGCGTCTTCCTCCCAAACCTTTGTAGGGGAAAAAAAAAATCAATGGGGATTAAGCTGCTGCAGTCAGCAAACGAAGTCCTTAGAACGGTTCATCAGCAGCAGCTTGGCTGGGATTGAGGCAGCTTCTACCAAAGATTCAGTCATGGGAAGGAGGATTAATTAATGTGTCCTTTTCAAATCGTTTCCCTTTTTTTTTTTGCATGGCCCTAATCTGGAGCTGCTTGAGATCAGCCCCTCCCTCTAATTCCCGCAGTGCACAACTTCCAAGAAGCTGAAAAACACACTCTAATGAGCTTGGTTCCAAAAGCTGGTTGTGCATTGTCTCCAGGAGACAACCGAGGTGCGTGGGACGCAACAAAGGTTGTCTAGCTACACACAACATGCTGCTTGGTCCTTCTTCTCCAGGGCTGGGTGGCGTTTACATTTTAAGGGTGTGGGTGGAGGTATGCCATCCATCAGGAGCCGTGGTGGCGCAGTGGTTAGAACGCAGTATTGCGGGCTTACTCTGCCGACTGTCAGCAGTTCAATCCTGACCGGCTCAAAGTTGACTCATCCTTCCATCTTTCTGAGGTAAAATGAGAACCCAAATTGTTGAGGGCAATAGGTTGGCTCTGTAAAGTGCTTAGAGAGGTTGTAAAGCACCGTGAAGCGGTATGTAAGTCTAAGTGCTATTGCTATCAGGGCTGTGGGCAGGGTGTGGTCACAAAAGCCTGGTGGCGCATTATTTAAAACAATATAACAATGATGTTGTCTGCCTACAGGAAACTCATATAAGAACCCAGGACCAGAAGTTTTTAATTTCTAAAATTGGACTACAATTTATATCTTCTAGTAGGGCTAAAAGAAATGGAATTGTTTTTTACATTGCTAAAAGAATACCAGCTAAACTTATAGAAGCGGATGAGGAGGGGAGATTTATTGCTGTTGCTATAACTGTACAGAATGTTGAAGTGCTTTTAATTGGCATTTATGCCCCGAACCAGCAACAGGAAAGTTTTTATAAAATGTTGAATGAGAAAATTTTGCAGTGGAATTACAAATCTTTTTTGATTATGGGAGACTGGAACGGGGTGATTGATGCAACATTGGATAAAAAGACATCTGCCAAAAAAGGGAACAAGCTACCACAGACTTTTTTTGCTATGAAAGAAGAATTAGAGTTGAAGGACGTTTGGAGAATCCATCATCCAGAGGAATTGGATTTTACTTTTTTCTCAGATAGACACAAATCTTTTTCGAGAATTGATTTTATGCTGGTTTCTACTGATTTACTTAATGTAGTGACAAAAACAAAAATCCTTCCTAGAACTTTAACAGATCATAGTCCAGTCTGGATTGAGATGAACCCAGGCAAGAGAGAAAGGAGATCATGGCGTATGAATGAGAATATCTTCAGATATGAAAAGTACATCAAAGAGCTTAAGGAACAAATTAAGGAATTTTTTCACATCAATTTGAATAAGGGTACACCTATTGAGATAGTTTGGGACGCTTGCAAGGCCTATATGAGGGGTGTACTGATACATATAAACTCTAGACACAAAAAAATTCGACAGAAGTCGAGATTGGATTTGGAGACGGAGATAAAGGATAAAGAGCAATTGCTTATTAGGAACCCGACTGATGAAAAGGTATTGTTAACTATAAAACTCTTGAAAGAACAATTCCAGATGTTGATGGCTGAACAAACAGCAACCAATCTCCAGTATGCCAAACATAATACTTTTTGCAATGCTAACAAGCCTGGCAGATGGTTGGCCTATACTTTGAGGAAACAACAAAATTCTCGTATGATAAATGCAATTGAATATAAAGGGAAACGAACATATCAGCAAAATTTAATACATCAAGCCTTTTTAACTTTTTACTCGAAATTGTACCAAGCTGACAAAGTTAAAGAAGGTCTTATCGATGAATATTTGCAGAAGAAGAGAGTTACAAAAATTTCTAGTACACAAAGCGATAGACTGGAGCGACCTATAACACTGGAAGAGATTTCATACGCAATAAAACAATTGAAATTATCCAAAGCTCCTGGGACGGATGGTTTGACAGCAGTTTTTTATAAGACTTTGCAAGAGGAACTGATAGAGATTCTCAAAGACTTGTTTTGTAATATTCAACAGGGGGGAAAGATACCTCCCTCGTGGAAGACGGCTTTTATATCATTGATACCTAAAGAAGAAGACTCTGCTAAACCGGAGAATTTTAGACCAATATCTCTCCTGAACACGGACTATAAAATTTTTGCTAAAGTACTAGCCAACAGATTGATGCCAGTTATTCAAGATGTGATTCATGAAGACCAAGCTGGTTTTATAGAAGGTAGATACATGAAGGACAATGTTAGGCAACTCATAGACTTGTTGGAATATCTTGATGAAAAAAAACAGATCTCTGCGGTGCTGGTGTTTTTGGATGCGGAGAAAGCCTTTGATCGAGTCAACTGGGATTTTCTAAAAAAGATTTTGCACAAGATGAATTTTGGAGATCAGTTTATAAAAGCAATTTCGGCAATTTATCAAGAACAGACAGCACAGATTATTATTAATGGCAGCTTGACTACTAATTTTAATATACAGAAAGGGACAAGACAAGGCTGTCCATTATCTCCATTGTTGTTTATTTTGACGCTAGAGGTGCTGTTAAATGCTCTACGGGACTCGGACAAAATGAGTGGTATAGTTGTAAGGCAAACAGATTACAGAACAAAGGCATTTGCAGATGATCTGATTGTTACCCTAACACGACCATTGGAATCTATCATACAGATGAAAAACATTATAGAGGAATATGGTCTGGTTTCAGGTTTTAGCCTGAACCAGAAAAAGACTAAGATGATAGTCAAAAATATGTTGGAACCACAAAGGAAAGAGCTGGGAAGGGTGGCAGGCTTTGAAATAGCTACAAAGGTGAAATATCTAGGGGTCCAAGTTGCAGCATCCAATAAAAAACTTTTTCAAAATAACTATGAAGAACTTTGGTGTAAGATTCAAAAAGATCTTGATAAATGGAAAAAACTGCAACTTTCTCTGCTTGGTAGAATAGCAGCTGTTAAGATGAACGTTCTACCTAGATTTTTGTTTCTGTTTCAAATGATTCCGGTGCTTAAAAATGACAAATATCTGACGGACTGGCAAGCAGGTTTAAATAAATTTATTTGGAGTGGGAAAAGACCAAGAGTTAAATTTAAGATCATGCAAGATGTACGTGAACGTGGCGGCCTTAAAGTTCCAAATTTGCGTTTATATTATGAAGCAGCAGTATTGATACAAGTTGGAGATTGGATCGGAACAACCAAAAGAGAGATTTTGAATATAGAAGGCCATGATTTGCAATTTGGATGGCATGCATATTTATTTTATGAAGACAAGAGAGACAGTGTATTTAACAGGCATATTTTAAGGTACGCATTGCTGAGAGTTTGGAAGAAGCACCAGTTCCAATTGGATTACAAAATACCTTTGTGGTTGGATCTTGGGCATATTTTGCCAAAAATAAAGTCACTCGGGGGGTTGTTGTACAAAGAGATACTTTTTATTGATGGGGGCAGTTGGAGTTTGAAGTCTTGGAATACTCTGTTGGAAGATGGAGTTAATTTAACTTGGTTGCAGTATTTTCAACTTCAAGCGAGATGGAGAGAAGATCAGAAAACCGGATTAATGCTACATGAAGAGGATTTGGTGACTCAGATAAAACGTAAAGGACCGATGCATATTAAGCGATTGTACAATTTATTGTTGGAGAGAGATTCAGAAGGGGAATTAGTTAAAGACTGTATGATTAAATGGGCACAGAATTTTGATCAACCAGTAATGTTAGAAACATGGGAAAAGATTTGGGTCCAGAATGTTAAATTTACGCAAGCACAGAACCTAAGGGAAAATTTTTATAAAATGTTTTATAGATGGCATCTAGATCCCAAAAAATT
This sequence comes from Coluber constrictor foxii, assembly GCA_038048745.1. Taxonomy (NCBI): domain Eukaryota; kingdom Metazoa; phylum Chordata; class Lepidosauria; order Squamata; family Colubridae; genus Coluber; species Coluber constrictor. The sequence goes on from JAWJVD010000055.1 coordinate 219,184, forward strand.
ATCACGTATGTATCCAAATGTTCAGCCTAAATGTTGGAGGTGTGATTGTTTGGATGCAACATATTTTCATATTTGGTGGACATGCAGGAAGTTGAAACCATTTTGGATTAAACTTTGGTGGGTGATGCAGAATATTTTGAAGAAGAAGTTAGAGTTTTCTCCTCAGTTTTTTCTGTTGGGAATAATCAAGGGTTTTTCAGTAAGCGATACTAGATTAATATTGTATATGATATCTGCAGCTAGATTACTGATAGGCCAATACTGGAAGAAAGACCAAGTGCCTACCATAGAGGAATGGATACTGAAGATGTCTAATCTGGCAGAGATGGCAAAAATTTCTGCATACCTAAAAGAAAGGACCCATGAAGCTTTTGTTAAGGAATGGAGGAAATGGGTTGATTATATGAAAGGGAAATACCAAAGCAAGAAATTCCAATTAGTGCTCAGTTGAATTAGAATTAGAATGTACTTAAGTAAACGTATGAATAGTTATATGGTTTATTATAATTATTAAACTGAAGAATCTATAATTGATGTATAGTTTAAGATTTAAGGTTAGTCATATGGTTAATTATCATTATTAAAATGAAGAGTATATAATTGAGGTATAGATTAAATTTTAAAGAGAATGTATTAAGCTTAATCTAAGATGTTTAAGAATGTATTAAAGATTGTCTATCTTTGCTTTTTGATATTAAGTATCTATTTTTGAAGAAGTTTAATTAACTAAATTGTTTTAATCTAATTAATCTATATTTTTTTTTAAATATGTGCAATGTTAGTGAAGTGTTAATGTAGAACTTCTTATTTAAAGGGATCTCGCCTTTAAAGAATGTTGAATATGCTAAGATTAATGTTTGTCAAATAGTGGAAGTCAAGGGAGGGGGGAGGGATAGAAGGGATAGGGGGGGGGGATAGGGAGGGGGAAGGGGGGGGTTTTTATATTATAAAATGTAATGTAAAACTTTTTCAATAAAAAAAAAAAAAAAAAAAGCCTGGTGGCGCAGTGGACTAAGTGCTGTTAAAGTAGCATTTAGTTGCCAGCTGCCTGCAATTATTGCAAGTTCGAATCTCACCAGGCTCAAGGTTGACTCAGCCTTCCATCCTTTCGAGGTAGGTGAAATGAGGACCTGGATTGTGGGGGCAATAAGCTGACTTTGTATAAAAAAGAACACCGCTTGGGGGGGTGTAACCCCTATTAAGCAGGTATATATAAAAGTATGAAGGCTATTGCTTAACGCATTGTAAGCTGCCCTGAGTCTCTGGAGAAGGGCGGCATATAAATCTAACTAATAAATAAATAAATAAAAGGCAAGATGGCCACAACGGTGCGGACAAAACTTTTGACTAATAGGAGTCTCAAATGCCCCATTATAACTGCCATTTTGACTTGGCATTGGGAGCAATCAGTAACGTTCTGAGCCTCTGGCCAATTTCCCCTCCCATATTGGGGAAATTGTCTTTTCTCTGTACTCAGATTCGCCCCGACAAAAGGAAAATATTTGTAGGTCAGGGTTGAACTACAGGATCCTTGGTTTCCCTGAAAATAAGACATCCCCTGATAATAAGCCCAATCGGGTTTTTAAGCACATGTGCTAAAATAAGCCTGCCCCCCCCGAAAATAAGCCCTCCCTCAAAATATTTAAATGCAGGGCTGGAAATCAGGTAAGATGGCAAGAGGAGCCCCATTCTTGCTCCACGTGCCCTAAAATTATAAAACCTCCCCAAAAATAAGGCCAAGCACTTATTTCAGGGTTCAAAAAAATATAAGGCAGGGTCTTATTTTTGGGGAAACATGGTAGGTATCATCAGCAATAGTCAGTATTATTCACTAATGATAGTGATAGTCACTACTGATGCTGTTACATAGCTGTTACCTACGCAGCAGGTAACTAGTACTAGTACTAGTAATTACCTACGTAGCAGGTAACTAGTACTGATGCTGTTACCTACGTAGCCTAGGTAATGGAACATGTGTAAGAAAACAATCCCGTTCAGAGAGCACTAAGGACCCTTCCGGTTTAGTCCAGTGATCCAGCTTCTCCCTCCAGCCCAAAATTGGACTAAAAGCCTAAAATGCTCTATTTTCAGAGAACTTTCCTGATAAACAGACAATGTTTTGAACTTTTGAGTGTTTCCCTCAGTGGTGAAATGTAAAATTTGTTACTACCGGTTCTGTGGGCGCGGCTTGTGGGGTAATATGACTGAGTGGGCGTGGCCAACTTTTTTAAAAAAACTTTTAAAACCATTTTTTCTACAACCTCTTAAGAGGTTGTAAAAAAATGCTTTTAAAAGTCCCTGACGATCCCAGCTGAGTTGCCTGATTGTCAGTCTTTTTTTTCTTTTAAAAACATTTTTTTATTCAACCTCTTCAGTAGAAAAAATGCTTTTAAAAGCCTCTGACAATCCCAGCTGAGTTGCCTGATTGTCAGGATCTATTTTTTTCTTTTAAAAACATTTTTTTCTACAACCTCTTCAGTAGAAAAAATGCTTTTAAAAGTCCCTGACGATCCCAGCTGAGTTGCCTGATTGTCAGGATCTATTTTTTTTTCTTTTAAAAACATTTTTTTCTACAACCTCTTCAGTAGAAAAAATGCTTTTAAAAGCCCCTGACGATCCCAGCTGAGCTGTGCGATCATCAGAGGCTTTTTTTTTAAACTTTCAAAAGCATTTTTTTCAGCCAAAGGTGTTGTAGAAAAAATGGTTTTAAAAATAGAAAAAAAGCCTCTGATGATTGTGCGGCTCAGCTGGGCGGGGGGGTGGGGGGGCAGGGATTTTTGCTACCGGTTCTCCGAACCACCCACCGCCATCGCTACCGGATCGGGTGATCCAGTCCAAACCGGGAGCATTTCAACCTTGGTTTCCCTTCCAATATTCAACTAGATTGGGAAGAAAATAAAAACACAGCAAGCAGGGAATAGTTTTGCACGGAAAGAGTTTGGAATATGCCAGAAAGTGGTGGAAGAGTATCTAGAAATGCTTTTTTTTTAAGATCAAGTCAGCTGTAAAAGAATGTCTTGCTTTTCCAGTCACTTTGCAGATGGCTGGACCAGGCAAAGTGACAGTGTTACCAGCCAGGTGACCTAAATTATCATGCTATCTTTAAGAGAATTAGGGATTAATCTTTTTTCCCCAGTCCTGCGTAAGACAAGCCAAAGAGAAAAATAATTCAAGGGGAT
>JAWJVD010000056.1:0-42500 GCA_038048745.1 Coluber constrictor foxii
GCTATTGTTTGCTTCGGTTGAAATGATCAGAGTTTACCTTGCCAGTTTAATGACCTCAAAGAATGGTTGGGCTTGAGATAAATCTAAGAAAAGAAAAGAAAAAAGAAATCAAGGTAATTTGCGGTGCTTTCTGTGCTATAAAGGGAATTGGCAGTCCCATTGCCCAGAGGGTCATTGGTTGCCCTCTCCCCTCCTTGGAAGAGATTTATAGCTCCGGCTGCCTTAAGAAAGGTGTGTGTGTGTGTGTGTGTGTGTGTGTGTGTGTGTAAATTTGATTTATATGCCGCCCTTCTCCAGAGACTCAGGGCGGCTTACAATGCCGTTAAGCAATAGCCTTCATACTTTTGTGTATTTATACAAAGTCAGCTTATTGCCCCCACAAACTGGATCCTCAATTTACCCACCTTAGAAAGGACGGAAGGCTGAGTCAACCTTGAGCCTGGGGATTCGAACTAGCAGTAATTGCAGACAGCTGGAGTTAATCACAACGCACAATGCATTAGTCTGCTGAGCTATCCAGTTCAAAACTTTCTTAAAGATCCATCTCATCCTGGGCACCCTTTTCTCTTCTCTTCTCTTCTCTTCTCTTCTCTTCTCTTCTCTTCTCTTCTCTTCTCTTCTCTTCTCTTCTCTTCTCTTCTCTTCTCTTCTCTCTCTTCTCTTCTCTTCCTTCCCTTCCCTTCCCTTCCCTTCCCTTCCCTTCCCTTCCCTTCCCTTCCCTTCTTTTCTTTTTTCTTTTTTTTGAACTATTACCATCTGGCAGATGGTACAGGTCAATCAAAACAAGGACGAAAAGGCTGAAAAACAGCTTCTATCCAGTGGTGGGATTCAGCCAGTTCTCACCACTTCGGGAGAACCGGTTGTTAACTTTCTGAGCAGTTTGATGAACTGGTTGTTGTAAGAAATCATTAGGGCAGAGAACCGGTTGTTAAATTATTTGAATCCCACCACTGCTTCTATCCCAGAGCAGTAACTATATTGAATTCTACGGTATAGTGCAATATTAATGCAATAATCAGGAGTTTTCAATTCAATCGCATAGAATGTGAAGGATGTGTATTTGTGTTTTATTTTATAGTTACAATGTACCCTGAAGATGGCATTTAATTTCGTTGTATGAGGTGCAATGACAATAAAGTAAATTAACTAATTAACTAACACATTCTGTTTGAGACCTGTTATGGGGATCTAATTCTCCCTCAGGAACATGGGTGGGCTGCTGGGGGTTCACGGGGGTTCGGGAGAACCTCTAGCTAAGATTCTGTGCCCCCAAAATCCACTCCTGGTTGGCCCCGCCCACCCCACTCTGCCCCTCCCAGGAGTCCCTACGAGGCCCGTTTTGGATGCAGGTAAGTGCAAGGCACCTAGGGGAGGGCAAAAAGTAAGCCTATTGGAAGTTCAGGAAGGCCGGAAATGGGCCCGTTTCCAGCCTCTGGAGAGCTTCCGGAGCCTGGGGAGGTCGTTTCACTCTCCTGGAGGCTCAAGGAAAACCTCTGGAGCCAGGGGAAGGCAAAAATGCATCACCACCCCGCCATGGTGCAGAAGGCCAACTAGGCCATGCCCACGCCCACCCAGCAACTGGGCAGAAAACCCCTTGCTAAAATTTTTGAAGCTGATCCCTGCTCAGGAAGTGTAGTTACGCCTAGGACAAGCCGTGTCATTTCAGACAGCAGATAAAGCGTCACATCGTTCAATGGTCCCCCACGTCCTGATAACATCGCATGATTCGAATAATATCTCTTACCGTCCTCTACTTTTCTGCATGGAATTTCATGGGATGGAGCAAAAGACTTGACCTGGAATTCCAATCTCACTGAGGGCTGTTAGTACACACTATTGCTAGAATCTTATTGGGTGAGAAAAAGGAGGAGATGCAGCAATGACTCACTTGATCACTTGAAAAAAGGGAAGTGTAGAAGACCAGGCAAAGCTTGGGGATGGAGTCAGGTGAGTAATCAGCCTAGAATCATTACGTTTCCACAAACAATCTAAGTCCAAGCCCTCTTGAATTCTGTTGACTCTTCTCTAGCACCAATTTTGTGCATTGGGTGATTAGATTGTTGTCTATAGAAATGACCAATAAAGCATCTTACCTGTAACTCTATGTGTAGTCCCAATTCCATACATGGAACTTGCTGGGTTGAAAACAGGACAGTCCAACTTTGCTTTCTTCCATGATATTATATTTTCATACTCATAAGAAAGAGAGCTCCCCTTAGATTCCCATTCACCTGGAAGGAGAGAAAAGGAGAGGCAACGTTAGACTATCACAGCCTTGGTGGAAAAATTGATTGGTGGGGAAATCCTGAGCCAAATTCTATTTCAAAAAAGTTTAACTGGATACCATTAAGTAAGTCAGATACAGTTGGCCCAAACTTTAAGAACATTAAGTTGCATTAACAGAGGGATACAATCAAGATCAAGTGAGGTACTAATACCACTCTATAAAGCCTTAGTAAGGATGCGGTGGCTCAGTAGCTAAGATGCTGGGCCTGTCGAATCAAAAGGTCAGCAGTTCAGCAGTTCGAATCCCTAGTGTCGCATACTGGAGTGAGCTCCCATTATTTGGCCAGGTTGGCCAGTTTCTGCCAACCTAGTAGCTCAAAAGCACGTAAAAAATGCAAGTAGAAAAATAGGGATCACCTTTGGTGGGAAGGTAACAGCGTTCCGTGCACCTTCGGCATTTAGTCATGCCGGCCACATGACCATGGAGACATCTTCAGACAGCGCAGGCTCTTCGGCTTTGAAACAGAGATGAGCACTGTCCCCTAGAATCAGGAACAACTAGCACGTATGTGCGAGGGGAACCTTTAGCTTTTTAAGATGATACCTAGAGTACTGCATCTCGTTTTGGTCACCACACCATAAAAAAGATGCTGAGACTCTAGAAAAAGTGCAGAGGAGAGCAACCAGGTTGATTAGGAGACTGGAGACTAAAACATATGAAGAACGGTTGCAGGATCTGGGCATGGCTAGCCTAGTGAAGAGAAGAGAAGGGCCAGAGGAGACACGAGAGCAGTCTTCTAATATTTGAGGGGCTGCCACAGAGAGGAGGGGGTCAAGCTGTTTTCCAAAGCACCTGAAGGCCAGACAAGGAATAATGGATGGAAACTGACTAAGGAGCGATTCAACCTAGAAATAAGGAGGAACTTTCTGACAGTGAGAACAATCAACCCATGGAACAGAAGTTGCCTTCGGAAGTTGTGGGAGCTTCCTCACTTGAGACTTTCAAGAAGAGATTGTCAGAAATGGTGTAAGATCTCCTGCTTGATGACCTATAAGATCCCTTTCAACTCTGTTAACCTGTTAAAGAAGTTTGGTTAGAATTATGCCTCATATTCTGAAATATGCTTTTAAAGGTCATAGTAGAAGCATCATGAAAGAGCCGTTTGAGCCAAGAAAGTGGCCGTGATATCATTCCATTTTAGGATATGATTCAGAAAACCGGATTTGATGTGGTTGGATTTTAGGGCCAAAATTGTGAGCTAAGAATCACCTCTGGAGGGCAAAGATGCATTGCTCAATGATCCCAGTCTTACAAATAATAATAATAAATGTTCTAAGCCGCTTAAAGAAGAAGAAACAATGAAGAATGAAATGCCTCGCTTAAAAGGCAGCGCCTCTTAGGATAAGGTCAACCCCTTGGGGTTCAAGAGGGGGAAAATGCACCGCTATTGAAATATTCTACGCTGTGTGCACTTCAGTATTTGCAAACAGTCCTACTTTTGGAGCCTTGTGTAACTGACCCAGGAATTCCTTGACTGGCGAGAGCTTAAAAGGGGCTATGAGCGCAGATAACCTTATTGAATTCAAAGCGAAAGTCAAACCCACCAACCTGGGATGTCTTAGCAACCACGTTTCCCCCGCCAGCATTCAGACCCTCGACAGCTGCATTGGTAACTTGCAAAAGGGGAGGGAGGGAGGGAGAGGACAACTTTCATTTGATCTAAGGTCATTCGGAATCACTTTCCCCCCTTTTCTTCCAGCCTTGGCCCCAAATATTGACATGCCCATTTATCTGTGCCCATGACATTTCCTCTCCTCTTTATAATCTTCTCGGCAAATAATGGCGGCTAATCCATCATCTGCACAAATACACAAGGGTGTTTTCAAGTTGCTAGGAACTGCCCGTTCACAGACGAGGGGGTCAACAGAAACTCTATTGGCTCAAGCTAAATCCTCCACTTCACCCTGAAAAACACAACGGCTCGAGTGTTGCGGGTGCAGCCGCCCAAGGACCCCTCGACAGAGGTCTGCATCGCGTGCCAAATAAAGCCCCTTCTGAGATGCAATGGAAGAGTTGCAAAACCCAGGGTGGAAAAAACCCCCCACCAGTGTAAAGGGTTCTTGATGCTCTCTAAGTTTGCTCCTTTTCTTGCATTTCATGACCCAAACGAGGTGACTTCATTAGGAGCATTGATGATGTTACCTCGTTTGGGTCACGAAACACGAGATCATCCGTGGTTTTGCGGTGGAATGTCATCTGTATGCTGATGACACTCAGCTGTACATTTCCACCCCAGACCACCCCGATGATGCCCTTAACGTGATGTCTCGCTGCCTGGAGGCCATGCGGATCTGGATGGGGAGAAACAGGCTCAGACTCAACCCCTCCAAGACTGAGTGGCTATGGCTTCCGACGTCCCGATCTAGCCAGCTGGTTCCATCACTGGCTATTGGGGGTGAAACTTTGCCCCCCTCGGAGAGGGGTCACAATCTGGGTGTCCTCCTGGATGCACAGCTGTCCTTAGAAGAACATATGACAGACAAAGAATAATGTATGGAAACTGAACAAGGAGAGATTCAACCTGGAAATAAGGAGGAATTTCCTGATGATGAGAACAATCAACCGATGGAACAGAAGTTGCCTTCAGAAGTTGTGGGAGTTTCATCCCTGGAAGTTTTGAAGAAGAGACTGGACTGCTATCTGTCAGAAATGGTGCGGGGTCTCCTGCTTTGGTGGGGGATTGGACTAAATCACCTACAATGTCCCTTCCAACCCTCTTAATCTGTAAATCTATATCTGGAATTGGGAGAGCTACTATATCTGTATATATTGTGTCATTTGAAAGGATTTTATCAACCCAACCCTGTGAGATAAACCCAAAGGTGCTTTTTCAAGAGGCATCTGGACTTTCTGGTTTTTCTTGGAAGACGTTTCGCTTCTCATCCAAGGAGCTTCTTCAGTTCTGACCGGATGGTGAGGAAGAGCTAAAGAAGCTTCTTGGAGGAGAAATGAAACATCTTCAAAAAAAGAAAAAGAAAGAAAAGAAAGAAAAGAAAGAAAAGAAAGAAAGGAAGGAAGGAAGGAAGGAAGGAAGGAAGGAAGGAAGGAAGGAAGGAAGGAAGGAAGGAAGGAAGGAAAAGAAAAACCAAGAAAGTGGACTGCCATCTGTCAGAAATGGTGTAGGGTCTCCTGCTTGGGGTGGGGAGGTTGGACTAGATGACCTACAAGGTCCCTTCCAACTCTATTAATCTGTCAATCTGTTAAAGATGGTGCAATGACATCAGCAAGTATTGCAGGCAAAGGAACACTCAGGACGGTATAGGTTGGAAACATGCGGACGGGGCCTTATTGTTTATTGTTTATTGGTTCGATTTATATGCCGCCCTTCTCTGGAGTCTTAGGACAGTTTACAATGCACTAAGCAATAGCCTTCATACTTTTGTATATACCTGCTTAGTAGGGCTTTTGGCCCCCCCTAAGCGGTGTTCTTTTTTATACAAAGTCAGCTTATTGCCCCCACAATCCAGGTCCTCATTTTACCTACCTTGGAAGGATGGAAGGCTGAGTCAACCTTGAGCCTGGTGAGATTCGAACTCGCAGCAATTGCAGGCAGCTGGTGCTACTTAACAGCACTTTAGTCTGCTGCGCCACCAAGGCTCTTCATCTTGCAGTGGCTAGAATGATGGTGAGGACTGATTATCAACATTTGCATGCTGCCCCAGTGCCTCAAGCAGGCATGTCAATTTATACACCTTTATGGCCAATTATACCATGATGGAGAACTGACTCAGAATGCAAGATTGCAGGTTTTTTGCAGTGTGGTTTCCTCCCTTCGCACCTGTTATGTCTTTTTCAAGGACACTCCTTATTTCTCGATCTCTTCTCCGGCATTTTGACTTTGAAAAAAAAGAACTGCAGTTGGATAACCCTTGGGCCAAATTGAGATAAGGAACCTTTGAAATCCAAGAGGCCTGTTTTGAATGTTGATAACATGGAAGGGATCTCGCCCTCCCTGGCTAATTTCAAAGCAGATACTTTTTGAAAACAAATGGTAAGACTTCTTTGTCTTTCTCTAAGCCTTTTTAGGCTTCCAGGATACTGTATATCTCAGTCTTTCATCTCCTTTTTTTCCCTAGGTTAAAGGTAAAGATTCCTCCGCACATATGTGCTAGTCATTCCCGAATCTAGGGGGCAGTGCTTATCTCCGTTTCAAAGCCGAATAGCCAGCACTGTCTGAAGATGTCTCCGTGGTCATGTAACCAGCATGACTAAACGCCAAAGGCACACGGTACACTGTTATCTTCCCACTAAAGGTGGTCCCTATTTTTCTACTTGCATTTTTTACGTGCTTTTGAGCTACTAGGTTGGCAGAAACTGGCCAACCTGGCCAAATAATGGGAGCTCACTCCGGTAAGCAGCACTAGGGATTCGAACTGCTGAACTGCCGACCTTCTGATCGACAAGCTCAGCATCTTAGCCACTGAGCCACTGCATCCCTCTTTTTCTAGGTTAGATAGACACAAAAGTCAAGTTCTAGGCTTCAATCATCTACTCTTCTTTTATTTTCTAAGAAAGCCTATGAGGCTCAGAAGAATTCTGTTTTTAAAAAATGGTCCCAGGGGCAGACATTTTGCTTTCTAGCAATTCAGCTTCCCATTTCATTTTTACTTAATCTTTAAAAAATTAAACTCAGCTAAGATAGGAGGCTTTAAGACTTGATTGCCTAAGTCTAAGACTTGAGGGCCACCCAAGCAGAGAGGCACATATCCTACTCCGCAATGTCAGCAAATGATTTGATCTTGATTGTGGGAAATGCCACATTGTGTGAAATTTCACATTTTTCGCAAAGAGAAATCCCTGCCTCCAACTCCAGGTATTCCTAGGCAAAGTTAGATAAAAACCATTTCTCAAATTTTGCACGTTCAGAGTGTGTTCATGTAAACCAAGAAGAAATAGATCTAACTGGACCGGAATGGTATAACCCATTTTTTTTCCAGACTCTGTGAAATTTCAACCTGAAGATTGAATTTTGATACAATCAAAGCTCCTCTTTGAATCTCAACCTACAAGTTGAATAATCAGATTCTCTTTGAAGGTTTGATGGGAGTTTTGCACATATGCTTTTATTGGATCGCATCACAAATTCAGTTTGAATTAATAATTCAAATAGAAATGCAAATTCAAATTGGATCTTTGATTTGCATCCTTCTAATTCAGCAAGGAATTGAATTGGTCTCGGCTCAAAAAGCTAAGCACGTTTAGATTGGGTTCATGCTTGGATGGGTGAACTCCAAACAATTCTAGGGGCTTACACTTGTTAGGATGATTGAAAGAAGGTTTCACCAGAAAACAACAGCAAACCATTTCTGGACTGTTGCTCAGCCTACTACAGAGATACGTCTCATCTGGGATCAAAATCAAGTTAAAAGAAAGTCTACCGTTTTGCTTTTAACGTAGAAAAGTTTGCAAAGAGCCCGAAAGCTTGCTGAAATCTGCAAGGGTCCCAAATGTTCATTTCTTTTGACTGCCATTATTCCCATAATAACAATGCTATCTCCACTATCATAGCATACGCAGCCTGTTCAGCTTCCAGTTAAATGTGAACATCCACAGTTCCACCACAACGCAACAAACTCCCTGAAAAAACCCCAAAGTAAATTATAGAAAACTTATCTCAACCAAGGCTTTATTGTTGTTTTACAGATTTCCTGTTTGGGTTCAAGTTTCTTAAGGCTTTGCAACAACGGAAGGGAAAAGACCAAAATGAGCGTTAAAAGTAGCTTGCCTATCAAATAAACTATCCAATGTGTTTTAAGTTCTTTGGAGATTTCTAAAATAGTTCCAGGGAGAAAGGATTTTCTTTTCCTTCCCTTTTCTTTAAAACAACCCCTTCCCTGACATTCTGATCCCTTTAATAACTTCCTGGATGCTTTGGAATTTTTTTTTATTGAAAAAGTTTTACAAATACAGATTTCCCTCCCCTTTCCCCCCCCTACCCCCCTATCACCCCTAACCCATCCCTCCCCTCCCTTGGCTTCCCTTATAACCTTAAAAATTAGTATTCATATTAACTCCCCAAATATTAATAAAAAGGTGAAATCCTAATCATGTCATATCATACAATTCCCTCATCTACTCTACCCCTTGTCATTACTAAAAAATTTCTAGATAACATCCAAGTAGTAACTATCTGTTCCATCCTTAATTTAGAATATCTACACATAATCTATCCCAAATATTACAAAATAAAATCCAAATCATAGTTCCCCCCAATTACTCTACTCCCTGTATATACTATAACTTTCTACATAGCATATTCTACATAACATTCTACATCTAAATAACAACTTCTGTCTAATCCAAATCATAATTCTAATTCCCCCCCAGTTGCTTTATACCCTATATACTATGACTTTCAACACAACATAACATTTTCTATATACCATTGTGTCTCTATATAACAATTCATACTTAACATTCAGCTAAAAGCTGTCTGATACTTCTTTGTTTGATATTTATTCTGCACATAGTCTATCCATTTCTTCCATTCCCAGACGAAAGCTTCTTGGGTCTTATCTTTTAAATATGCTGATATCTTTGCCAATTTCTGCAAAACTAGCCACCTTCAGGGTCCATTCTTCAATAGTAGGTAGAATATCTTTTTTCCAATATTGTCCAATCAATAACCTAGCTGCTGTAAATGCTTTGGAATTTTTGACCAAAAGTTTCATATTATGAATCATCCTCATCATTTGCTAGGGACGTCTTCCTATCTTCCAAACTCTAAATGTACCTTTACCACCCAATGCATGCTAACTAACATTGTTTAAATTTTCTCTGTTTGAATTGGGGAGTAGGCACTTTGCAATGCCTTACTTATTATCTGAATGCCTTCAGATAATACATTGTATTATCTGAAACGGTTCAGGAATAACCCTGGTCAAATTAGACACCGGGGAAAAGCAGGATGGGCAATAGCAGTGGTGGAATTCAGCTGATTCTGTCCGGTTCGCACGAACCATTAGCGGTGACTGCAGGAGGCTCCGCCCACCCACCTGGAAACAATGCACAACTACTATGCATGCGCAGAAGGTCGTGCCCATGCACAGAGGTGGCGCGTGTGAGCGAATCGCGCATGCAACCACACACATTTGTGAACTGGTAGGGGTGGTAAGTGAATCCCACTTTTGGGCAGGAGGCAACTAATAGGTTCTCAACTGGTCAGCATTTCCCCCCAACTTTCAGCACGAAAGTGGTTTCGCAGGGGGTCTGAAGGCCACAAAGTATGCAGGTCGGTGCCATTTCATTGCCACCTAGTGGTAGGAGTAGGAAAGAGAATGGAAAAAGATGGAGGATTCAACCTACTTGCTACTTTACGGTTAGTAAGAAGCTGTCTGCAAGGAAGATAAATCCTTCCATTCCCCGCTATCCTGTCAGAGCTGAAGAAGATGTTTCACTTCTTGGATGAGAAGTGAAACATCTCCAGAAGAAAAAAAACAAGAAAGCCCAACTGCCTCCTGAAAAAGGACCTTTGGGACAACAGTAACCTGGATGACTGAGAACCTCAGTCTCAGTCATCCAGGTTGAATGCAGTGGTGAAATCCAAATTTTGCTCTCCAACATGACCCCAAGATCATTTTCATGATCAACAACTGCTCATTTGATGTATATCTGAAGCCAGGCCTCCGTCTATCTGTTTGTTTGTTTGTGGGTGAATCACTTCACACTTCCACTGAATCACAAAATTCCATTTCACTGACCTTTAACTATGGATGAGTTCATTATGGGACTCCTTCCAATCCTTTTTATTTCAACCATCTTCAATTGTTTGATGTCCAGAGCAAACCTAACCATTTTGTGGCTGTTTTTTCTCATGTTGGGTTATTAATGATGAAATTAAAACAAAAAACAAAAAAAAACAGCCGGCCTCTTAATATAGAATCTCACCGATTCTTGCATTCCTGGGCTGAAAATAATTCTTCACCTCCTCTTCTTTAATTACAAAGCCAGACCTGAATCTGCCCTTTTATCTCATGCCAAGTTTACTCACAATTTTGAGGAGGTATTTGATCAAAAGCTTTTAAATGTTCGAAATGCAATATCTATTGAATCACCATCCTCCTCCGGATTGCTAACGGTCAAAAGGTCAAAATGATATGGACAGAGGACTCATTTTAACAGAGGAAATCTTGAATTCCAGACTGCTTTAAGATAATATTGCTGCAAACCAGTTGAATTGTCATAGCTGCCAAGAAAATCAATGGCGTAATAAAACTCAACGTATTATTATTATTATTATTATTATTATTATTATTATTATTATTATTATTATTATTATTTAATCTTTAGTGAGATTCACAGCCTTTGAGGCTTGTTAATAGCTCAGCAGCTTGAGTCCTAACCAAGAACCTAGGAGCTGTTAAGGTATCGTCGGAGGATGTAAGCTGTTCCAATGTAATGTAATGTAAGTTGTTGTTGTTCTTGTTATTATTATTATTATTATTATTTTGATGAAACAGTGGAGGCCATGCTTGTTAGGGCTAAGGAAACAAGTTGAAAATAACAGCATGAATTTTAAAATTTAACAGCCCAACCCTCTTCTGCAAGAAGGCAGCAATCAAAGCTACAAGAATAGAAAAGGCTTGGGAATAGAAGTTGATTAAAAACTAATTCAATTTTTTCTTTAATTACTTCTTGTAACCAATTTTGGATTTTTTCCCCCAATACCTAATCGCTTTGGGACATGACCACCACATATGAAAGAAGGTACCCTGGTGGTATCCACATTTCCAGCATTTGGGGCTTAAGTTTGGGTATATTTTAGCAAGTCTTGCAGGGGCTAGGCTAGGAAACTTTTCTCCTGGGAGTACTAAAGAGGAAATATGAGGGGAAAAAAGAGGTATTTAATTGTACACATTATCACAGCAGCAAGAATAGTTTACGCACAACACTGGAAAGGAAAGGAGATACCACCAGAGCAACACACAATCCAGAAAGTTTTAGAGTGTGCCGAAAAGAGTAAACTAACGTTAGAGCTAAATGAGAAAGAGGACTCAGGATACTATACAGTGTGGGAACAGATGGATGGATAATCGAATAAGGGAGAGATAAGAGATAGTGCAAATATCAGACCGAATACCTGGTAGGGACATCCTTGACTCCCACGGGAAAGAATGTTATTTTGGCTACAGTTTCCCCCAGTTATCTCTATCTCCCCCCTAACATTCCCACAGCAGCAACCAGCTTTGCTGTGGCAGCCCTGAAGATTTCCAAAATGGTTCCAGGGCTGACAATTGGCTTGCAAGAGGCAGCTGGATCATAGACATAAAATGTGACGTAGAATAATAGAGTTGGATGTCTTCTAGTGAAACCCCCTGCTCAAAGGAGGAGACTCTATACCAGTGATGGCTAATCTTTTTCCTCGTTGTGTGCTGAGAGTGCGGGCATGTGCCAGCACCTACAATGCAATGCACACACACTCTGTGCTTATGTGCATGACCCCCCCCCAAACACCCCCTGCCCCTCGCGCATGTGACACCTCCAATATTGGAACATCCACAATTTTTGGAAGCTAAGCCTTTCCACTGATGAATTGTTCTCACTATCAGGAAATTTCTCGACTTAGTTCTAGGTTGCTTCTCTCCTTGATTAGTTTCCACCCATTGCTTCTTGTCTTGCCTTCTGGTGCTTTGGAGAATAGCTTGACTCCCTTTTCTTTGGGGCAGCCTCTCAAATATTGGAACACTGCTATCAGTTTTGTCATCCCTCATCCTTCTTTTTACTAAACTAGCCATACCCAATTTCTAGCTGGGAGAGAAACAAAAAAAAAATAATTTCAACTCTTTCTTGGTGCCGTCCAGAGGTGGGTTTCAGCAGGTTCTGATCAGTTCTGGAGAACCGGTAGCGGAAATGTTGAGTAGTTCGGAGAACCGGTAGTAAAAATTCTGATTGGCCCCGTCCCCATCTATTCTCTGCCTCTCGAGTCTCAGCTGATTTATTTATTTATTTATTCAACTTATATACTGCCCTTCTCCCCAGGGGGACTCAGGGCGGTGAACAGCCAGACTTAAAACACATATAGTACAAAAGTTTTAAAAAAGGTAAAATAAATTAAATCATCGGCATTACCAACTTAAAATCCCAAATCTACAAAATCGAAAAATCCCAATTTAAAACCCAGAATCAATACATTTAAAAATTTAAAATCCCCATTAAAACGGTTTAAGCTAGGCCGGCTTGTTGGAAGAAATAAGTCTTCAGGGCCTTTCGGAAAGCGCGGAGGTCCGGGATCAATCGTATTCCAGGAGGTAGCTCATTCCACAGGTCGGGTGCTCAGGAGGAAATGGGGATTTTGCAGTAACCTTCCCCTGGAGTGGGGAGGGAATGAAGATTTTACAGTATCCTTCCATTGGAGTGGGGAGGGAATGGAGATTTTACAATATCCTTCTCCTGCCACTCCCAAGCCACGCCCACCAAGCCATGCCACGCCCACCGAGCCACACCCACAGACCGAGTAGTAAAATTTTTTTAAACCCATCACTGGTGCCGTCGTACAACCAAGAATGAGCTGAAATGAGAAGCGATCCCAGGTTACTTCCAAACACAACAATTCGGTGTTCCTTTTCACCACTGAAAAGAAAATGATGTTTTGAAAGAATCTGCTTTCTGCCTGCTCATGTGAAGGACCTAAAGAACTACTGCATTTTGAGGAGGAGGGACTAAAATAAATGCCCCGTTATTTAAAGAAGCCAAGCCAAAGAATAATTTGCAAAATTAACAGCAAAAAAAAAAAAAAAGCGATGGAAAGTGTAGCTAAGTTAATTCTCATTTTTTTCAAGTCATGTTTAACAAGATACAGTATCGGATGGGGAGATCGTTGTACTACAGGCGGTCCTCAACTTATGACCACAAAATGGAACCCGACATTTCTGTTCCTAAGCAAGACGCTTGTGAAGTGACTTTTGGCCCGTTTTATAACCATTCTGGCCACTGTTGTTAAATGAGTCACCCAGTTGTTAAGCGAATCTGGCTTCCCCATGGACTTTGCTTCTCAGAAAAGTCGCAAAAAGGGATTATGGGATCCCGGGACACTGCGACCATCATAAATGTTAAGTGTTTGAATTTTGATCACGTGATCATGAGGAGGCTGCAATCGTCGTAAGTGTGAAAAATGGTCATAAGTCGCTTTTTTAAAAAAATGCCATTGTAACTTCAAACTGTCACTAAAGAAATGTTTTAAGTCAAGGACTTCATGTATTAAAAACCTACAGCTCCATGGGGCTTCTCACCCCAATGGCTGAGAAACATGCTGGATTTTCAGGGAGATAAAAGCTGTTCAGCACCATGAGGACAATCAACTTAATTGTTATTATTTAACCCCGTGAGGCCTGGCGGTGGAGAAAATTCATCCTGCCCAAATCAATAGATCCAATGAATTATGAGTCACTTAAATTGGACTGGTTTGAACGGCCCTCTGGAATGATCAAATTTCTCGGGGGAAATGGCCCAACGTAGAGCTCAGAAATGCATATTTTCCATCACAGGTTACACTGAATTTGGAAAACTCTCTGCCTCTAGATAAGAAGAAGGAAAACAGACCAAGTTATGGGGAAATATTCCTTTAGCCCAGGGGTGTCAAAGTCAATTTCATTGAGGGCCGCATCAGGGTGGTGTTTGACCTCGAGGGGGCGGGGTGGATGTAGCCAGGATGGGCGTGGATGTGGCCAGCTGAATGTCACTCTGGTCAGGTCATGTGTGGTGGCCCGAGCCCTCTGCTAGTGAAAACAGATGCCCGAGTTCCGTTTTCGGCTGCCACGGTCTCCTGCAACCCTCTGGCAGTGAAAATGGAGCTCTGTTTTGTTTTGTTATGTTAATTTTATGTTAATTTTATGTTAATTTTATGTTAATTTTAATCTGTTTCAGTGAACCAGTTGTTCCAAGGACTGGCTGACTCCACCCACCCCGCTCTGCCCTCCCAGGAGTTTCCATGCAGCCCGTTTTGGATGCCAGGTAGATGTAGGCATGGAGGCTCTGGGAGGGCGAAAAATGGGCCTATCACAAGTCCAGAAATGGGACTGTTTCTGGCCTCCAGGGGGCCTTCAGTGCCTGGGGGAGGCTATTTTCACCATCCTGGAGGCTCCAGGAAAGCCTCTGGAGCCTGGGGAGGGCCTACTGGAAATACCAGAAATCCCAAAACAGGCCCATTTCCAGCTTCCAGAGGGCCTCTGGAGCCCAGGAAAAGCCATTTTCACCCTCCTGGAGATACCAGGAAAGCCTCTGGAGCCTGGGGAGGGTGAAAAACGGGCCTACTGGAAGTTCCAGAAGTCTGGAAATAAGCCTACTGGCCTCTAGGAGGTGCGCAAAGCAAACTAATCGTTACAACGAGTGAATCCCATCACTGCTTGGGAGTCCGTTTTTGCTGGCAGAAGCACTGCAGGCCAGTCCTTCACTTTTTCCAGGGAGGCTCCACGGGACAGATCTAAGTGCCCCATGGGCTGGATCCAGCCCCGAGGCCTTGAGTATGAGACACCCCTGCTTTAGCGCAACCGCTAAGTCTCCTCAACTGTCCATCGGTGTTTAGATTGGCCCAGACTTCCGTAATTATCCATCATCTGTAAGCAAACTAGTGCCTTCGGTTTTCTTTAAAGCAGTCAATCCTTTGATTAAAAGGTGAGCCTTAACAGCTCCGATTATTAACCTGAAAGGTTTACTTCGCAGGAGAATGAATAGCACAAATTTGCTAATTATTGCTATTATTTATAATTGTTTAATGAAGGGGGAGAATAATATCTTAAATGTCAAAGTTCCTATTTTAATTGCCTCAAAGGAGTGATGGAGATCATTATGTTGATCCTAGGGGGTGGGAGAAATATACATACATCTTATTTTAAATGCTCCAGGAAAATCTGAAGATATATTTAGAAAAACACATGGCCTTCATATTGTTACGGTGGGTGTGGATGGCACAAAACCCCCCAAAGCTGATTGGGATTTCATGATAAATAAGCTTTTTACAGTTTGAGGTTTACTTCAATAATCTGATTCATTAACAATGGAAGATGAGCTGCAATTCAACAAACGGGGTTTGTTTTCATTTTTAAAAATGAAAAATCAGCACAACAGGAGGCAGTTTATTTCTCATCTGTGCCAAAATTATTACTTACTTCAGATGGCTTTCTTTTTAAATGATTTCCTGTTGCACATCTTAAATAAATCATCTATAACTTAGGTGGGTGGCTTCATTCACCAAAAAGGAGAACAAAATAATTGAAATGTGTATATGTGTATGTGTGTGTGTGTGTGTGTGTGTATGTGTATATATATATATGTGTGTGTGTGTATGTATGTATGTATGTATGTATGTAGGTCTTTGGTTATTCGGGTCTTCTCCCGCGTAGAATTGGAAGTATCTTGGCAACGTTTCGACGAAGTCTCATTCGTCATCTTCAGGCTGGTGTTCTCGGCTTCGTTCTTCCAGGAGCAATGAGAACACCAGCCTGAAGATGACGAATGAGACTTCGTCGAAACATTGCCAAGATACTTCCAATTCTACGCGGGAGAAGACCCGAATAACCAAAGACCTACATACAAACACCTGCGAAAACCTCAGAAAACATATAGATAGATGATAGATAGATAGATAGATAGATGATAGATAGATAGATAGATAGATAGATAGATAGATAGATAGATAGATAGATAGATAGATAGATAGATAGATAAATAGATAAAATCTCCATTCCCTCTCCAATCCAGGGGAAGGTTACTGCAAAATCCCCATTTTCTCCTGATCAGCTGGGACTTGGGAGGCAGAGAATAGATGGGGGCGGGGCCAGTCAGAATTCTTACTACCGGTTCTCCAGAACTTGTTGTGGCCCACCAGCGGCCTGCGTGGATCGTGGCTGGTCCTGATGACAAGGAGCCTGGTGTGGGGTCACGCCAGCAGCCTGCAAAGCTGGTGCTCGTGTCGGACAGCGAGGAGGCTGAAGAGGATGTGATGCCAGAGGCAGAGACTCAGCCTGGGCCTTCAGAACCTCCAGAGGCTCCTTCAAGTGGAGAGAGCGAAGTGGAGGAGCCTCTCCTCAATGCTCGAGCATGCAGGGCTGCCAAAAGGCAGGAGTGGCTACTCAGGAGGAGGAGGTCTCCCCAAGAGTAAGGTTTGAGGATAATTGGCCACTCCCTTAGCCTATTTAAGTCACACGCAGTTAGTAATTTCATGCTGGAAACAATGTGTAATTATTAAAGAGCATTTTTGAAGAGTGAGTGTCTTATCGTATCTTGTCTTCTGGACTGGTTGCCAATCTTTGCCGGACTTTGTTTATTCTTGGTGTGTTATAACTTTGATAAGGACCATTCCCAATCCTTGGAAATCCAGAGCTGGGGCAGAAGAGAACTGGTCAGAACCTGCTGAAACCCACCTCTAACTGGGAGCATGTGAGGAAGGCGCGTGCACGAACAAAGCGCATGCACGGAAGGCAGGTGCATCCATGATGAACCGGGAGCAACATAACGGGCAACCCATCGCTGCTTCTGGCCCATGTGAGCTCAATCAGAAATTAGAACTCAAATGTAAATCAGTGTACGCCATACATACCATACAACTGCATGGGTTTTATTTCGAAGGCAACTGCTTTATTTTTTCAACTTGCATGCCTGTTTTTTCTATGCACCTTCCTGAACTTTAACAGTCCAGCCCTCCACCACAATTCCAGTTTCTTGTAAGGCCCTTTGGGAAAACGAACCGCCCATCCCTGAATGCTTCCTTTTTTCAGCCTGTAGAACTGTTTGAACAATATCGGAGCCTGGCTTTCCTCAGGCCCAATTAGATGTCCCCGCTTCTACCCATGCCCCGCCTCTCCTACAAAATCAGAGCTTAAGCAACCTTCAAACGGAGCCTTTCTCTTGGCAAAGGTACAGCATCTCCAAACAGATTTCAGGGCCGGCCAATGAAAACAAGCCCAAAATTGCTGAGCAAAGGGTTCTGTGGCCAAGATCGGCTTACATTCCCCTTGTCGGAAGGAAACGTGAGGCCCCTTTCTCTGGGGCACACATACAGAAGGGAAAGCGGACTTCGCTGGCTTTTAAGAAGCCATCAGGATAATGACATAACACACCCCCCCCCACCCCCCCAAAAAAGACCTTCAGAACTTTGAACCTTCAGATGCTAAGGCCTACAATCATTAGTAGAGCAACTAAGACAATTAAAGGGCTAGAGCGCTAAAACATATGAAGGATGGTTGCAGGAACTGAGTATGGCTAGTCTAGAGAAACGAAGGACTAGGATGGGACATGATACTAGTCTTGCAGTATTATAAGAGCCTTGGTGGCGCAGCAGACTAAAGTGCTGTTAAATCGCACTTTAGTTTGCTGCAATTACTTCAAGTTCAACTCTCATCAAGCTCAAGGTTGACTCAGCCTTCCATCTTCCAAGGTAGGTAAAATGAGGACTCAGATTGTTGGGGGCAATAAGCTGACTTTGTATAAAAAAAAGAACACCATTTAGGCGGGGCCAAAAGCCCTACTAAGCAGGTATATACAAAAATATGAAGGCTATTGCTTAATGCATTGTAAGCCGCCCTGAGTCTCCGGAGAAGGGCGGCATATAAATCGAATCAATAAATAAACAATAAATAAATTGGAGGGGTGGCCACAAAGAAGAGGAAGGTCTCGATTTATTTTCCAAAGCACCAGAAGACAAGACAAGAAGCAATGGATGGAGACTAATCAAGGAGAAAAGTAACCAGGAGCTAAGGAGAAACTTCCTAACAGTGAGGACAATTAATCAGTGGAATCGCCTGCCTCCAGAAGTTGTGGGTGCTCTAACATTGAAGGTTTCTAAGAAAAGACTGGACAGCTTGTCTGGAATGGTGTAGGGCAGGGGTCAGCAGCCTGTGGCTCTGGAACCGCATATGGCTCTTTCACCCCTCTGCTGCGGCTCCTTCTTACTCAAAATATGCATCACAACCACCAATGTGTGACACCCGCCACCAAGCAATTTATTGAGCTTTTCAACCCCCGGTAGGCCAACCATGGATAAATCCAAGAAAAGAAAAGTTTCAGAAAATAAAGCAGAACGTTTAATTCAACTACATATGCTCGTTTTGTGACTGCTCAAGAAATAGTCAGGCACGGGAAGGGTTTTGTGGCTCCCGGTGTTTTCTTTTCTGTGGGAAACGGGTCCAAATGGCTCTCTGAGTGTTTAAGGTTCCAGACTCCTGGTATAGGGTTTCCTTCCCAAGCAGAGGGTTGGACTAAATGACCTCCACAATCCCTTCCAACTCTGTTATTCTGTTACGTCCATTGCATTGATGACACTATCTAACCATCTCCTCCTCCGCTGTCCCCTTCTCCTTTTGCCTTCCATCTTTCCCAACATCGGGGCCTTTTCCAATGAGTCCCCTCTCCGCATTTGGTGACCAAAGTATCTGAGCTTCATCTCGAAAATGACTTGATACTTATAACTAGTGGTGGTATTCAGTTGGTTCAGACCAGTTTGGGCAAACGGGTAGTGGCGACCTGTGGGTGGCGGGTGATCTCCAAGGCATGTGATCCTGTTCATCAATAAACCTTTCCAAGCAACTTCCATGAATCCAGTGTCTTTTCCCCCACTTGGAATTGAACCCAGATGGACATTTTCTTCCAACACAGGGATGAACGTTTAGTAGAAAATAACAGCCAGGATTTACTTGTGCTGAAGCAGATTCCCCTTGAGTAGACTCAATCATACTTCAAAGCAATCGAGTGGATTGCCATGACTTCCTTCCAGTGGTGAAATGGAAAATTTGTTACTACTGGTTCTGTGGGCTTGGCTTGGTGGTGGTGGTGGTTGGTGTAACGTGATTGAGTGGGCCAACATTTTTATTTTTTATTTTTAAAACCATATTTTCTACAACCTCTTCGGCCGAAGAGATTGTAAAAATAATGCTGTTAAAAGCCTCTGACGATCAGGCAACTCAGCTGGGGTCGTCAGAGGCTTTTAAAAACATTTTAAAATCCCAGCTGAGCTGCGCGATCATCAGAGGCTTTTTTTTTAACTTTTAAAAGCATTTTTTCGGCCGAAGAGGTTGTAGAAAAAATTATTTTCATTTTTTTAAAAAAAGCCTCTGATGATCACGCAGCTCAGCTGGGCACGGGGGCGGGGGGGGGGCAGGGATTTTTGCTACCGGTTCTCTGAATCACCTGCAGCCATCACTACTGGATCGGGCGATCCGGTCCGAACTGGGAGCATTTCACCCCTGCCTCCTTCCTTAGACTCACTCACTTATTTTTTATTTATTTTATTTTATTTTTTTAATTTGATTTATATGCCGCCCTTCTCTGGAGACTCAGGGCGGCTTACAATGCGTTAAGCAATAGCCTTCATACTTTTGTATATTTATACAAAGTCAGCTTATTGCCCCCACAAACTGGGTCCTCAATTGACCTACCTTAGAAAGGATGGAAGGCTGAGTCGACCTTGAGCCTGGCTAGGATTGAACTCAGAGAAATTACAGGCAGCTGGTGTTAATTGCTGCCTTTAGTAGGAGGCATTAGCCCCCTACGCTACACAGGCTCTGTGTAGCTACACTTATATTTTTGTCTACACTTATATTTTTGTCTGCCTATCTCTATAATCTAGCATGGCCTATCTGAGCAGGCTTCTCCTAATTTTAGTTCCTGCTTTATTACATTTGGACCTGTCACCTGAGTGCAGAAGATCTCCTTTGTTTGTTCAAGAAGACTTCCTTCCTTCCTTCCTTCCTTCCTCGGTATCCTCAAAAGCGATCGCTTGCTTCTCTTGCAAAATCCTTTGTTTTAATTGTTCAATAATACATGTTCCCCCCCCCCATAAGCCGGCCTTGTTTTCACAGCAATAAAGAGAGGCAGTCCACCCCCTTTCCCCCACTATCTTGTCGTCAATATTGCTAGACAAAGCATGGTTTTTATTGGGACATCTGAGGATGGGCTTGGCAAGGAAGACTTTGGCCTCCAAAGAGAATGAGAGCAGAAGGCCGAGATCAGTAGCCAGGCCGCCTTGCCTTTGTGTCTTGCACTCTCATTGAACTCCGACTTTGATTGAGGTGGGCAGATAGATGTGGAGACAATAATCCAAGAGATTTCATACCAGCTCCAGAGAAGGGAAAAGGAAAATCACCATGACAACATGGCTGAAAAGGGGGAAACGGGCCACCAATATTACTCTGGCAAGAGAAACATATGCTTGCAGGAAATGGGGGTAGGGGGGGGTGTCCAAATTTAGATTTTCATCAGTTGGTTGCCCAACTGATGCGTGGCCCAAAAGAGTAACTCCTTTTGATTTTCTCCGGGGACAAAGTTACGGGCTTACAGTGGCGTAACTGAGATCAGGATATGGTTGACAGCTCTCAAAAGACAACAACATCCTGGCAGATGTTCTTTGCATTCTGATTCAGAGGCCAAGAAGCCAAGGGACTTTGTAAACCTTTGATTACTGACCGATGCATTCGTTTGGGAGGGGGGGGGAGTCACAAAGGTACAAAAACTCAGCATGGGACAATTCTCGTCATTTTCTCATCTTGCTTTTCTGGGGCAATTTTCTTCTCCTGGCTGTTGGCCAACACCTCTAGCCTTGTTAACTTTTGTGTTGTAGTAAAACACCTGCAGCTCATTCCGTGTGAAAGCGAGAGAGGGAGAGGGACGGGGAAGGGGAAGGGGGGAAAAAAGTCTGCCATGGGTTGGAGACAAGGATCCCATTTATTCTTTTGTTCCATTTTAAAAATGAAGAAAGGACGATCCGGCCTTTCTACATTGCCTTGATCTGACAGACTGGGCCGCAAAATGAAGACACTTCAAACATAACCTACAAGCGCTTTTAGAAGTACTCATACATTCTGTGTGTGCCGGTGTGAAAGAACGGGTATTTTAGATAGTAGAAATAAATATATACAGATAGAGTACAGATAGAAATATTTCAGGAGAGTAACAGAGTCAATATTTCAAATTCAGAGGAAGCCTGGTAGAATATCAACTTTAAGCTTGGAAGAAAGTAAGCGTCATTGTCTCACTTCCTTAGATTGCAAGATTGTTGTACATATCTAAAGCAGAGATGTCACCCTGCCAAAAAAAGTGCGTATAGTCAAGGCGATGGTTTTCCCAGTTGCAATGGATGGCTGTGAAAGTTGGACCATAAGGAAGGCTGAGCGCCAAAGAATGGAGGCCTTTGAACTCTGGTGCTGGAGAAGACTCCTGTGAGTCCCTTGGATTGCAAGGCGATCCAACTGGTCGGTCCTAGAGGAAGTCAACCCTGACTGCACTTTAGAAGGCCAGATCCTGAAGAGGAAACTCAAATACTTTGGCCACCTAATGAGAAAGAAGGACTCACTGGAGAAGATTTGAATGCTGGGAAAGATTGAGGGCAAAAGAAGAAGGGGATGGCAGAGAATGAGGTGGATGGATGGAGTCACTGAAGCAGTCAACGTGAGCTTCAATGGACTCCAGAGGATGGTAAAGGACAGGAAGGCCTGGAGGAATGTTGTCCATGGGGTCACGATGGATCGGACACGACTTCGCAACCAACAACAACAAGTGTCTGTCTCACTTCCTTAGATTGCAAAACCGTTGTACATATCTTTACTATTGGTCAAGGCCACTTTAAAATGTGTGGACTTCAACTCCCAGAATTCCCCAGCCAGCATGGAATTCTGGGAGCTAAAGTCCACAGGCTGTAAAGAAGCCAAATTTGAAAAGTGCTGACCTAGCCTGATCTAAACATTAATCCCTTTGTTTTTGGTCCTTGCTTGTTCCTGGTTTGGTGATTCCTTGCGTTCCTTGCAATTCAACATCCCATTTCCACTCCAGGATTGTATTTTGACACAAATACACATCATCCACACTATCTTCTATTGTATTTTATTTTTTTTTCATTCATTTTTTTCCTAGAAAATAAGGGGGGGGGGAACTTTTTGGAAATTTTTCTATTTGATGAAAGCGCTATTTTCATGTAGTCCCAGGTCTCCCACCCCACAAAAAAAGATTCATACGTAGCACGTTTTAGGAATTTCTGCAAGAGAAAAAGGAGAGGAGAGGACATTGAACATTGCCATCTACTGGATGGAGGTTGTATATGCAATCATTACAGATTTTTCCCCAGCTTAATGTCTTCCAAATGTTTCAATATATGATTGTTGCAGTGATGGGTGGCCCCCAGTTTGGACCGGTTTGCAAAAACCGGTAGTAAAGCTGGCAGGAGGCCCCGCCAGCCGCCCCGGATGTCGTCATTCACAATCTGCACTTCCGAACCGGTAGTAAAGGTAAGTAGAATCCACCCCTGGACTACTGAAATCAAAATACAATGGGGCAGCAGTTTTTGAACCAAAATAACTCAAATAGGTTAAATTACAAAACACATCCAAAATCTTAGATCTTCAAGGGAATATTTGGGAAAGTTGTGGCTACTTCAGTGATACTGGTGGTGGCTGCAGCCTAGATGGGCTGCTTCTGCAATCCTATGATCTTCATTTTCAACATTCTGTGACAATTTCCCAGTCGCTCTCACAATCCCTTGCTCCTTCTCCCACCCAGCAACCAGCCACTTTCCCTTCTGCTGGGAAGAAAAGGGTATTAGTTTACAAACAGGGCATAAAAGATTGGAACTGATTGGCTCATAGAGGACAAGGGATATAGAAATCATTCGTTCTATGTAAGTATCGATCATAATTCCATCGGTTTCATGCCATTCAACACATGAAGGCTGCCAATATCTCTACTTTTATTTCATTTGAAATTTTCCTGACCTAAGAAAACCTTTAAGCTTCAACTTGCAGACAACAAACATACACATTAAATGTCCCAGGGGTGAAATTCAAAATTTGTCCCTACCCATTCTATGGGTGTGGTTTGGTGGGCGTGGCAGGGAAAGGATACTGCAAAATCTCTATTCCTTCCCCACTCCTGGGGGAAGGAAATTGCAAAATCTCCATTCCCACCCCACTCTGGGGCCAGCCAAAGGTGATATTTGCCAGTTCTCTGAACTACTCAAAATTCCCGCTACCACTTCTCCAAAACCGGCCAGAACATGCTGGATTTCACTCCTGTATATGCCCTAACCTACAAAAGGATGCATTATTTTTTGCATCCGATGCTGAAAACCATTTGCTTGTGTAAATTCCCATCTCCTCTTGTGTGCCGTTGTTGACCCAAGCCAACCTGACAAGAGGCCCTAGAATTACGCATTGCTTTATAGGTGCCCAATTGTGGCAAAGATGTGTACAAAGCACTACTCTGAATCAACTTCACAAAGTGTTGGGCATAAACTATGATGCTACAGAACAGAACAAAGCAACTACATCCTTTGCCGGAGAAGATGAGTTGGTATGTAGGACCAGAAGTTCATTTTCCAGTGAAGTGAAGAGATGGAAGACTTGTTTCAAGTTTGATCCAAGTACAGCACCTTACACCCTTTGGAGCAGGAGTCACCAATCTTTCGGACATCAGGGACTACTAAATTCATAATTTTAAATCCCGTGGACCACTAATATGATCTGCCTAATTACTGGCTGGGTGGGCGTGGCTAGGTGATCATGTGACTGGGTGGGCGTGGCCAACTCAATGTCACCCATGTCAAGGGGCACCTCGCCGGCCTCTATGCGCCACTCCCCTACCAGTCCCTCATTGCCTGCCTGCCAGGGCTCCTTAGGGCCCCAACAGGAAGCAGTTGCTGGAGCTAAGCAGCCACCATGAGAAAGAGTTGGCAAAACAGCTCAGTTCAAATTGGATCTGGCAGAGAAGGAGGCTCAGCAGAAGCACCTCACTGAGGACTAGGAGCATAAGCTTTCCAAACAGAGGAAAGACCTGCGGGAGTGCAAGGCCAGGTATCGGCGCCTGGAGGCTCAGCAGGCTGAGATGGTCAGCCAGTTCAAGGCCATGAGGCAGTCCCACTGGAACAAGGTCCTCCGGCTCTTCGCCACCAGCGATGCTTCCCTCCAGCCTTCGCCCAAAGCCCTACACCAGGAGGCTGAAGCAGATCCCAAGTCAGAATTTCTGCCTCCCTCTGCCCCACACAAAAAGACCTCAAAGGGGGAGACTCTCTGCAGCAACACAAACATTCATTGCATGTATCCAGCCCAGGGGCCATAGTTTGAGGACCCCTAATTTAGTGCAATATAAAAAATTCAAATAATTTTCTGTGGACCACTAAAATTTTCTCGCGGACCACCAATTAGTGACTGCTGCTTTGGAGAGAGCACTTCACTGGACCTCATTCATGTCAAGAATAATGAATGCTGCCTTGCCACCTCGTTTCACATGGTTGGACGAGAAATCTATGCCAAGTTGTGGCAAATCCTTCATAATGATATCTCTAGATTACTTACATGTGCTCTGGAAAGCTGGAAACCAGTTGTGAGGGGATGAGTGTCTTGACTGGGGCGCAGAGCCATCTTTTCGCATCGTTCCATCTCTGGTCTGTTGCGAAACATCTAACAATGGAACAGAAAGGACAGGTGTGTTATAAATCTCCAGCAGTCTTGCAACCTGTTAAGGACAAACAGGTTTATTGTCTGCAAAAAGAAAAAGTAAAGAAACAATTTCTCCACAAAATGGATGAGTTAGAATTCACCAGAAGATTCAATTCCATTTCTCACAGGTTCATCAGAGACCTAGCTGTCTTCACACACAGTGTACATTCTGCAACTTTTCATTAACTTCTGTTCTCCTCCTCCTCCTCCTGCTCTCCCTTCCACCCTCTGCAATAGCTATGTATACAGTAACTACAAGTAAGAGGCAGCCCAAAACTTCTAGAAGAATTAAAGGACCTTTCTTACCCTGTGGAACGTTCTTTGCCAGATGTTCATGTTGCCCAGAGGTGGTATTCAGCAGGTTCTGACAGGTTCTGGAGAACCGGTAATGGAAATTTTGAGTAGCTCAGAGAACTGGTAAATACCACCTCTTATAGTATCTTTTCCTGCTGCGCCCACCAAGACATGCCCACCAAGACATGCCACACCCAAGCCACACCCACCAAGCCATGCCATGCCACGCTCACTAAGCCACAGCCACAGAATCAGTAGTAAAAAATTTTGAAACCCACCACTGAGTACAACCCACCCCTGTATCACTAGATCCTTTATGAATTTCGCCCCCTAAAACAAGTAAATATTCCTCTACACAAAAAGCTGTAATTGGAGATCAACTTTACTGGAGACCCTGATAGTTTTATACGTTCGAAAAGAGGAACTTTCTATCAACCACACTGCGTATTAAAATGGCCTCATGATTGAACGGAAAACAGCACAATCTCATTTGTTGCCATTTCACCTACTTTAGTCAATCTTCCAAGGGAATTCCGTCTGGGAATCTCATCTCATCTGGGACTCAGAATGTAAAAGTAATCATCAAAAGCTTCAGAATAATTACAACAAATGAAAGCAAATGTTCACGATGCTCTTTTTCGAGATATTCCCCATGGTCAATGCATTAAGCTTGCTGTAGGCCTCGGCAAGTCGGAGTTGGAAGAGAGATCTTAAATAATCTATGGATGTCTGGGTGAAGGATCCTGTTCTGCCCCAGCTACGGACCCCAAAGAAGGCACCACACACAAAGTCTGTACAAACCTTAGTTTACTAAAATAAAATCAGGTTTTCTTTCAAACAAAGGTTGTTAATGAACTTTCTTAACAGCCTGCAAGAATCCAAAGAATAAATAATCTTAATCTTACTATGGTTGGCAGAAAGTCCAGAAGCAATTTGCAGAGAACTAAGATCAAGGCACGAAGGAGAGTGAACAAAGTTGTTCCCTGCAAATTGCTTCAGTTGGCATTCCTCCTTAAATAGGCTAAGCGAGTGGCCAATTAGCCCCAACCCTTACTCTCAAAGAGACCTCCTCTTGAGGAGCCACTCCTGCCTTTTGGCAGCTCTGCACACCTGTGCATCGAGAAGAGGCTCCTCCTCTTCGTCCTCTTCACCCATGGAAGCTTCTGGAGGTTCTGAAGGCCCTGGCTGAATCCCCACCTCTGGCACCACATCTTCTCCAGCCTCCTCATTGTCTGACTCAAGTGCCAGCTCCACAGGCTGCTGGCGCAGCACCACACCAGCCTCCTCGCTGTCCGAATCAGCCACCAGCTGCACAGGCCATGTACGGGCCACAACAGATCCTTGGTCTTGCCAAGCATATATCCATGTGGCCAGTAGTGTGTTTGGAGTGGAGATTATATGAGGACACAGAACAACCTGAGTCTTTATGCATTATGAAAGGGAGAGAATGCTTGGGGGGTAGGGGTGGCCTTTGACCACTTCCTCCAAAATTACATCTTGCATAGAATGTAGAACAACAGAGTTGGAAGGGACCTTGGAGGTCTTCTAGTCCAACCCCCTGCTTAGGCAGGAAACCCTACACCACCTCAGACAAATGGTTATCCAACATCATCTTAAAAACTTCCAGTGTTGGAGCATTCACAACTTCTGGAGGCAAGTTGTTCCACTGATGAATTGTTCTAACTGTCAGGAAATTTCTCCTTAGTTCTTTTTTCTTTTTTTTTTAATCTTGTAAAATAATTATTTTTTTCAGCATTTACATCTTTAACATCTTTGTTACATTTTTACAGCTTTCCGATACTGGTATCTTTGGTAATATCTATTTTATCTTTTAACCAACTATATACACATACATTTTATATATTACTTACTAATTCCTATATTCACTACAATTTATACCGATCTATTACACATCAACTATTTCGTTTCTCTATAGTATCTTCTCTTAAGTTTATACATTTATGCATTCATTTTAGATTCTTTCTCCAACCAGTTATACTATCTATTCCATGTTTCGTAATAAATCGTTTCCTTAGTTCAAAATTGCTTCTCTCCTTGATTAGTTTCCACCCATTGCTTCTTGTCCTGCCCTCAGGTGCTTTGGAGAATAGCTTGACTCCCTCTTCTTTATGGCAGCCCCTGAGATACTGGAACACTGCTATCATGTCTCCCCTAGTCCTTCTTTTCATTAAACTACTTTTCCTTAAACCATATAAAGATTCTGCCTAATTCTGACCCAAGACTAGGTGAGTATGATCTGAGATGGACCAAGACACAATGATACTCTTCATCATAGAAGATATCATGTTTCCCCTGTCTTATATTTTTCTGAACTCTGAAATAAGCGCTTGGCCTTATTGCCATGCGCTCAAAAGCCCGATTGGGCTTATTATCAGGGGATGTCTTATTTTGGGGAAAACAGGGTAAAAACCACTTGAAACAAAAATTCAGAAGGGTTTTTTTCATGATTTTTTCACAAGGGCCCAATATTTGAAATCTTTCAAGATAAAGTTGGTTAGATGCAGCATAGTTTTTTACTAATGAATCTTGAAATTAGTTATTTATTTAGCGTATGGCATCTCAGACAATTTTCTAGCCGTTTTTCTAGCCTGATCCTTTAACCATTAATGAGCCCCAGTCTGAGTCTCGCAATCAAAGTGGCCCGAAGGAATGATAAAGACAAGAGCCATTTCTTCCATCCGACGATCAAATGGCAAGTCCTTTCACTTCTTACACTCAACGTTGTTCTAAAAGTTGGTTTATTTATTTATTTTATTTGTCGAGAACGTATTGGGTAATAAGTATAAACATGGATTGGATACATAAAATAGATACAAATAAAGGAAAGATTAGGACAGGGATGGTAGGCACGCTGGTGTGCTTATGCATGCCCCTTACAGACCTCTTAGGAATGGGGTGAGGTCAACAGTAGACAGTCTAAGGTTAAAGTCTGAATGGTTTTGGGATGAAACCACAGAGTCAGGTAGTGCGTTCCAGGCATTGACCACTCTGTTGCTGAAGTCATATTTTCTGTTGATGGAAGGAACCAGATAAACTCATTTTCCTCGCTTATTAATTTTAATTTCTCAAAATATCGAGAAAGCTACTTAGACATTTCCCCAGTATAACCGAGCTGAGGACACTAGAAGGAAAGGATAATGGGACGTTTGTGGGGGGACATAGAGAAGGCAATTTCTGCTGTTGCTAAGACAGATTTCCTTCCTCCCCAGCTCTCATGGCCCCCTCCGCTTCCGTATCATCCAATCCTGGCACTTCTTCTCTCCATTGGTTCCACTGTCGCATCGAATGATTGTGACAGGTTTGTGTTCTTCTCACTTATTGGCTTAGTCTGATGGCCTATTATCGAGGGAAGCAAATCGGATGCTTAATCAATACTTGGCAAAGGCTGCCAGAGGCTACATTAGCATCACACCACTGGCTGTCTGGTTGTCTGCCTTTGAGATAAGAATCAAAGGACCTTGTGACATGATGGAGCACCTGGCTGATTCCATTCCGGTTGTGAAGGAAGGCATGTCACCGATGCACAGAGAGCACCCTTTTCTCAGAATCATTTGGAAGGAACCATTTCTGACTGTTGGTCTTCTAGAAATATCTTCCGGGTCCCTCACCGCTCCCTGAGGTGTGAACCTAAGAAGAACCTCTAAATCCATCTCCTACACTTGTTTAATAAAGATATAGATGGCAGTGTCAGGAAAATGTTGGACCCCTGTGATGTAAGCTTCACTATAGTCAACCCTTCAATGAAAAGCATATTTCTTAAAACATGGGGACCTTATCTATAGCCCAAAGTTGGTTGGCCTCATGAAACAACAAAAAATATCTTTCTACTTCAAACAAAGTTACTGTAAAGATGGCGATTAAATGTTTCATTAGGAAGGGAAAGTTTAGACTCTAGAAAGAGTGCAGAGAAGAGCAACCAAGATGATTAGGGGACTGGAGGCTAAAACATATGAAAAACAATTGCAGGAACTGGGTGTGTCTAGTTTAATGAAAAGAAGGACTAGGGGAGACATGATAGCAGTCTTCCAATATCTCAAAGGTTGCCAGAAAGAAGAGGGAGTCAAGCTCTTCTCCAAAGCACCTGAGGGCAGGACAAGAAGCAATGGGTGGAAATTAATCAAGGAGAGAAGCAACTTAGAACTAAGGAGGAATTTCCTGAGAGTTAGAATAATTAATCATGGAACAACTTGCCTCCAGAAATTGTAAATGCTCCAACACCGGAAGTTTTTAAGAAGATGTTGGATAACCATTTGGCTGAAGTGGTGTAGGGTTTCCTGCCTAAGCAGGGGGTTGTACTAGAAGACCTCCAAGTTCCCTTTCAACTCTTTTATTCTATTCTGTTCTAAAATTATCTGCAGAAAACAAAATTCTATGCTATGCTATGCTATGCTATGCTATGCTATGCTATGCTATGCTATGCTATGCTATGCTATGCTATGCTATGCTATGCTATGCTATGCTATGCTATGCTACTCTGTTCTGTTCTGTTCTGTTCTGTTCTGTTCTGTTCTGTTCTATTACTCTACTCTACTCTACTCTACTCTACTCTACTCTGCTCTACTCTGCTCTGCTCTGCTCTGCTCTGCTCTGCTCTGCTCTGCTCTGCTCTGCTCTATCTCCATCCAACCATAAAGCCAAGGTGGACTTTACACTTTAGTCAACTTAAACTAACTCACCAAGATTGTCCTGAGGAGTTCTAAATGCAACCCATGACTACAAAAGGGATGAAAAAACATGGATTCTCTCTCACCCTCTTCCAAATCTAGTTTGGTCACTGCCCTTTTTTTTCCCCCCTTCTTGTCCAATTTGGAGAATCGGCTTCATCTCATCTGTGCTGCAAAATGGAATGATTCGAGGAACCCATCAAGTTGAGGAGGGACCCGAGAGAAGAACCCATGGATGACAAAGCTCTTTCCTCCCCCCCCCCCCCCGAGAATTCTCCAAAGGGCGACTTACTTTTCAACACACACCATTCTCCAATTTGTCCCAAGGGGATTTATTGAATCACTTAGGTAAGATGTGTGGTAGAGAAATGTGCTGAGTTAATTACATAATTAATGAATGTACCATATTTTTCAGAGTATTAGAAGCACCCTTTTCCCCCCTAAAAGTGGGTGAAAATTTAGGTGCAT
Source organism: Coluber constrictor foxii (assembly GCA_038048745.1). NCBI lineage: Eukaryota > Metazoa > Chordata > Lepidosauria > Squamata > Colubridae > Coluber > Coluber constrictor. The sequence continues at coordinate 30,147 of JAWJVD010000056.1, forward strand.
CTTATAGACCGAATACAGGTGTGTGTGTGTGTGTGTGTGTGTGTGTGTGTGTGTGTATTCATTCATTCATTCATTCATTCATTCATTCATTCATTCATTCATTCATTCATTCGTATTTCTATGCCGCCCACTCTGAGGATTCTGGGCAGCTTACACCAAAGACAGTATACTAAATAGCATATTGTCCCCAACAATTTGGGTCCTCATTTTACCCACCTCGGAAGGATGGAAGGGTGAGTCAATCTTGAGCCGGTGAGATTTGATCTGCTGATCTGCTGAACTGCTGAACTAGCAGTCGGCTGAAGTAGCTGCAGTACAGCACTCTAACCACTGCGCCACCTCGGCCTCCTGAACCCTCCGCGCATCGCGTTTTCATCCTCCCCGGCCCCCAGAAGCATTCAGCAGTGCTCTGCACAGCCCATTTTTGCAGAGTGCTTCTGGGGGCCTGGGAGAGTGAAAATGCGATGCATGGAGGACTTGGGTCCATTTTTTGGTGAAAATGGGCTGTGCAGAGCACTGCAGAGTGTTTCTGTGGGCCTGGGAGGGCAAAAATGCAACACACAGAGGCCAAAAACTATTTTTTTTCTTGTTTTCCTCCTGTAAATTTAGGTGCGTCTTATAGTCCAAAAAATACGGTATATTAAAGCTGTTAATGACTATTTATTTATTTATTTTTATTTATTGGTTCAATTTATATCCCGCCCTTCTCCGGAGACTTAGGGCGGCTTACAATGCATTTAAGCAATAGCCTTCATACTTTTGTATATACATGCTTAGTAGGTCTTTCGGCCCCCTCTAAGCGGTGTTCTTTTTTATACAAAGTCAGCTTATTGCCCCCACAATCCGGGTCCTCATTTTACCTATCTCGAAAGGATGGAAGACTGAGTCAACCTTGACCCTGGTGAGATTCGAACTTGCAGTAATTGCAGGCAGCTGGTGTCACTTAACACCACTTTAATCTGCTGCGCCACCAAGGCTCAGTTATCAAGACTACTGGTCTTGATAACTGTAACCAGCTCTGAAAACACCTTGTAAGGAGTAGCTGGGGAACTTGGAGCTACTAGGATGTGTTTGAATGGACTCCATGCAATGCAAAAAATGGATTATACAGCCTTTTAGCCAGTTCTATAAATTTTCCTCCTCCTCTTCCTCCTCCTCCTCCTCCTCCTCCTCCTCATTTTGAGGATGCTGCAACAATTGTGCGAGGAGCTATCATAAGTAACTTTTGCCAGTGTCATTATAAATTTTAATGGTCACTAAACAAATATAAGTTAAAATAGAAAATATTTACAGATTCTTGTATACAGATTTACCTTTCCAATACTTATTGATTACCATAAATATACAATCATCTATAATTATAATCCAACATTATCCTTTGTCTCTCTCCCATCATTTCTGGGTCCAATCATACCACATATTCCAACTACCAAAGAAGTCTGAGTCTCTTTTACCCTTGATCAGTTTTGTAAGTCCGTCGGACTCTGCACATGCCATGATTTTATAAATTATTTTACTACTTCTTCCTCCTCCTCCTCCTCCACCTCCTCCTCCTCCTCCTCCTCCTCCTCCTCCTCCTTCTTTTTTTCTTCTTCTTCTCTTTCCTCCTCTTCCTCCTCCTCCTGCTCCTCCTCTTCCTCCCGCCTCCTTTTCCATCCTCCTCCTTCCTCCTCCTCCTCCTCCTCCTCCTTTTTTTTCTTCTTCTTCTCTTTCCTCCTCTTCCTCCTCCTCCTCTCCCTCCTCCTCCTCCTCCTTTCTTCCTACAGATGCATTCAACCTGCTTAAAACACATGACTGGCATTCAAATATGATTAATGTTCGTCTAATCTTACATCTGGTCAGCTCAGCATGTCTCCAGCTTCTTGCAAACTTCAACCAAACAGCTCCTACATAGAGCAGGCCAACAGTTACCTGCTCAGCCCCTCTGGGGTTTTTTTTCTTCTTCTTCTTCTTTTTCCTGTCCACTATTTGCTTCCTCAAGCTTTTACCCCTACCCCCAAACTTGCATCTCTTGTTCCATAGATCAACATCCTCTCCTAAGCTGGAACGCTTTTTTTCTTCCTCTTCCCCAAATAACAGGCCAGACATATCTAAATAAACTGGGATACAATGACTTTATAAGTCTGGCGGAGATGGCCCAGCCTTGATGAATGTGTGCTCTTAAACGAAACCAAACAAAAATAAGCCGAGCTAACAAGCTTCCAGACTGGTTCCTTCAGGATGATAGATTGACAAAACATTGGCTTTTTATAACTCCCAAACCAAAATAAGCCATGAACCCAGCTGTGGTGCCATGGCTCAAACAATCATGGCTCTATCTGGGCTCCTCCGAAGGACAGAATGTGGTGGGGCGACGAGAGGATAGAATCATTTTAGACTTTTGCAGAAATGCTGAGTGGACAGAATTGAGGGTGGGGGAGGGGTGCTGCTTCGAGCATGGGGGGTGGGGCGGGGTGGGAGGAACGAGCTGGAGAAACCTTTGAGAAAGGAGACAAGCCTCACATGTTAAGACCTGGGTTGGATCTGAAAAGAACACACATTGGAATGTAGGTGCGTAAAATATCTTCCTGCCCAGACACCGCAAACAAATTCCAGCATTCTGACACTGATGACGTTACTTAGTTGGGTAATGGAATGTCTGCAAGAAAACAATCAAGAATAGAGTGTCAACTCTGAAGCTGGCCTGACTGAGGCCATCTTGGAGGCTTCAGTGTTGCCATAATGGTGATGAGGGATAGGGAATAGAGATAGTTGGGGTTTTGTAGCCAAAACAAAATAGTTTCCCCTGAGAACCAAGGACATTCCCACCAGATAGCTGAAGAGAGGAGGAGTGATGTTTCCAAGCAACCGGAGATCACCTTGATTGGACCATGGGACTGATTGATTGGGAAAGGGTGGGAACTTTTACTTTTAATTCAGTGAAAACAACGGGAATCTTTAGAGCCGGTTTTCACCAGTCTGTGCCAATATGATATGTTTGCTATGGGTGTATTACTTGGAACCCTGACATAGGGATCACCAGGGACCCTAATCATTGCTGTCTTGTCCATCCTCATGGTTGTACTCCTCCTCCTCACCCTCCTCCTTTTCCTCCTCCTTTTCTTCCTCTTCCATTCTGCAAACACCTCACCCTTCTAGCGCTGAAGATGTTACCTTGCTGAGTTATGAAAAGTCCACAGGAAAACAACCAAGCACCAGGGACCCGCACAGTTCCACCCTGAGCTACAAATATCCCCTCCTATAAGTTCCAGACACCAACCAGAGCGTAGAACAATTCAGAGAAGTAGTGCAAAACCAGAAGATGTGGAGAGACCTGGCCCACAGAATCAGACACAGCTGAGTGGACTGAATCAATAAAGGAAATGCAGATGGAGATGCTTAACATAGCTCGATTCAGAAAGCCTGTTGGCCTTTGACCATGGGCACTCAACTTTCTCCCAGCTGGACCACACGTGCGAAAGCCATCCAACAAAAAGACGAAAACATGTGCAAGGAGAAGGGTTGAGTGCCGAAGTGGTAAATGAATCCCATATTGGTGTCGAAGTGATGTGTGCTTAATGATCCACCTCCAAGAACACATTTGGGGACCAAACTCGTCTTACAAGCAAATTCACTGGAGGGTTTCCCAGTCTTCTCCTTCTACATTTCACTCCACTACAGACTAGTTCATGTCTATATTGTCTTCCCAAAGAGGAGAGGAGAGAGTTTGGAAAAGAAATAATTGGTTTTGTAAGGATTGGGAAGCTTCTGTTATTTCAGCCACCCTCCCTCAGTGCTCATTCTGAATCTTAAACAGCCATAAAAACTTCAGATGACTTCATGCTTGAGGCAATGCACCAAAACTGCTCAAATGTTGGGTCAATATCAAGCAAGGAACAAGAAAGCCAGGAACTCCTCTGCATTAAACATTCACACTTTTCTCCTATGACCTAAACCAGGCCTGTCAAAATGGCGGCCCACAGGTCGGATATGTTATACACAGGTCACGCCCACTCCACCAGCTCCGCAAAAGAACATCATGATACATCACGTAACATGATCAAGTTTGACACCCGTAACCTAGACAGAAAGAATCTGGAGAAAAAATTGTAATGAAAAGGAGGATGGCGGTGCATTCAGACCTTGAGGCTACCAAAACACCTTGGCCTAGCAAAGTATTTCTCAACCTTGGCCACCTTAAGACATCTGGACTTCAATTCCCAGAATTCCCCAGACAGCATAAATGAATGAATGAATGAACGAACGAACGAATGAATGAGTTAGGGTTCCACCCTAATTAAATCATGAGCCTCAAGAAACCCACTTATTTATTAGGAGCTTCATGTCCGTATGGACCTCACTTAATTCACGCCTTAGCTTTGACCATTTCCCTCTCCCCGCCCCCCCCAAGGTGTGTCATTAGTCACATTCCCCAACAAAGCAATTTTGTGGGTTGTAGAAGTCCCTCCCTCCTGCCACTGTGGGTCTCCGTGGAGATGACCTTGATGTTGCCGGCTGGAATGTGCTTTGTTTCGACTGAAATGCAAGTTCCTCAATGCAGCTGCTAGGCTCGATTCCCTATCCCCCTGCCTATGGCAACTCAAGAGCAAATCAGGAATGCCTCGTGAGTTGACTGACTGACTGACTGACTGAATGAATGACTGAATGACTGAATGACTGACTGACTGACTGACTGACTGAATGAATGAATGAATGAATGAATGAATAAACGAACAAATGAATGCTGGCTGGGGGATTCTGGGAATTGGAGTCCAGACATCTTAAAGCCGCAAAGGTTGAGAAACACTGGCCTAGCACTTGTCAGTCTCTTACAAAGGCCGTGTAACATACCTACTTCAAATCCCCACACAGCCTTATGGGTTTTGTGCTCTTTTTGAAAAGGCCCCACTTCCTAGCCTTGAGAGAAAGACTGAAATTTTTGGGACAATAGAGAATGATACCAGTAACAGTAGAGGAGAGATGATTGCTTGGAAAAGTAAATTATGAAAGATTTGTCTTCAGGAGAAGACTCTACTTATAATCTAAAATTCAATGAGTTTGAACCTTTTGCTAGAGATGTTTTTCTATGCAACCAGTCGTCTTTCTCCTATAGAGTGTCTTCTATATAAAAATTTAGCTCCTGAATTACAGGCAACCCTCGGTTAGTGATTGTCTTTGCAATTGTTCACCGTTATGACCATGGTGGAAAATTCACTTTGGGTCCAGTATTCATATTTACCACCTTCGCAGGCCGGTAAAACAAAGGAAATCTTCTGAAGTAAGATCAAAAGCAAAAAATCATGGTTTCACTTAACGACTGACTCTCTTAACAACTGAATCGCTGGTCGCTAAATAAGGACTAAATCGGGAACTCTTGACTTGGAATTAATTCAGTGTCGACACTGGAATTAATTATGAATGCTTGCTGACATGCCGCAGTGATGTCACTTTATGCACCAGGGCTCCTTAATGCTATGCAATCATTCTTGTAGTCTCTGGAAGCTACAACCGAGTTCTAGGCTGTATAAACAGAGGGATAGAATCAAGATCATGTGAAGGGTTAATACTACTTTATAAGGCCTTAGTAAGGCCACACTTGGAATACTGAATCCAGTTTTGGTCGCCACGATGTAAAAAAGATGTGAAGACTCTAGAAAGAGCTCAGAGAAGAGCAACCAAGATGATTAGGGGACTGGAGGCTAAAACATATGAAGAACGGTTGCAGGAACTGGGTATGTCTAATTTAATGAAAAGAAAGACCAGGGGAGACATGATAGCAGTCTTCCAATATCTCAGAGGTTGTCACAAAGAAGAGGGAGTCAAGCTATTCTCCAAAGCACCTGAGGGGAGGAGAAGAAGCAATGGGTGGAAACTAAGCAAGGAGAGAAGCAATTTAGAACTAAGGAGAAATTTCCTGACAGTGAGAACAATTAATCAGTGGAACTGCTTGCCTCCAGAAATTGTGAATGCTTGAACACTGGAAGCTTTTAAGAAGATGTTGGATAATCATTTGTCGAAAGTGATGTAGGATTTCCTGCCTAAGCAGGGGGTTGGACTAGAAGACCTCCAAGTTCCCTTCCAACTCGTTATTCTATTATATTTTAAAATTATCTGCAGAAAACAAAATTCTATTCTATTCTATTCTATTCTATTCTATTCTATTCTATTCTATTCTATTCTATTCCATTCCATTCCATTCCATTCCATTCCATTCCATTCCATTCCATTCCATTCTTCCACCTATATTAGAGTAGATTAAAGGGTAAAACAGATTACACAGTGGCACTTAAAGTTATGGCAAATGGTCTCCCTCCCCCCCCATAGTTGCAGCAATGTTAAGTTGTTGAGACAGCATCAGAACTATGTGGTGTAATTATCTCTTGCTTCCCTGATTTTTTTTTTTTAATGCACTGCTTAGTAAATGAGAGCTAATTAAACCGTTGAGTGAAAGAGAAGGAAAAAGTCATAACTGAATGAGGGGAGCATACTTGTGTTCAAAACATACCCTCCGCCATGCCACATCTTCAGAAAGGTGCACAAGGAAGGCACTTGTGTTGATTCACCACAACACTGTTCATGATGGGCGACAAAGTTCATTCCTTAGTAGGACTTTGAATGGGCCAGAATACAGAAACAGGTACAGTAATTCCGGGCAGTTGAAGTCCACACATCTTAAAAGTTATTCAGGTTGAAAAACGCTAGTCTAGTGGCAAAGGTGATGTGATTGGTTTGAGCTCCGAGCTTGGGGATTTGGTTGAAAACATCTCATCCCCATTCGAGGAGACGTTGTCAGTGCACTTTGGATTGTGCTTGTTTGGCCTTTAAATACCTTACCAAGTCCTGGTCTGATTTTGGGTTGTGTGAGTGGCTGGATGTAGTTGCTGAGGCATAGTCCTTGGTTTTGAGTACCACCTGTGTGGATGTAAATTAGTGTTCTTGTTGTTTGGATGTCTTGTGACGATGTCGTGGTCTGGTTTTGGGTTGATTTGATCGGCCGTGTGTGATGCGGTCCGATTTCTTGTGATCTGTCAAGTTATAACTTTGTTTGCAGTGTGGCTGTTCATCGGTCTTTAAGTGCTGTTGTCAACCCTGAAGCTGACCTGACTGAAGCCATCCTGGAGCTTCAGTGTGGCCACACTGAGAGATAGGGAGGGGGAGAATAGAGATAGCTGGGATTTTGTAGCCAAAACAAAAATACTTTCTCCTGGGAACCAAGGACATTCTCACAGGTGGCCAGACGGAGAGGAGGAGTGATGTTACCAGACAACCAGACAGCACCTTGATTGGACCATGTGACTGATTGCTTGGGAAAGGAGGGAAACTTTTAATTGGGTGAAAACCGCAGGAACATTCAGAGTCGGTTTTTACCAGCCTGTGCCAATATGATATATCCAATAAAACTATTCTTTGAGGAATCTACCTGCCTTGGAGTTTTGTTTGCTATGGGTGTATTACTTGGAACCCTGACAGCTGCCTTTGGAATTGTGGTTGATGTTGTCCTTTTGTTTTAAGTGGTTGGTAGATTGGGTCAATGTCGATGTGTCTGTTTATTGATTTATTGGTGGAAAAACCAGGCTTCCAGGAATTGCCGTTCTCTCCCCGACTTTGACTGGGTTACAACCAGTGGTGAAATCCTCCATGGATTGCCACCGGTTAGCTGCCCATGGACACGCCCTGCATGCCAAACGTGTGCTGTGTGCATGCATGTGCAGTGTGCCCCCAAAGCACACTGTGCATGCATGCGCAATGCACACCAAATGCACACTTCGTGCAGAAAAAGGCAGATTTAACAAGGTAAGTAGAACAGTGAGGGGGTGGGGAACAGCTGTGCCGCGTGATTTAGATTTGCTAGAAAGCAGGATTTCCTGCTTTCTAGTGAATATAAATTGTGCAGCACAGCTGATTGTCGGAAATACCAGTTTGGACAAATCGGTAGCTTTTATCACTACCGGTTCTCCCAAACTGCGGTCCCAGTTAGATCGAATCTGCAAGGGTCTCCAAGCTTGGCAACTTTAAGACTTGGGGACTTCATGTTATGGTCCGCCAGCAGCCTGAGGAGCTGGCAGCGGAGTCAGACAGTGAGGAGGGTGAGGAAGAATATGGGCCAGTTCTGGAGGCTGGGGAAGGTCCGGATGAGGGCTCTGCGTCGGAGGCAGAGATGGGACCAGGGCAGTGGTGGGTTTCAAAATTTTTAACTACGGTTCTGTGGGTGTGGCTTGGTGGGTGTGACATGACTGGATGGGCGTGACATGGCTTGGTGAGCGTGGCAGGGGAAGGATACTGTAAAATCTCCATTCCCTCCCCAATCCAGGAAGTGGTGGGATTCAGATAATTTAACAACTGGTTCTCTACCCTAATTATTTCTTCCAAAAACCAGTTCACCAAACTGCTCAGAAAGTTAACAACCAGTTCTCCCAAAGTGGTGCGAACTGGCTGAATCCCACCACTGGGCCAGGGCCATCTGGGAGTGATGTGTGGATTCCAGAGCCTCCAGAGCCTCCAGAGGCTGACAGCAGAGAGGCAGAGGAACAGGAGGAGCCTGTTCCTAGTGCACATATGAGAAGAGCTGCCAGAAGGCAGGGGCAGCTAAAGCAGAGAGAACGACTCGGGAGTAGGGCCAAGAGATGATTGGCCCCTCCCAGAAGGCTTAAAAGACCAGCAACAGCTCTTGACCTCTTTGCCGGAAAACAACCGTTGAGAGATTTGCTTCGTGTTTGGATGCATTCCTTTCTTGTCAGCGTCTTCTGTTCCTGAACTGTTGCCAAGAGAAGCCTTTGGCAGTTTGCCCAATTATCCCAAGGTCAGAGATAAACTGAAGGAGTTTTGAGAACTTTGCTTTCATTTAATTTGGAATAAGCTGAGAATAAGTTAATTCTCAGCTGTTTTAATATAATCTGTTTGTTTTTTGGAACTGTTTGGCATTTACAACACTTCAAGACCCAGAATTCCCCAGCCAGCATAGGGAATTGTGGCAGTTGAAGTCCACAAGTCTTACAGTTACCATGTTTGGAGACTCCCGGTATAGTGCAAAACGTCATTTGCCGATTGGAGCAACTTTCTGTTTCAAGGAGTTTAATCGAAAAGCCAGGAACCGGAAATACCTCACGGAAGCAGTTGAAGGCAACTCCCGGAGAGGCAGGAAATGCATCTCAGACTAATCCTGCCAACACAGCAGGCATAACCACTGTAACACTTTCTTTTTCTTTCATATTTTTCTTCTTCCAAAATTGGGAGGGAATTCCCACTCAGCTGCAGCAGTCAAATTCAAGGACGACTTTTGTTTCTAAACCAGGAAAGGATCCAATCATACTTGTGTGCATCACCCTTAGGAAAAAAAAGACTTATCCACCTTCATTAAGGCCACCCCAAATATTACCGAATCCTCACATATTCGGTTTTCTCAATGCAAAATGCTCGACGCTTCGTTTCTCTATGGCAAGAGGTGATTTTAAAAAGCATGTTTTAAATGCTGAAAATATATAAAGTTTTGAGATGTTGGTTTTTTTGCTTTTTTTGGTCCCAAACGGAATAGAATAACATTCTGTGTTTCTTTTCCAAGGATTTCCATATATGTTAGTTCATCGATGAAAATTTCATTTCATCCCTGACACCCTTTCTATCCAGTAGAGGGCAGTAACACACTTAGACACCAATTTTTCACTAATTCTGGTGCACTGCTCTGGATAGGCACATGACATTGTGCTCAGATCTGAATTTCCGGTTTCCGCTGACTCCGGTAGAGACAAAGCTGATTGTACTTTTCGTCTCTTCTCTTGCTTTGTCCTCTTGGTGCCAATGTTCAGTCACAGTGTTTCTTTTCATCTCGTTTAACTCAATAAGAGTGACCTGCATCATATGAAATAGGAAACGCTAGCAGCTTTTTTAAAAATTTTTACAGCGAGGAACAGTTGGTAGGGACTTAAATTTCCAAACGAAGAAAGACAGAGCGAGAAATGACATGTGATAACAATAGCACTTAGATCAGGAGTCACCAACCTTTTGGATTTCAGGGACCACTAAATTCATAATTTTAAATCCCGCGGACCATTAATATGATCTGCCTAATGACTGGTTGGGTGGGTGTGGCTAGGTGGTGGGTTGGAATGGCCAGCTCGATGTCACTCATGTCAAAGGGCACCTCACCGGCACTCCCCTCCCAGCCACTCATTACCTGCCTGCCAGGGCTCCTTAGGGCCACAACAGGAAGCAGTTGTTGGAGCTAAGCAGCCACCATGAGAAAGAGTTGGCAAAACAGCTGGCTCAGTTCAAATTGGATCTGGTTGAGAAGGAGGCTCAACAGAAGCACCTCTTTGAGGAGTATGAGTATAGGCTTTCCAAGCAGAGGGAAGACCTGCAGGAGTGCAAGGCCAGGTACCGGCACCTGGAGGCTCAACGGGCTGAGATGGTCAGCCAGTTCTAGGCAATGATGCAGTCCCACTGGAATGAAGCCCTCCGGCTCTTTGCCACCAGTGGCTCTTCCCTCCAGCCTTCGCCCAAAGCCCCACACCAGGAGGCTGAAACCGACTCTGAGTCAGAATTTCTGCCCCCCTCTGCCCCACACAAAAAGACCCCGAAGAAGGAGACACTCTGCAGCAACACATTCATTTCATGTATCCAGCCCAGGGGTCATAGTTTGAGGACCCCTAATTTAGTGCTATATAAAAAATGCAAATAATTTTTCTGCGGACCACCAAAATTTTCCCACGGACCACCAGTGGTTCACGAACCACCAATTGGTGACTTAGACTTATATACCACTTCACAGTGCTTTACAGCCCTCTCTAAGCAGTTTACAGAGTCAGTATATTTGCCCCCAACAATCTGGATCCTCATTTTACCCACTTCAGAAGGATGGAAGGCTGAGTCAACCTTGAGCCGATGAGAATCGAACTGCTGGCAATTGGCAGTATTAGGCTATAAGTGCAATATTGTGCCATGTGGCAATGCTGGTCAGGCAAAAGGAAGATAGAAGCTCTTGATGTTCTTATTGGACTCACTTTCACTAGACCTTTCTGCAAGTCACGGCAAGTCTCAGATCTCACTGATTTCCAAAGATTTGCAAACGCACATTTCGCTGAGGAACATAGATTCCTTGCAAAATTCATTTGCCCTTTGTTAGGCAAAAGCTTTCTTATTGTCATTTCTCATACTTCTTCACTTTTTCCTTACTCTTCAGCCACGGACAGAAGGGCTCGCTTGAATAATCGTTCCTTTTTCAAAACATTGCTCTTGGACTATTGTCCTTGTGGGAGAAGCCATTTTTCTCTCTGTGCAGTGATGTGATTCCACACCCAATCCCAAACTTCTTGAACCGGGGGGGGGGGGGGAGAGAACCACCCATGGCTGTCCTTCAACACCCTCTGGGAATATTCTACTGTTCCCCAGCCTGTCCTTTTTCTGACCACTGCCATGCAAAACACAAGACAACAAAAGGGACAGAGAGGGAGGGGCCGGGGGGGGAAGGTTCCTCTTCTGTCAACTTCAAGCTTGTGTGGAATGGGGAGCCAATCAGTATCCTAAGAGGAGCTCATAATGAAGGCCACAGGACCAAGAAGGAGCAGCAAACCACTCAATTCTCCAAGGCGATGGATGAGCAATTTCTGGAAGAACAAAAGATGTCTCCGGAGGAGAGAGGAGAATGTAAAATGGACTTAATGCAAGGGCATGTTGGGAGAACGGCTGCTCCAACCTCATGCTAGGGTCAACAGCACCAATGGAGATAGATAAGTCAAGAAGAATCGATAATGTTAAACGACCCCTGCCTCTCCAAGAAGTAAATCGGTGCAAATGAAGTTAAAAACCTTTTCCCTTGTTCTGCAACCATAAATCTCAAAGGAGGTCAAGCAGGCGATACCCCAACTTTGACACACACAAGCATTTCCCACATTTTCCAGGATTCTGCTGTTGTAAAATGGAGCTCCGTGAGATATTTTAAGAGCCACTGTAAAGTAAAGGTAAAGGTTCCCCTTGCACATAGGTGGTAGTCGTTCCCGACTCTAGGGGGTGGTGCTCATCTCTGTTTTAAAGCCGAAGAGCCAGTGCTGTCCGAAGACATCTCTGTGGTCATGTGGCCGGCATGACTCAAAGCCAAAGGCGCATGGAACGCTGTTACCTTCCCACCAAAGGTGGTCCCTATTTTTCTACTTGCATTTATGTGCTTTCGAACTGCTAGGTTGGCAGAAGCTGGACTAGTAACGGGAGCTTACCCCGTTACACAGCATTAGGGATTCGAACCGCTGAACTGCCGACCTTTCGATCGACAAGCTCAGCATCTTAGCCACTGAGCCACCGCATCCCTCTAAGAGCCACTATACCCCTCTCATATAAAATAAGGTTCCTAATAAGTCCAATTTCCTCCGTATTATGAATCCAGGT
>JAWJVD010000056.1:47500-52500 GCA_038048745.1 Coluber constrictor foxii
TGGCAAGGAAAGCATTAAACGACTAAAATTAGGTTGAAAATGATACCAGACCTTCATAATCACTTAGACATTTCAAGGTGTAAGGAGTAAACATGTTGAAGTGATTTGAAATGTTTCTCCACATAATTACGGAGATCAAAATACTTTCCTTGATGACAGTGTAATGAGCAAGCTGGCTAAAAATAGGAACTCAGAAAGGCTCTATTTTGAATCTAAGATATATATCCTTTCTATAGTGAGAAGCTTCTATATAATAATGCCGTTTTTGCTTTGCTGGAAGCAGCACTGAAGCTGCTTTTCTTTCCATTTCTTATGCTTCCACCAATGTGGATTTTTTAAAAAATCAGAATAACGAAGCTCAGCAGAGCTAGAATATAGAGGAATTTATTATTATTATTATTATTATTATTATTATTATTATTATTATTATTATTATTATTATTATTGAAAACGTGTCTTTTAAAGAGGCCAGAAGTTGTTAGACAGGAATTTCTAAGAATTGGGAGTTTAAATACGACACATCCGGATACTGCTGGGCATATAGTCTATTATCAAAGAGCCTTGGTGGCACAACAGACTAAAGTGCTGTTAATTAGCACCAGCTGCCTGCAATTACTGCAAGTTCGAATCTCACCAGGCTCAAGGTTGACTCAGCCTTCCATCCTTTCGAGGTAGGTGAAATGAGGACCCGGATTGTGGGGGCAATAAGCTGACTTTGTATAAAAAAGAACACCGCTTAGGGGGGGGGGGCGAAAGCCCTACTAAGCAGGTATATACAAAAGTATGAAGGCTATTGCTTAATGCATTGTAAGCCGCCCTGAGTCTCCGGAGAAGGACGGCATATAAATTGAACCAATAAATTGAACCAATTAAACATTCTTGACGTGGAAATCTGAACCTCAAGTATAAGAAAACAACAAAGAACCTAACAATGGTTTCTGGACATCAAAGGAAACCTAACAAAATGGATTTTACTTGTTAGTTCTCCCAACAATCCAAATATCTTATGTAAAAGGGACATACACACACATTCCTTTCAGTTGCAAAGTTGCATGCTACAAAACACCACAGGTCAGCTTTCTATTTGGCTGCTGGCCAAGCTAAACATGAATCCACACTCTTTCCAGCCTCTTTAAAAACCACTGGTGGTCTAGCCTTAGAAAAGACAGATGGGAAAGGGGACAGGTAGGTAGACAGCAATAGGAATGCTTCCAAAACTGTAAGCTATCTATTTCTCCAAATAGTCTTGACCACACTAACTTCCAAACAAATACTGTACATTCAGCCTTTTGGGGGTTTTTTTGGAGTAAGCATCCCACCGGATCCATCCGTGTTGCCTTTGGAGGTTGCAACGTACAATGATTTCTTATTGTTCAGTGGTATCAAGCGAAGCTCCATCATCTACCTCACCTTCCCAATCAGCTACTTGCACACAAATCTTCGGAAAAGAGAAACCCAGCATTTTGACATATGGCCAGCGAGTCACAAAACACACAGTGAAGCAACAAAGAATCCATCCCAACGCCCACTCATTATAGCTCCGAATTTTGCAGGATGTACAGCGGGAGCTGTTTATCATAACAGTGCAAAGGAAGGAAGGAAGGCAGGCAGGCAGGAAGGAAGGAAGGAAGGGAGTGGAGGAGGAGAAGGAGAAAGAAGAAGAGGAGGAGGAAGAAGATGAAGAAAAGGAGGGAGGAGGGAGGAGGAGGAGGAGAGGAGGAGGAGGAGGAGAAAGAAGGAGGAGGAGGAAGAGAAGGAGAAGGAGAAGGAGAAGGAGGAGGAGGAGGAGGAGGAGGAGGAGGAGGAGGAGGAGAAAGAAGGAGGAGGAGGAAGAGAAGGAGAAGGAGAAGGAGAAGGAGGGAGGAGGAGGAGGAGGAGGAGGAGAAGAAGAAGAAGAAGAAGAAGAAGAAGAAGAAGAAGAAGAAGAGAAGAAGAAGAAGAAGAAGAAGAAGAAGAAGAAGAAGAAGAAGAAGAAGAAGAAGAAGAAGAACTCTTGCTGATCTCTTCTTCCTCCGCTACCCCTGAATATCGGGGTCACCGGTAAAGAATGAGGTTCAGGGAACCGACAGCGTGAAAAAAAGGGAAACAATAGACAGTCATGGCATTGACAATGATGCTTCAGCCCCTTCCTTCCCTCCCACTACGACAGTTTCATTCAACAGCCAGGGAGGCTGCTACCGTCATAAAAATGGATAACGGCATGAGGAATACAAGATGACCGGAGGGTAGGGGGTAGGGGGGGTGACAGGGGGGGAGGTGAGGATGGAAATAGGGGAATGGATGAATTCAGAGCCAAAGATGGCAGCATGCTCACCTTTCCAATATATATATATATATTTTCCCGCCCAGACATTCTGGATAGAGACGTCCCATGTGGAGGAAAAACGATGAAAAGGAATTGTCCGGAAACGGTTGGACATTTCGGAAGATTTTTGGCTTTTGACAAATGCGGCGTTAGAAATGTTTGAGGGGGGGAAGGAGGTAACATATGCTGGGTGATGCGATGTGTGTCCGTGTGTCCGTGCTTGCCTGTGAGAATGTGCGCCTTCTGTTTTAATGTGCTGTGATCTTCATCGCACACCTCTTAGGGAAAAAGCTTTCTGACCATGTAAATAAGGGAGGGGAGCGTGTTCCTTAAATGTTTGACATCTGCCCACCTTGGGAAGGGAAGATAGCTTGTAGCAGTTGCTACAACTATCAGTTCATCAGACATAGTAGGTGAACCCCAAGCTTGAATTGTGTGTGTGTCTGTGTGTGTGTGTGTAAAAGGGGGGGGTCTTTATAAAAGGTGGAGAATATGCAAATAAGCTCTAACACCTGGGTCACGTCCGGTAACTTCGCTTCTGACATCCTATTGTTTCAGTTTGGTCGTCTTTCTTTTTCCTCCCCCCCCCTCCCAATTTGGTCTATAAACAGGTTCTTCGCCATAATGGGATCAGACAATTTCGCCACCAGCTTTGGGATGCTAAGCATTTTTTTTCTAATATATATATATATTATTATTATTATTTTATTTTAAACCTCAGGGATGGAAAGAATCATTTTTTTAGGAGTCAGAATTCGTCAGACGGAGAGAAAACGCAGAGATAATTCTTTGTTATTTCAAATATATGTCTTAAGTTCGTTCTGTGGGGTGGGGTGGGAGGGGTAAAGGTGGAGAGAAGAGATTAAATATATCTTAAATAATTAACAGAGGAGCAGCCATGGGGAATAGAGTGAAAAAATAAAGCATTTGCACAAGACTATCCTGCATTTCCTAAAAAAAAACAGATACCCTGTTTTTAAAACTTCCTATAAAAGAGAGCGATTTCAGCCAGTGGCGGAGAGACTAAAAATCAGCACTAAAAAACGAAGGGCATCCAAATTCATACATAAAAAGAAATTAGGTTTTGATTTCGTTCGGATGTTTTGCAGACCTCAAATGCAAAACACTTTTATTTCCACAAGACCGCAACTTTTGTGCCGATCGAAAACACAAGGAAAGGACTCCATATTAGGGACCGAAGGTGACAAGCTGATCAGAACAAATCAAAAACCTACCGAATCAAATCAAAGAGAATCTTCCTCCCCACACAACACACTTTTTTTCCCTTTATCCTCAACAACCACAATTTGAGATATTTAAAAGAGGCGTGTAAATATGGAGCTAAGAATGGCATCGAATGCCATCACTGGTGTTTACTAAAACGCTAGGAATTTTGTCACATGACAGTTGTGTGCTCCCCACAGCAATGAACAATGAAATGTACAATAATCTTGAATAAATCTCAAAGCCAATGACGTGGATTTCTACAATCAGTTTCATTAAATAGACAAAAAAAAAGATATTTTCCCAAGGGGGAAAAGAAAGATTATGAGTGAGGGGTAGAAAAGAGCTAATGCTCTATTTTGCAGTTTTTCATCTTGGTGGAAATGTCAGATTCTGGGGAGGGGGGGGGCAGAAGGACTCCACCCCTTTCTTTGGATCGATTCAACTACCAGGCACAATAACAACACTACAAATTCATGCAAGCTTTTCACCCAACAAAGACATATTAAAATCTCCCCTTGGAGCAGCGTAGAGGGCATGGCTAGATGAAGAACAGGGAGGGGAAACGAATTAACACAACTCTTCAATTGTTAGTTGCGCCACAGAAAAACCTCTGCTATAAAAGAGAAATCTCGAACCCTCGCTCTTTCCAAATTTGTCAGTCTGATGGTGCACCATTTCCAAGAAAGGTATGCAATGAAAAACAGTTATTCTTTCAAATATTTTCTTTTTTTAAAAAAAAAAAAAGGCCCGATATAGTATGACGTTGGCTGGGATGCAAAATTAAACGGATTTTGATGAAGCATCAATCTACTGATTTCACAAAGCCTGTCTTACAATCAGCTCTTAATTTGAATGGGGAATACAGAAATGCAGAGGAGGGAGGGAGGGAGAGAGGGTGGGAGGAAGAATAGAGTATAAGGAAGGGAAGGGAAGGGAAGGGAAGGGAAGGGAAGGGGAAGGGGAAGGGGAAGGGGAAGGGGAAGGGAGGGAGGAAGGAAGGAAGGAAGGAAGGAAGGAAGGAAGGAAGGAAGGAAGGAAGGAAGGAAGGAAGGAAGGATAGAGTATGAGGAATGGAAGAAAAGAGGAAGGAAGGGAGGGAGGGAAGATGGAAGGAAGAAAGGAAGAATAGAGTATGAGCAAGGGAAGAAGGAAAGAGGGAATAATAGAGTATGAGCAAGGGAAGAAGGAAAGAAGGAAAGGAAGGAACAATACAGTAGGAGAAAGGGAAGAAGGAAGGAAGAGGGAAGGAAGGAAAAATAGAGTATGAGCAAGGGAAGAACAAAGGAAGAGGGAAGGAAGGAAAAATAGAGTATGAGGAAGGGAAGAAGGAAGGAAGAATAGAGTATAAGCAATGGAAGAAGGAAGGAAGGAAGAATAGAGTATGAGGAAGGGAAGAAGGAAGGAAGGAAGGAAAAATAGAGTATGAGGAAGGGAAGAAGGAAGGAAGAATAGAGTATAAGCAATGGAA
>JAWJVD010000056.1:55000-63567 GCA_038048745.1 Coluber constrictor foxii
GGAAAGTGTAAGGAGCACCCTGTATCCAGTCTTTGGCTGTTGTGGGACTGCATTCTGCAGAGTTCACCTCAAGCCTGACCTCTGAGGAGGGCGGCTGAATCCAAACCCTTCCTTGATGTAGGAAACTCGCAGCAATGATAAAGAACAGCTTTGCAGTCTCTTCTCCCACCCACCTCCAGGGATCAATTCCATTGCTGAACTCTTCTGAATTGTTCTTAATCGCTTCTTCAGAGCTGAAGAAGCTTCTGGGTGAGAAGTGAACTGTCTTCAACAACAACAACAACAACAAAACAACACCCCAGAAAGTCCAGTTGCTTATTGAAAAAGCATCTTTGGGACCACCATAACCTGGATGACTGAGAATCTCCATAGACATTTAGCTATGTTTTTAATTGTGTCTTCTTAACCATCCTGGAATTAGGTACAATTCATTTTTGGGACGCATCCAGGGGGTGGACTGCAAAATTTTTAGCAAGGGGTTCTCTGCCCGGTTGCTGGGTGGGCGTGGCCATGGTGGGCGTGGCCTAGTCAGCCTCCTGCACCACAGCGGGGTGGAGTTTGTCCTCCCTGGGCTCTGGTGTCTTTCCTTGAGTCTCCGAGAGGGTGAAAATGGCCTCCCCAGGCACCAGAGGCCCTCTGGAGGCCTGCCCATTTTTCACCCTCCCTGAGCCTCTGTGCGTGCCCTCCACTTACCTGCATCCAAAACGGGCTGCGTGGGGAATCCTCGGAGGGGAAGGGCAGGGTAGGCGAGGCCAGCCAGGAGTGTTCTCTGAACGGCACAGAATCTTAGCTAGAGGTTCTCCCGAACCCCTGCGAACCCCCCAGCATCCCACCCCTGACCCCAGCCCAACATTTAGAAAACTCTGTAAGGATGCGTGGCGCAATTATGACCCCGCTTTCCAAAGTTCATGGAAACACAAAACGTTTTCTCCCTCTTCTCCATCCATTTTGCCTGTCATGGTTGGTCATAAACAGTCTTACCTCGAAAGGGTACGAGGAACTCATCGGCTCCACTTTGGGCTTGTCCCAATTTGCGTTCTTCGAGTCCTTCGCTCAAGGACTTGGGCGATCCTTGATCCTCTCTAGTCAAACATGGCAGGAAGGATAAGTCTAGTCCTATTGACGTTTATTTGTCGTTTGTTTTGACTCCTTCCTCCTTTGACCCACCATCTGTGGCTTTCAAGGAGACGCGAGAAAGAACTTGGGGGGTTCTGCAAACTGCACAGAATCTTAGCTAGAGGTTCTCCTGAACCCTTGCAAACCCCGAGCAGCATCACACTCTCCAGAAGGTGACTCCTGAAAACCTGCCAGAGTTTTCCTCGGCCCCTTCTTACACCAAGCAGAACCAAGGCAGGATTATTTTGTGTTCCTTTCTCACGCTTCTCCAGGGGTGGTATTCACTTACCTTCGCTACCAGTTTGCAAATGTGAGAGCGCGCTTCTCTTGCATGCTCCACTGTGCATGCACAGAGGCTTCTGCACATGTGCAGAGGGTCAAAAATGGGACGTGATGATGTTGAGGTGGGTGGGCAGAGCCCCCGCAACCACCACTACCGGTTTGCCCGAACTGGAAAGAAAGAAAGGAGGAGGGAGGGAGGGAAAGAAGAAAGAAAGAAAGAGAGATAAAGAGAAAGAGAGGAGGGAAGGGAGGGAAGGGAAGGGAAGGGAAGGGAAGGGAAGGGAAGGGAAGGGAAGGGAAGAAGGAAGGAAGGAAGGAAGGAAGGAAGGAAGGAAGGAAGAGAAAGAAGAAAGAAAGAAAGAAAGAAAGAAAGAAAGAAAGAAAGAAAGAAAGAAAGAAAGAAAGAAAGAAAGAAAGAAAGAAAGAAAGAAAGATTCACCATTGGAGTATCTATATTTGGACTATATTTTTTTCCCTATCTACTGCATTACTCCTTTTCTGGGAAATGGGAAAAATGGACCAACTAGGAGTTGCAAATTGCTTAAAAGGACCGCATGACACCACTGCCAGTAAGACTGTAGATCAGCAAGCCAACTCCAAACCATTAAAGAGAAGACAATAAGGGTTTTTTTTGCATTCATTAACACAGACACACAGAGAGAGAACATGAGTGAAAAAGGCCGGTTTTGACCCAAAATAAAGTCAACACTTAGCAATTCAATCTACTACAGCTGTACAGGCTCTGTACCAGGACAGGGAAACAGTATAAGGCATTGTCCCTCTTGTAGAGATACTCGTTGTTATCAGAGTTCCCGCAAAAACCTCAACGTGATCTAACGCAATGAATTCCCTTTGAAAGAAAACCAAAGGGGGAAAAAATGACAGGGGAGTAAACAACCTTTTGACTCCAAAGATTCTCCTTTGGGACACTTTTAATCAGGGGTGGGTTTCTGGGGGTCCACAGGGGTTCAGGAGAACCTCTAGCTAAGATTCTGTGCAGTTCGGAGAACCCCCAAGTTCTTTCTCGCGTCTCCTTGAAAGCCACAGATGGTGGGTCAAAGGAGGAAGGAGTAAAAACAAACGACAAATAAATGTCAGTAGGACTAGATTTATCCTTCCCGCGATGTTTGACTAGAGAGGATCAAGGATCGCCCAAGTCCTTGAGCGAAGGACTCGAAGAACGTAAATTGGGACAAGCCCAAAGTGGAGCAGATGAATTCCTCGTACTCTTTCGAGGTAAGACTCTAGCTAAGATTCTGTGCTGTTCAGAGAATCCCCAAATCCCACTCCTGGCTGGCCCCCCCACCCTGCCCTGCCCCCCCCCCCAGGAGTCCCCCACGCAGGGCAGACACAAAGGCTCAGGGAAGGCAAAAAATAGGCTTTCCTGAAGTTCAGGAAGGGCCTGGGGAGGCCCTTTTCGCCCTCTCGGACGTTTGAGGAAAGCCTCTGGAGCCGGGGAGGGCAAAAGCCCCCCCCCTCCACCATGGTACAGGAGGCCAATTAGGCCACGCCCACCATGGCCACGCCCACCCAGCAACTGGACAGAGAACCCCTTGCTAAATTTTTGAAGGCCCCCACTCCCCAGCTTTTAATCCTTTGCCAAGATTTCAGAAAACTTTAAAAGAGAATATTACGCTCCATTCTACGGCGACTCAACAGTCTCATCTGCAGAAGACTTTTTTTTCTCCTTCTCCGAAATTACCATCTGCTGCACCTTGCATTTCTCCCTTGGCTGGACCCTTCTAACCGTTTCCCCCAAATCCTTCTTGCTCATTCCGTGCTTTGAAATGTCTCCTCTCTGGCCTTCTGCTTGGGAGCGAACAATAGAGGTGATATGGGCCATTATTCATGAGGAACTTCATGTGTAACGTGAGAAACTTCTCATCTCCTGACCCTTCTTAGCATAAGAATTGATGATAAAATTCAGAATTGAAAAGGAGGAGAAGGGGAGGAAAAAAAAAACCTTCTGGGAAAGCCGAGGTTAAAAAAAAAAATGAAGTGAGGCAGCGCAAGAGGGACAGAGAGTTTTCCTGCCAAGATTCAGGGTTCGAAGAAGAATTGCCAAGTTTCTGCAGTTGAGAAAGGAATGAAAGGTTAAAGGGATAAACTAAGATGGTGGCACACACATGCATGCTGGAGCTGAGCTAAGGCAATGCTCGTGTGCGGACAATATGGTCCACATGCCACCTCTGGCACACCTGCCATAGGTTCATCATCCCTTATACCATTTCAGACAAATGGTTGTCCAATCTCTTCTTAAAAACTTCCAGTGTTGGAGCATTCACAACTTCTGAATGAAAATTGTATGCTTTGTAGACGAATCAGGAAGTTTCACTCCTCAACTGATTCATAACTATGAAAAAAAAATGATCGTAATTCATATGTTTCAGTGCCGGTGTAACTTTGAATAAGTCGAGAACTACCTGTCTGCTATAATCCATCCGTTATGCACAAGATTTCTTAGCTGTAGGTCTTGTTCAAGCTGCTCTGAATGAAAACTTTGGAGGAGCCCAGATGCTATATTTTGTAATTTTTTAAAAAAAATCATTTTTAATTCCAGCTCATTTTGAACTGACATTTGGGTAGCTTCAGCTTGCAAAGAAAAGCACTGACTATATATAGACCTATATATATTTACAAGAGAGAGAGAGGAGGGAGTTGGTTGAAGGAATGTCTAGTAGGTCTTCCAAGGGATTTTTCCCTACACATCTTGAAGTAATTGCCTCTCCTCCCCTTTTCCACTTGCCATCCTTGGCTCCAAGCCATACCTCCATGACAGAAATAAATTAGCCCGAGGTTCAGGTCACACCATGGAGGGAAGTAAACCTTTAGACCAGAAATGGATGGGAAAAAGCCCAAAGACAGCTGAAGCAAAAGGAATCTTGCCCTCATAGCTGGATACAAAGATACTGTAGATGTTGGTGTGATTTCGCAAGGCAAAAAACATTGGGAGACTTTCCCACTTCAGAGAAGAGGACGTAAGGTGGGACTCCTGTGATGGTGGACATCATCTCTATAGTGAAAGAAAATCAAAGCTCTCCAGGTAGATAAGTAGCACCTCAAAGAAAAGGCTGGAGAAGAAATGGACTTCTGGTCATTTGATTTTGGAAGTGGAAGGATTAGAATAGAATAGAATAGAATAGAATAGAATAGAATAGAATAGAATAGAATAGAATAGAATAGAATAGAATAGAATAGAATAGAATAGAATAGAATAGAATAGAATATTGAAATGTAGAATAGAATAGAATAGAATAGAATAGAATAGAATAGAATAGAATAGAATAGAATAGAATAGAATAGAATAGAATAGAATAGAATAGAATAGAATAGAATAGAATAACAGAGTTGCCCTCGGTTCGGACCAGTTCGCAAGAACCGGTAGTAAAACAGGCGGGAGGCTCCGCCCACTTGACCTGGATGTCATCAAAGTTGATCTGCGCATGTGCGGGTGCGATGTGAACCGGTAGTAAAGGTAAGTATAACCCACCCCTGACGTGTGCCAGAAGTGGCACGCAAAGCCCTCTCTGCTGGCATGCATGCCGTTCTACCGGTGTTGGGATGTCCCATCTCCCACTGGCCAGCTGGTCTTTGCGTCTCTGCTGCACATGTGTGCACATGTCCACACACCAGTGCACGCATGTCCATGTGCATGACTGTGCACACCCACACATTTATGCATTTGTACGCACCTTTCAGTTTGGGCATCTGCATGCCCAGTTTGGGCACTCGATGTCTAAAAGGCTCGCCCTCACTGGCTTAGAGAATGAACTTGGCCCAAGTAGTCAAATCAAAGATATTCCTGAATAATATAACATAAACGCCCATAAATTCTTAAATGGGTGTCATCCTCAATATTTTTCAAGCATCCCTTTTTCATATCCAGATGTAAAATATTGAGACCTTGGGTAGATTTGCACGTTTCACAGAGGTACCGTACAATAATTCCGTTGCTTTAGTTTAGCATCAAGTGTGTGAATGCAGCCCCTGTAGTTTAGGCAGCAAATTGGAATTAAAGTACTGTATTTTCCTGCGTATAAGACTACTTTCTAACACAAAAAAATCTTCTCAAAAGTCGGGGGTCGTCTTATACGCCGGGTCTCATTCTCCTGTAACCAGGCAGACCAGCCCATAAGGCTCTGACAAGCCTTAAATGGCTCTGAGGAGGGTCGTCTTATACGCCCAGTCGTCTTATACACCGGAAAATACAGTAGTTGCCATTTAATGCAAAGTATAAACCAGATCACTGTTTCAAACGGTTTTGTCCCCAAAGCCAACAGCAAATTTGGGGAGAGTTTTCTGGGCTCCCTGTAGTTCTTCCTTGAGCTAGAAACCAAGATGGTGCATCAACCAATTATAACAGTCCTTATTCTGGATAGGAAAAGGTTCTGGATAGGAAAAGAACAGGCAGAACTTAGTGGGTAGAGTCAAGAGAGTAATCAGACTAGAGTCATTACTTTCCCACAAGCAATCCAAGACCAACTGCTGTTGAATTCCTTTAATTCCTAAAGGTAAAGGTTCCCATATGGTGATGGCGCATATGCCCACAGAGAGGGCTCTGTGTTCCACCTCTGGCACTTGTGCCATAGGTTCGCCATCACTAAAGGGCATCTCATGCCTTTAGATTGTCTAAAGGCATGAAACTTAGTTTAATGAAACTTAGTTTAATTGGATCTTCAGGTGTGGCCTTGATTTTTTGTGTCCGACAGCCACACATTTATTCACAGAATCTTCCTCTTCTTCCTCTCAATAAAACAATGAAATTAGCAAATATTATCCTTATCCCATTGGACACGTCAAGACTATCCTGTTCCAGCATTTTCTCATGGTGGCCAATGAAAGGCCACTCTGGAAGCAGAAGCTGGAGATGTCATTCGTCTCTCGTTGTTTTGCTACAATTCTATTTGGGGAGTTTCCCTCAACCTCGAGAGACTAAGACTTTTGTTAGACACAGTGGTGGGATTCAAGTAATTTAACAACCGGTTCTCCGCCCTAATGATTTCTTCCAACAACCAGTTTGCCAAATTGCTCAGAAAGTTAACAATCCGTTCTCCCGAAGTGGTGCAAACTGGTTGAATCCCACCACTGGTTAGACACCTTCTCCATGAATTTATCCAATCCCCTGTTAAATCCATCTGGTTTACTGGCTGTCATTATGAACCTATGATGATAAACTGCTGGCTAGGAGATTCTGAGAACTGAAGTCCACGCATCTTTCAATATTTGATCTCACTTGGCTTTGAGAGAACTAAAATGAAGCCAGGGCAACAAGTATTGGATTCAGGTCGACAACAACAAAATATCTAAATAGACTTTCTCTTCTCTGTTTCAACGGTGGCCTCCCCAGAAGAAGTGGAAGATCTTTCAACCATAATTCAATTTTTTAATTATGATCTTGTGCTTGTCTCACAGGAGACCATTTTGGGAGAAGGGCAGAGTTTGTGCTGTGTCCGAGGGAGATACAAAAACAATCCCAATGCAAAAAACTTTGAGTCCATTTGAGTTTGAGACGGTCACACACAGATGACTACATTTTCTGCGTAGCTTCAAGGGGGCCTGTTTTCACCCTACTCCGCTGCTAGGCCAAAGAAGGAGAACACCAACTGGTCCCCAAGGGTCTTTTTCAAGAGGCAACTGGACTTTCTTGGGGTTTTTTTCAGCTGAAGAAGCTTCTGGGATGAGGAACAAAATATCTTCAAAGAAAAAAACCAGAAAGTCCAGCTCCGTCTTGAAAAAAACATCTTTGGAACAACCATTGATCTACAGGACTGAGAATCTCCATAGACATTTAGAAACTGGGCCTTCAGAAATCTCAAGGATAGCCCAGCTCTCTTCCGTAGCTCTTAACTGTTTGAGATTACAACGGGGTTTTTTTTATGTCTCCTCCAGTGGTGGAATCCTTTTTTTTTACTACCGGTTCTGTGGGCGTGGCTTGGTGAGCGTGGTGTAGCTTGGTGAGTGTGGCTTGGTGAGCATGACAGGGGAAGGACACTGCAAAATCTCCATTCCCACCCCACTCCAGGGAAAGATACTGCAAAATCCCCATTCCCTCCCCACTCCTGGGGGAAGGATATTGCAAAATCTCCATTCCCATCCCACTCTGGGGGCCAGCCAGAGGTGGTATTTTGCCGGTTCTCCAACCTAATCAAAATTTCCGCTACCGGTTCTCCAACCTACTCAAAATTTCCGCTACCAGTTCTCCAAACTACTCAAAATTTCCACTACCGGTTCTCCAACCTACTCAAAATTTCCGCTACCGGTTCTCCGAACTACTCAAAATTTCCACTACCGGTTCTCCAACCTACTCAAAATTTCATTACCAGTTCTCCAACCTACTCAAAATTTCCGTTACCGGTTCTCCAAACTACTCAAAATTTCCACTACCGGTTCTCCGAACTACTCAAAATTTCCACTACCAGTTCTCCGAACTACTCAAAATTTCCGCTACTGGTTCTCCAACCTACTCAAAATTTCCGTTACCGGTTCTCCAACCTACTCAAAATTTCCGCTACTGGTTCTCTGAACTGCTCAAAATTTCCACTATCGGTTCTCCAGAACCTGTCAGAACCTGCTGGATTTCACCCTTGGTCTCGTCCCTCTTTCTCATGCTGAAGTTATCTAAGATTATTTTGTGTGGTTTAACGCTTTATGTTATTCTCTCTTCATTATGTTATTCTCTCTTCACTTCCTTTTGATTGTCCGCCTGATTACGGTGTAATGTGTAACTGGCAGCTGGTCTTTGACCACAAATCAAGTTTATTCTTCTCTTACTAACGGGTCCCTTTCAGGCGATTTAATTTCCCCAGAAGTAATCTTTCCCACACACCCCCTCACCCACAACGGCAGCCTCTTTGAAATGCATGACATGACTTAGAACGGAGATTACAAACGACTCTGGTGCTATAGGACGAACATTTTAATAGGGAAAAGAATTACCAGCTCTGACTTTCTGCTTAGCCAAGACAATATGCAATGAGAAAGGAATAGCAGCTCCCCAACATCTGCATTCACATCAGGCACAACTCAAATTAAGTTTCTCAGCAACTTTCCAGAAGTTTACTGGATCAATCAAGGTTAAAGAAGGAGCATTAAAATGCAGGGTGCCAGGAGGGAATACAATCGATCCATTTCTTAATAATTTTTCTCCGCCAACTGAAATAAATCTTCTA
>JAWJVD010000056.1:63767-116056 GCA_038048745.1 Coluber constrictor foxii
ACTCTCTTCTTCCTTCCTTCCTTCTTCCATTGCTTATACTCTATTCTTCCTTCCTTCTTCCCTTCCTCATACTCTATTTTTCCTTCCTTCCTTCCTTCTTCCCTTCCTCATACTCTATTCTTCCTTCCTTCCTTCTTCCATTGCTTATACTCTATTCTTCCTTCCTTCTTCCCTTCCTCATACTCTATTTTTCCTTCCTTCCCTCTTCCTTTGTTCTTCCCTTGCTCATACTCTATTTTTCCTTCCTTCCCTCTTCCTTCCTTCTTCCCTTTCTCCTACTGTATTGTTCCTTCCTTTCCTTCTTTCCTTCTTCCCTTGCTCATACTCTATTATTCCCTCTTTCCTTCTTCCCTTGCTCATACTCTATTCTTCCTTTCTTCCTTCCATCTTCCCTCCCTCCCTTCCTTCCTCTTTTCTTCCATTCCTCATACTCTATCCTTCCTTCCTTCCTTCCTTCCTTCCTTCCTTCCTTCCTTCCTCCCTCCCTTCCCTTCCCCTTCCCCTTCCCTTCCCCTTCCCCTTCCCTTCCCTTCCCTTCCCTTCCCTTCCTTATACTCTATTCTTCCTCCCACCCTCTCTCCCTCCCTCCCTCCTCTGCATTTCTGTATTCCCCATTCAAATTAAGAGCTGATTGTAAGACAGGCTTTGTGAAATCAGTAGATTGATGCTTCATCAAAATCCGTTTAATTTTGCATCCCAGCCAACGTCATACTATATCGGGCCTTTTTTTTTTTTTAAAAAAGAAATATTTGAAAGAATAACTGTTTTTCATTGCATACCTTTCTTGAAATGGTGCACCATCAGACTGACAAATTTGGAAAGAGCGAGGGTTCGAGATTTCTCTTTTATAGCAGAGGTTTTTCTGTGGCGCAACTAACAATTGAAGAGTTGTGTTAATTCGTTTCCCCTCCCTGTTCTTCATCTAGCCATGCCCTCTACGCTGCTCCAAGGGGAGATTTTAATATGTCTTTGTTGGGTGAAAAGCTTGCATGAATTTGTAGTGTTGTTATTGTGCCTGGTAGTTGAATCGATCCAAAGAAAGGGGTGGAGTCCTTCTGCCCCCCCCCTCCCCAGAATCTGACATTTCCACCAAGATGAAAAACTGCAAAATAGAGCATTAGCTCTTTTCTACCCCTCACTCATAATCTTTCTTTTCCCCCTTGGGAAAATATCTTTTTTTTTTGTCTATTTAATGAAACTGATTGTAGAAATCCACGTCATTGGCTTTGAGATTTATTCAAGATTATTGTACATTTCATTGTTCATTGCTGTGGGGAGCACACAACTGTCATGTGACAAAATTCCTAGCGTTTTAGTAAACACCAGTGATGGCATTCGATGCCATTCTTAGCTCCATATTTACACGCCTCTTTTAAATATCTCAAATTGTGGTTGTTGAGGATAAAGGGAAAAAAAGTGTGTTGTGTGGGGAGGAAGATTCTCTTTGATTTGATTCGGTAGGTTTTTGATTTGTTCTGATCAGCTTGTCACCTTCGGTCCCTAATATGGAGTCCTTTCCTTGTGTTTTCGATCGGCACAAAAGTTGCGGTCTTGTGGAAATAAAAGTGTTTTGCATTTGAGGTCTGCAAAACATCCGAACGAAATCAAAACCTAATTTCTTTTTATGTATGAATTTGGATGCCCTTCGTTTTTTAGTGCTGATTTTTAGTCTCTCCGCCACTGGCTGAAATCGCTCTCTTTTATAGGAAGTTTTAAAAACAGGGTATCTGTTTTTTTTTAGGAAATGCAGGATAGTCTTGTGCAAATGCTTTATTTTTCACTCTATTCCCCATGGCTGATCCTCTGTTAATTATTTAAGATATATTTAATCTCTTCTCTCCACCTTTACCCCTCCCACCCCACCCCACAGAATGAACTTAAGACATATATTCGAAATAACAAAGACTTATCTCCGCGTTTTCTCTCCGTCTGACGAATTCTGACTCCTAAAAAAACGATTCTTTCCATCCCTGAGGTTTAAAATAAAATAATAATATATATATATATATATATATATTAGAAAAAAAATGCTTAGCATCCCAAAGCTGGTGGCGAAATTGTCTGATCCATTATGGCGAAGAACCTGTTTATAGACCAAATTGGGAGGGGGGGGGGAGGAAAAAGAAAGACGACCAAACTGAAACAATAGGATGTCAGAAGCGAAGTTACCGGACGTGACCCAGGTGTTAGAGCTTATTTGCATATTCTCCACCTTTTATAAAGACCCCCCCCCCTTTTACACACACACACACACACACAGACACACACACACAATTCAAGCTTGGGGTTCACCTACTATGTCTGATGAACTGATAGTTGTAGCAACTGCTGACAAGCCATCCTTCCCTTCCCAAGGTGGGCAGATGTCAAACATTTAAGGAACACGCTCCCCTCCCTTATTTACATGGTCAGAAAGCTTTTTCCCTAAGAGGTGTGCGATGAAGATCACAGCACATTAAAAACAGAAGGCGCACATTCTCACAGGCAAGCACGGACACACGGACACACATCGCATCACTCAGCATATGTTTCCTCCCTCCCCCCCTCAAACATTTCTAACGCCGCATTTGTCAAAAGCCAAAAATCTTCCGAAATGTCCAACCGTTTCCGGACAATTCCTTTCATCGTTTTTCCTCCACATGGGACGTCTCTATCCAGAATGTCTGGGCGGGAAAAAATAATATATATATTGGAAAGGTGAGCACGCTGCCATCTTTGGCTCTGAATTCATGCATTCCCTATTTCCATCCTCACCTCCCCCCTGTCACCCCCCCCTACCCCCTACCCTCCCGGTCATCTTGTATTCCTCATGCCGTTATCCATTTTTATGACGGTAGCAGCCTCCCTGGCTGTTGAATGAAACTGTCGTAGTGGGAGGGAAGGAAGGGGCTGAAGCATCATTGTCAATGCCATGACTGTCTATTGTTTCCCCTTTTTTCACGCTGTCGGTTCCCTGAACCTCATTCTTTGCCGGTGACCCCGATATTCAGGGGTAGCGGAGGAAGAAGAGATCAGCAAGACTACTACTACTACTACTTCTTCTTCTTCTTCTTCTTCTTCTTCTTCTTCTTCTTCTTCTTCTTCTTCTTCTTCTTCTTCTTCTTCTCCTCCTCCTCCTCCTCCTCCTCCTCCTCCTCCTCCTTCTCCTTCTCCTTCTCCTTCTCTTCCTCCTCCTCCTCCTTTCTCCTCCTCCTCCTCCTCTTCCTCCTCCTCCTCCTCCTCCTCTTCTTCATCTTCTTCCTCCTCCTCTTCTTCTTTCTCCTTCTCCTCCTCCACTCCCTTCCTTCCTTCCTTCCTTCCTGCCTTCCTTCGCACTGTTATGATAAACAGCTCCCGCTGTACATCCTGCAAAATTCGGAGCTATTATGAGTGGGCGGTGGGATGGATTCTTTGTTGCTTCACTGTGTGTTTTGTGACTCGCTGGCCATATGTCAAAATGCTGGGTTCCTCTTTTCCGAAGATTTGTGTGCAAGTGGCTGATTGGGAAGGTGAGGTAGATGATGGAGCTTCGCTTGATACTACTGAACAATATGAAATCATTCTACGTTGCAACCTCCAAAGGCAACACGGATGGATCCGGTGGGATGCTTACTCCAAAAAAACCCCCAAAAGACTGAATGTACAGTATTTGTTTGGAAGTTAGTGTGGTCAAGACTATTTGGAGAAATAGATAGCTTACAGCTTTGGAAGCATTCCTATTGCTGTCTACCTACCTGTCCCCTTTTCCCATCTGTCTTTTCTAAGCTAGACCACCAGTGGTTTTTAAAGAGGCTGGAAAGAGTGTGGGATTCATGTTTAGCTTGGCCAGCAGCCAAATAGAAAGCTGACCTGTGGTGTTTTGTAGCATGCAACTTTGCAACTGAAAGGAATGTGTGTGCATGCCCCTCTTACATAAGATATTTGGATTGTTGGGAGAACTAACTAGTAAAATCCATTTTGTTAGGTTTCCTTTGATGTCCAGAAACCATTGTTAGGTTCTTTGTTGTTTTCTTATGCTTGAGGTTCAGATTTCCACGTCAAGAATGTTTAATTGGTTCAATTTATTGGTTCAATTTATATGCCGTCCTTCTCCGGAGACTCAGGGCGGCTTACAATGCATTAAGCAATAGCCTTCATACTTTTGTATATACCTGCTTAGTAGGGCTTTCGCTCCCCCCCCAAGCGGTGTTCTTTTTTATACAAAGTCAGCTTATTGCCCCCACAATCCGGGTCCTCATTTCACCTACCTCGAAAGGATGGAAGGCTGAGTCAACCTTGAGCCTGGTGAGATTCGAACTTGCAGTAATTGCAGGCAGCTGGTGCTAATTAACAGCACTTTAGTCTGTTGTGCCACCAAGGCTCTTTGATAATAGACTATATGCCCAGCAGTATCCGGATGTGTCGTATTTAAACTCCCAATTCTTAGAAATTCCTGTCTAACAACTTCTGGCCTCTTTAAAAGACACATTTTCAATAATAATAATAATAATAATAATAATAATAATAATAATAATAATAATAATAATAATAATAATAATAATAATAATAATAATAATAATAATAATAATAATATTCCTCTATATTCCAGCTCTGCTGAGCTTCGTTATTCTGATTTTTTAAAAAATCCACATTGGTGGAAGCATAAGAAATGGAAAGAAAAGCAGCTTCAGTGCTGCTTCCAGCAAAGCAAAAACGGCATTATTATATAGAAGCTTCTCACTATAGAAAGGATATATATCTTAGATTCAAAATAGAGCCTTTCTGAGTTCCTATTTTTAGCCAGCTTGCTCATTACACTGTCATCAAGGAAAGTATTTTGATCTCCGTAATTATGTGGAGAAACATTTCAAATCACTTCAACATGTTTACTCCTTACACCTTGAAATGTCTAAGTGATTATGAAGGTCTGGTATCATTTTCAACCTAATTTTAGTCGTTTAATGCTTTCCTTGCCACAAATATGGGTTAAACTTCCACCGAGTATTTTCTGTCTATTCCAAGCCATTTGGAATGGATGCTGCCCCATATGCCATGAAATGCTTGAGTTTTATTTTATTAGACTGGAAAGAACATTGAGAGCTTTGAAAGTAATGTATACAGCAATGATAATGTATAGTCTGCTAAACAACTAATTCCTACAACACGGTCAAACTATCTAAAAAGGGAGTATTAACATTATTATTCTCATCTTCCCTATTACCGATCTCCTGATCTTCTCCTGATTATAACTTTGTTGCTTATCATTATCGTTGTATGCACATTGAGAGCTTACGCACCGGAAACAAATTCCTTGTGTGTCTAATCACAGTTAGCCAATAAAGACTCTTTAACCAGTTGTTAAACCAGCAGCCTTCAACCACTGACTCAGTTGTGGTTGTAAATCAAGATTGTTATTACAGGGTTGTAAGTCCCTGTAATAACATCCTATGATATAACATTCTATTCTACCGTGTTTCCCCAAAAATAAGACCTGGTCTTATATTAATTTTTGCTCCAAAAGTTGCATGAGAACTTGTTTTCTAGTTAGGTCTTATTTGGGGGGAAATATGGTACTAAATGCACGCATCTGACTGACAATCTCAACAGATTTATTTGGGGGCGGGGTAGGGCTTATATTACGAGCATCCTGAAAAATCAGATTTATTTTCCGTTTGGGTCTTATTTTCGGGGAAACAGGGTATTCTATTCTGTTCTGTTCTGTTCTGTTCTGTTCTGTTCTGTTCTGTTCCGTTCCGTTCCGTTCCGTTCCGTTCCGTTCCGTTCCGTTCCGTTCCGTTCCGTTCCGTTCCACTCCACTCCACTCCACTCCACTCCACTCCATTGTTCGTTCCAATATTCTATTCTATTCTATTCTATTCTATTCTATTCTATTCTATTCTATTCTATTCTATTCTATTCTATTCTATTCTATTCTACTCTACTCTACTCTACTCTACTCTACTCTACTCTACTCTACTCTACTCTACTCTACTCTACTCTACTCTACTCTACTCTATAATTATTCTACTCTACTCTACTCTATTCTTTATTCCTCTATTCTACTCTACTCTACTCTACTCTATAATCATTCTATTCTATTCTACTCTATTCTACTCTATTCTTTATTCTTCTATTCTATTCTATTCTATTCTATTCTATTCTATTCTATTCTATTCTATTCTATTCTATTCTATTCTATTCTATTCTATTCTATTCCATTCCATTCCATTCCATTCCATTCCATTCCATTCCATTCCATTCCACCCCACCCCACCCCACCCCACCCCACCCCACCCCACTCCACTCCACTCCATGAATGGAAGAACAATGATAAAATAACAGAATTGGAAAGGACCTTGTAAATCTTCTAATCCAACCCCCTGCTCAAGCAGGAAACCCTCTACCATTTCAGACAAATGGTTGTCCCGTCTCTTCTTAAGAACCTCCAGTGTTGGAGCACCCATAACTTCTGGAGGCAAGTCCTTCCACTGGTCTATTGTTTTCACTGTTAGGAAATTTTTCTCCTTTCTTCTAAGTTGATTTTCTCCTTGTTCATTTTCCACCCGTCCTTCTTTTCCTGCCTTCAGGATAGTGGGTTGGATAATAAATTAGAATAACAGAGTTGGACCTTGGAGGTCTTTTAGTAGTCTAACCCTCTGCTCAAGCACACGATTTCAGACCAATGGTTATCCCGTCTCTTCTTAAAAGCCAATGTTGGAGCACCCACAATTTCTGGAGGCCAGTTGTTCCACTGGTTAATTGTTCTCACTGCCAGGAAATTTCTCCTTAGTTCTAGGTTGCTTCTCTCCTTCATGAGTTTCCATCCGTTGCTTCTTGTCCTGCTCTCAGGTGCTTTGGAGAATAGCTTGACTCCCTCTTCTTTGGGGCAGCCCCTGAGATATTGAAAAACTGCTATCATGTCACCCCTGGTCCTTCTTTTCATTAAAGGATCATTATTGTTATTCTGAAAACACCGGTTGGGTGGTTTAGGATCACAGCTCGCCTGAAATAATTTGGCAGTTCTTGAGATTACAGAAGTTTGAAAACAGGGGACTGATTTTATAAGGTTTTATCCCCCGCCCCCCCTTCTTTCTACTTTGCGTAGGATCAGATTGTGTTTTGGAATGCAACTTTTTCTGAAGCAGCCCTGACCCAGGCTGGCCTTTTTTTGAAGCTAATTCTGAATGCAGTCAAAACCAGCTAGCGGGTTCATTGGGAATCCTTCTTCCTAATTTATCTTACATTTATCATTTCAGCTACAATTTCTGTTGATAAGTGATAAAGTGCCCCCTTCCTTCCTTCCTTCCTTCCTTCCTTCCTTCCTTCCTTCCTTCCTTCCTTCCTTCCTTCCATCTTCCTTTTCTTCTTTTCTTCTTCCTTCCTTCTTTTCTTTCTTTCTTCTTTCTTTTCTTTTCTTCTTTCTTCCTTCCTTCCTTTTTTCTTTCCTTCCTTCCTTCCTTCCTTCTTCCTCCCTCCCTTTCTCTCTCCCTCCCTCCCTCCCTCCCTCCCTCCCTCCCTTCTTTCCTTCCTTCCTTCTGCCTTTTCTTCTTTTCTTCTTTCTTTCTTTCTTTCTTTCTTTCTTTCTTTCTTTTCTTCTTTTCTTCTTTCTTTCTTCTTTCCTTCCTTTCTTCTTTCCTTCCTTCTTCCTTCTTCCTTCCTTCCTTCCTTCCTTCCTTCCTTCCTTCCTTCCTTCCTTCCTTCTTTCCTTCCTTCCTTCCTTCCTTCTTTCTTTCTTTCTTTCTTTCCCTGACCCCCCTCTGTCTTGCAGGTGAGAGAATGTTCTAATCTCTTTTGTAGATAGCTCCCTGATAAATGCTGAAATCAGGAGTGAAGATCTTCTGAGCTAGGGATACAGAGGGGAAACATATCCATTTTTACCTTTCAGATTTGTTTCTGCTGATCTTTGCATAAAGAGGGAATTATTGCATAAGCTTTCAGGGTATTTGTAGAGGTGAAGTGAGTCTTGAGTTGCACTCTTTTTCTTTTATTATTGTGTTTCCAAGATTTACTGTGTGTATTTTTCTCTGCCTGGTTCATCTGTAATGGGACACTATATGCCTCCAAGTCTTGCACCGAGGTTATAAAAAATCGTCCTTTCTCTACAGTTTGTGGCCCTGGTCTTGCTGTTGTAACAGGAAGAGTCAGGTGACTTTCCTGTTTCCATGGATAAGCAGTTTGAAAGGATGGGTGTGTTTTGTTTGCTCAATCATAGCTAGGGGAAAAAAATTCTTTTTGGATATAAAAACAAGGGTGAGGTTTTTATGGGTTCTTGATCTAGGTCTGATTTTGCTGTTATGTTTTTCCCTATGAGACTTTTTCTGTTGACTTGAGAGTCAGTCAACAACAAGATATGTTTGATTTCACCCCAAGAGCGTATATAGCTAGGAACACAGCCAGAGTTTGGCCTTGGACCAAACTATTTTAAGTATATCTTTCATTCTCTTATTTTGGGGAAGAAAAAAAAATGTAGGGGGATCTGATTTAAAAAAAAACCCACTATTGACTGGCTTCATAAATGAGACTGCCAATTTGAGTAAATGCAAACTTCATTTGTTGACTTGACTTCATTCGTTTAGTGACCGTTTGAACAGCGCCGAAAAAAGTGACCGATGCCCTTCTTTTCACACTCATCCTCTCGATCGTGTGATTTAAAATTTAGACACTTGGCAACTGACTTATATTTAGAATGGTTGAGGTGCCCCAGGGGTCATGCACTCACCTTTTGAATTCACAACTGTCTTAGGAACAAAAATTTAGGCTCAGTTCAGTGGAATTCAGCCAGTTTGGGTGAATCTGTAGTGCTGATGAGCAGTTTGCCCTGCCTGCCCACCCTGGCTCTATCCTGTCCTTTATTTCCTGTTTTGTAGCTCATCTCAGTTGCGCGGCACAGCTGATTCCCTCCACACACCCCCTCCACTGTTCTACTTACCATTGCTGACTTGGAATGTAAGCAGCTGAGCTTCTAAACGCTACCTAAACCAGGGGTCTCCAACCTTGCCAACTTTATCACTTGTGGACTTCAGTTCCCAGAATTCCTCAGCCAGCATGCACTGGATGAGGAATTCTGGGAGTTGAAGTCCACAAGTTGCAAAGTTGGCAAGGTTGGAGACCCCTGATCTAAACCATGAAAGCAAATCAGGATGGAAAATAAAACTAGATGGAATGAGAATCTGACTTGATATTATGCAGTCTCTCTTACTTTTTGCCCCCCTCCAAAATAATTCTTGCTTCAGTCCAACAAGGTTAGCTCCCTGGATGTATCTCTGTTCCTGCAATTTAAATGCTTTGCATTGGAAAACCTGCCCCAGACTGAAAGCGAAACACCACTTTTCTACGTTTGGCATTTCATAGTTTCTTCTGAAAATGATTCCAAATCCTTTCAATAGGCTATTAAAAGAGGAAGAGGAAAAATGGAGACTGACGGACCTGGATTCATAATACGGAGGAAATTGGATTTATTAGGAACCTTATTTTATATGAGAAGGGTACAGTGGCTCTTAGAGGGATGCGGTGGCTCAGTGGCTAAGATGCTGAGCTTGTCGATCGAAAGGTCGGCAGTTCATTGGTTCGAATCCCTAATGCTGTGTAACGGGGTAAGCTCCCGTTACTCGTCCCAGCTTCTGCCAACCTAGCAGTTCGAAAGCACATAAATGCAAGTAGAAAAATAGGGACCACCTTTGGTGGGAAGGTAACAGCGTTCCATGCGCCTTTGGCGTTGAGTCATGCCGGCCACATGACCACAGAGATGTCTTCGGACAGCACTGGCTCTTCGGCTTTGAAACGGAGATGAGCACCGCCCCCTAGAGTCGGGAACGACTACCACCTATGTGCAAGGGGAACCTTTACCTTTACTTTACAGTGGCTCTTAAAATATCTCACGGAGCTCCATTTTACAACAGCAGAATCCTGGAAAATGTGGGAAATGCTTGTGTGTGTCAAAGTTGGGGTATCGCCTGCTTGACCTCCTTTGAGATTTATGGTTGCAGAACAAGGGAAAAGGTTTTTAACTTCATTTGCACCGATTTACTTCTTGGAGAGGCAGGGGTCGTTTAACATTATCGATTCTTCTTGACTTATCTATCTCCATTGGTGCTGTTGACCCTAGCATGAGGTTGGAGCAGCCGTTCTCCCAACATGCCCTTGCATTAAGTCCATTTTACATTCTCCTCTCTCCTCCGGAGACATCTTTTGTTCTTCCAGAAATTGCTCATCCATCGCCTTGGAGAATTGAGTGGTTTGCTGCTCCTTCTTGGTCCTGTGGCCTTCATTA
Source organism: Coluber constrictor foxii (assembly GCA_038048745.1). Lineage (NCBI taxonomy): Eukaryota > Metazoa > Chordata > Lepidosauria > Squamata > Colubridae > Coluber > Coluber constrictor. The sequence goes on from JAWJVD010000056.1 coordinate 73,996, forward strand.
TGAGCTCCTCTTAGGATACTGATTGGCTCCCCATTCCGCACAAGCTTGAAGTTGACAGAAGAGAAATCTTCCCCCCCCCCGGCCCCTCCCTCTCTGTCCCTTTTGTTGTCTTGTGTTTTGCATGGCAGTGGTCAGAAAAAGGACAGGCTGGGGAACAGTAGAATATTCCCAGAGGGTGTTGAAGGACAGCCATGGGTGGTTCTCTCCCCCCCCCCCGGTTCAAGAAGTTTGGGATTGGGTGTGGAATCACATCACTGCACAGAGAGAAAAATGGCTTCTCCCACAAGGACAATAGTCCAAGAGCAATGTTTTGAAAAAGGAACGATTATTCAAGCGAGCCCTTCTGTCCGTGGCTGAAGAGTAAGGAAAAAGTGAAGAGGTATGAGAAATGACCTCTAAGAGAAATGAGAAATAAGAAATGAGAAATAAGAAAGCTTTTGCCTAACAAAGGGCAAATGAATTTTGCAAGGAATCTATTGTTCCACAGCGAAATCTGCATTTGCAAATCTTTGGAAATCAGTGAGATCTGAGACTTGCCGTGACTTGCAAAAAGTCTAGTGAAAGTGAGTCCAATAAGAACATCAAGAGCTTCTATCTTCCTTTTGTCTGACCAGCATTGCCACATGACACAATATTGCACTTATAGCCTAATTCTTTCAATTGCCAGCAGTTCGATTCTCATCGGCTCAAGGTTGACTCAGCCTTCCATCCTTCTGAAGTGGGTAAAATGAGGATCCAGATTGTTGGGGGCAAATATACTGACTCTGTAAACTGCTTAGAGAGGGCTGTAAAGCACTGTGAAGTGGTATATAAGTCTAAGTCAGCAGTCACCAATTGGTGGTTCGTGAACCATTGGTGGTCCGTGGGAAAATTTTGGTGGTCCGCAGAGAAATTATTTGCATTTTTTATATAGCGCTAAATTAGGGGTCCTCAAACTATGGCCCCTGGGCTGGATACATGAAATGAATGTGTTGCTGCAGAGTGTCTCCTCCTTCGGGGTCTTTTTGTGTGGGGCAGAGGGGGGCAGAAATTCTGACTCAGAGTCGGTTTCAGCCTCCTGGTGTGGGGCTTTGGGCGAAGGCTGGAGGGAAGCATCACTGGTGGTGAAGAGCTGGAGGGCTTCATTCCAGTGGGACTGCATCATTGCCTAGAACTGGCTGACCATCTCAGCCTGCTGAGCCTCTAGGCGTCGGTACTTGGCCTTGCACTCCTGCAGGTCTTCCCTCTGCTTGGAAAGCCTATGCTCATACTCCTCAAAGAGGTGCCTCTGTTGAGCCTCCTTCTCAACCAGATCCAACTTGAACTGAACTGTTTTGCCAACTCTTTCTCATGGTGGCTCTTAGCTCCAACAACTGCTTCCTGTTGTGGCCCTAAGGAGCCCTGGCAGGCAGGTAATGAGTGGCTGGGAGGGGAGTGGTGAGTAGAGGCCGGTGAGGTGCCCTTTGACATGAGTGACATCGAGCTAGCCATTCCAACCCACCACCTAGCCACACCCACCCAACCAGTCATTAGGCAGATCATATTAATGGTCCGCAGGATTTAAAATTATGAATTTAGTGGTCCCTGAAATCCAAAAGGTTGGTGGCTCCTGATCTAAGTGCTATTGTTATCACATGTCATTTCTCGCTCTGTCTTTCTTCGTTTGGAAATTTAAGTCCCTAACCAAATGTTCCTCGCTGTAAAAAATTTTTTAAAAGCTGCTAGCGTTTCCTATTTCATATGATGCAGGTCACTCTTATTGAGTTAAACGAGATGAAAAGAAACACTGTGACTGAACATCGGCACCAACAGAACAAAGCAAGAAAAGAGACGAAAAGTACAATCAGCTTTGTCTCTACCGGAGTCAGCGGAAACCGGAAATTCAGATCTGAGCATAATGTCATGTGCCTACCCAGAGCAGTGCACCAGAATTAGTGAAAAATTGGTGTCTAAGTGTGTTACTGCCCTCTACTGGATAGAAAGGGTGTCAGGGATGAAATGAAATTTTCATCGATGAACGAACATATATGGAAATCCTTGGAAAAGAAACACAGAATGTTATTCTATTCCGTTTGGGACCAAAAAAAGCAAAAAAACCAACATCTCAAAACTTTATATATTTTCAGCATTTAAAACATGCTTTTTAAAATCAGCTCTTGCCATAGAGAAACGAAGCGTCGAGCATTTTGCATTGAGAAAACCGAATATGTGAGGATTCGGTAATATTTGGGGTGGCCTTAATGAAGGTGGATAAGTCTTTTTTTTCCTAAGGGTGATGCACAGAAGTATGATTGGATCCTTTCCTGGTTTAGAAACAAAAGTCCTCCTTGAATTTGACTGCTGCAGCTGAGTGGGAATTCCCTCCCAATTTTGGAAGAAGAAAAATATGAAAGAAAAAGAAAGTGTTACAGTGGTTATGCCTGCTGTGTTGGCAGGATTAGTCTGAGATGCATTTCCTGCCTCTCCGGGAGTTGCCTTCAACTGCTTCTGTGAGGTATTTCCGGTTCCTGGCTTTTCGATTAAACTCCTTGAAACAGAAAGTTACTCCAATCGGCAAATGACGTTTTGCACTATACCGGGAATCTCCAAACATGGTAACAGTAAGACTTGTGGACTTCAACTGCCACAATTCCCTATGCTGGCTGGGGAATTCTGGGTCTTGAAGTGTTGTAAATGCCAAACAGTTCCAAAAAACAAACAGATTATATTAAAACAGCTGAGAATTAACTCATTCTCAGCTTATTCCAAATTAAATGAAAGCAAAGTTCTCAAAACTCCTTCAGTTTATCTCTGACCTTGGGATAATTGGGCAAACTGCCAAAGGCTTCTCTTGGCAACAGTTCAGGAACAGAAGACGCTGACAAGAAAGAAATGCATCCAAACATGAAGCAAATCTCTCAACGGTTGTTTTCCGGCAAAGAGGTCAAGAGCTGTTGCTGGTCTTTTAAGCCTTCTGGGAGGGGCCAATCATCTCTTGGCCCTACTCCCGAGTCGTTCTCTCTGCTTTAGCTGCTCTTGCCTTCTGGCAGCTCTTCTCATATGTGCACTAGGAACAGGCTCCTCCTGTTCCTCTGCCTCTCTGCTGTCAGCCTCTGGAGGCTCTGGAGGCTCTGGAATCCACACATCACTCCCAGATGGCCCTGGCCCAGTGGTGGGATTCAGCCAGTTCGCACCACTTTGGGAGAACTGGTTGTTAACTTTCTGAGCAGTTTGATGAACTGGTTTTTGGAAGAAATAATTAGGGTAGAGAACCGGTTGTTAAATTATCTGAATCCCACCACTTCCTGGATTGGGGAGGGAATGGAGATTTTACAGTATCCTTCCCCTGCCACACCCACCAAGCCATGTCACGCCCACCCAGTCATGTCACGCCCACCAAGCCACACCCACAGAACCGTAGTTAAAAATTTTGAAACCCACCACTGCCCTGGTCCCATCTCTGCCTCCGACGCAGAGCCCTCATCCGGACCTTCCCCAGCCTCCAGGACTGGCCCATGTTCTTCCTCACCCTCCTCACTGTCTGACTCTGCTGCCAGCTCCTCAGGCTGCTGGCGGACCATAACATGAAGTCCCCAAGTCTTAAGGTTGCCAAGCTTGGAGACCCTTGCAGATTCGATCTAACTGGGACCGCAGTTGTAACCAGGGGTGAAATGCTACCATTTCACACCAGTTCAGGAGAACCAGTAGTGATAAAAGCTACCAATTTGTCCAAACCGGTATTTCCGACGATCAGCTGTGCTGCACAATTTATATTGTGAATCTAAATCACGCAGCACAGCTGTTCCCCACCCCCTCGCTGTTCTACTTACATTGTTAATCCGCCTTTTTCCGCACGAAGCGTGCATTTGGCGTGCATTGCGCATGCATGCACAGTGTGCTTTGGGGGCACACTGCGCCTGCATGCACACAGCATGAGTTTGGCATGCAGCGCATGTCCATGGGCAGCTAACCGGTGGCAATCCACGGAGGATTTCACCACTGGTTGTAACCCAGTCAAAGTCCAGGAGAGAACGGCAATTCCTGGAAGCCTGGTTTTTCCACCAATAAATCAATAAACAGACACATCGACATTGACCCAATCTACCAACCACTTAAAACAAAAGGACAACATCAACCACAATTCCAAAGGCAGCTGTCAGGGTTCCAAGTAATACACCCATAGCAAACAAAACTCCAAGGCAGGTAGATTCCTCAAAGAATAGTTTTATTGGATATATCATATTGGCACAGGCTGGTGAAAACCGACTCTGAATGTTCCCGCGGTTTTCACCCAATTAAAAGTTTCCCTCCTTTCCCAAGCAATCAGTCACATGGTCCAATCAAGGTGCTGTCTGGTTGTCTGGTAACATCACTCCTCCTCTCCATCTGGCCACCTGTGAGAATGTTCTTGGTTCCCAGGAGAAAGTATTTTTGTTTTGGCTACAAAACCCCAGCTATCTCTATTCTCCCACTCCCTATCTCTCAGTGTGGCCACACTGAAGCTCCAGGATGGCTTCAGTCAGGTCAGCTTCAGGGTTGACAACAGCACTTAAAGACCGATGAACAGCCACACTGCAAACAAAGTTATAACTTGACAGGTCACAAGAAATCGGACCGCATCACACACAGCCGATCAAATCAACCCAAAACCAGACCACGACATCGTCGGAAGACATCCAAACAACAACAAGAACACTAATTTACATCCACACAGGTGGTACTCAAAACCAAGGACTATGCCTCAGCAACTACATCCAGCCACTCACACAACCCAAAATCAGACCAGGACTTGGTAAGGTATTTAAAGGCCAAACAAGCACAATCCAGAGTGCACTGACAACGTCTCCTCGAATGGGGATGAGATGTTTGCAACCAAATCCCCAAGCTCAGAGCTCAAACCAATCATATCACCTTTGCCACTAGACTAGTGTTTTTCAACCTGGATAACTTTTAAGATGTGTGGACTTCAACTGCCCGGAATTACTGTACCCGTTTCTGTATTCTGACCCATTCAAAGTCCTACTAAGGAATGAACTTTGTTGCCCATCATGAACAGTGTTGTGGTGAATCAACACAAGTGCCTTCCTTGTGCACCTTTCCAAAGATGTGGCATGGTGGAGGGTATGTTTTGAACACAAGTATGCTCCCCTTATTCAGTTATGACTTTTTCCTTCTCTTTCACTCAACGGTTTAATTAGCTCTCATTTACTAAGCAGTGCATTAAAAAAAAAAAATCAGGGAAGCAAGAGATAATTACACCACATAGTTCTGATGCTGTCTCAACAACTTAACATTGCTGCAACTATGGAGGGGGGGGAGTCCATTTGCCGTAACTTTAAGTGCCACTGTGTAATCTGTTTTGCCCTTTAATCTACTCTAATATAGGTGGAAGAGTGGAATGGAATGGAATGGAATGGAATGGAATGGAATGGAATGGAATAGAATAGAATAGAATAGAATAGAATAGAATAGAATAGAATAGAATAGAATAGAATAGAATAGAATAGAATAGAATAGAATTTTGTTTTCTGCAGATAATTTTAAAATATAATAGAATAACGAGTTGGAAGGGAACTTGGAGGTCTTCTAGTCCAACCCCCTGCTTAGGCAGGAAATCCTACATCACTTTCGACAAATGATTCTCCAATATCTTCTTAAAAGCTTCCAGTGTTCAAGCATTCACAATTTCTGGAGGCAAGCAGTTCCACTGATTAATTGTTCTCACTGTCAGGAAATTTCTCCTTAGTTCTAAATTGCTTCTCTCCTTGCTTAGTTTCCACCCATTGCTTCTTCTCCTCCCCTCAGGTGCTTTGGAGAATAGCTTGACTCCCTCTTCTTTGTGGCAACCCCTGAGATATTGGAAGACTGCTATCATGTCTCCCCTAGTCCTTCTTTTCATTAAACTAGACACGCCCAGTTCCTGCAGCCGTTCTTCATATGTTTTAGCCTTCAGTCCCTTAATCATCTTTGTTGCTCTTCTCTGCACTCTTTCTAGAGTCTCCACATCTTTTTTACATCGTGGCGACCAAAACTAGATTCAGTATTCCAAGTGTGGCCTTACTAAGGCCTTATAAAGTAGTATTAACCCTTCACATGATCTTGATTCTATTCCTTTGTTTATACAGCCTAGAACTGTGTTGTAGCTTCCAGAGACTACAAGAATGATTGCATAGCATTAAGGAGCCCTGGTGCATAAAGTGACATCACTGCGGCATGTCAGCAAGCATTCATAATTAATTCCAGTGTCGACACTGAATTAATTCCAAGTCAAGAGTTCCCGATTTAGTCCTTATTTAGCGACCAGCGATTCAGTCATTAAGAGAGTCAGTCGTTAAGTGAAACCATGATTTTTTGCTTTTGATCTTACTTCAGAAGATTTCCTTTGTTTTACCGGCCTGCGAAGGTGGTAAATATGAATACTGGACCCAAAGTGAATTTTCCACCGTGGTCATAACGGTGAACAATTGCAAAGACAGTCACGAACCGAGGGTTGCCTGTAATTCAGGAGCTAAATTTTTATATAGAAGACACTCTATAGGAGAAAGACGACTGGTTGCATAGAAGAACGTCTCTAGCAAAAGGTTCAAACTCATTGAATTTTAGATTATAAGTAGAGTCTTCCCCTGAAGATAAATCTTTCATAATTTACTTTTCCAAGCAATCATTTCTCCTCTACTGTTACTGGTATCATTCTCTATTGTCCCAAAAATTTCAGTCTTTCTCTCAAGGCTAGGAAGTGGGGCCTTTTCAAAAAGAGCACAAAACCCATAAGGCTGTGTGGAGATTTGAAGTAGGTATGTTACACGGCCTTTGTAAGAGACTGACAAGTGCTAGGCCAGTGTTTCTCAACCTTTGCAGCTTTAAGATGTCTGGACTCCAATTCCCAGAATCCCCCAGCCAGCATTCATTTATTCGTTCATTTATTCATTCAGTCAGTCAGTCAGTCAGTCAGTCAGTCAGTCAGTCAGTCAGTCAGTCAGTCAGTCAACTCACGAGGCATTCCTGATTTGCTCTCGAGTTGCCATAGGCAGGGGGATGGGGAATCGAGCCTAACAGCTGCATTGAGGAACTTGCATTTCAATCGAAACAAAGCACATTCCAGCCAGCAACATCAAGGTCATCTCCACGCAGACCCACAGTGGCAGGAGGGAGGGACTTCTACAACCCACAAAATTGCTTTGTTGGGGAATGTGACTAATGACACACCTTGCGGTGGGGGGGGGGGAGAGGGAAATGGTCAAAGCTAAGGCATGAATTAAGTGAGGTCCATACGGACATGAAGCTCCTAATAAATAAGTGGGTTTCTTGAGACTCATGATTTAATTAGGGTGGAACCCTGACTCATTCATTCATTCATTCATTCATTCATTCATTCATTCATTCATTCATTTATGCTGTCTGGGGAATTCTGGGAATTGAAGTCCAGATGTCTTAAAGTGGCCAAGGTTGAGAAATACTTTGCTAGGCCAAGGTGTTTTGGTAGCCTCAAGGTCTGAATGCACCGCCATCCTCCTTTTCATTACAATTTTTTCTCCAGATTCTTTCTGTCTAGGTTACGGGTGTCAAACTTGATCATGTTACGTGATGTATCATGATGTTCTTTTGCGGAGCTGGTGGAGTGGGCGTGACCTGTGTATAACATATCCGACCTGTGGGCCGCCATTTTGACAGGCCTGGTTTAGGTCATAGGAGAAAAGTGTGAATGTTTAATGCAGAGGAGTTCCTGGCTTTCTTGTTCCTTGCTTGATATTGACCCAACATTTGAGCAGTTTTGGTGCATTGCCTCAAGCATGAAGTCATCTGAAGTTTTTATGGCTGTTTAAGATTCAGAATGAGCACTGAGGGAGGGTGGCTGAAATAACAGAAGCTTCCCAATCCTTACAAAGCCAATTATTTCTTTTCCAAACTCTCTCCTCTCCTCTTTGGGAAGACAATATAGACATGAACTAGTCTGTAGTGGAGTGAAATGCAGAAGGAGAAGACTGGGAAACCCTCCAGTGAATTTGCTTGTAAGACGAGTTTGGTCCCCAAATGTGTTCTTGGAGGTGGATCATTAAGCACACATCACTTCGACACCAATATGGGATTCATTTACCACTTTGGCACTCAACCCCTCTCCTTGCACATGTTTTCGTCTTTTTGTTGGATGGCTTTGGCACGTGTGGTCTTCAGCTGGGAGAAAGTTGAGTGCCCATGGTCAAAGGCCAACAGGCTTTCTGAATCGAGCTATGTTAAGCATCTCCATCTGCATTTCCTTTATTGATTCAGTCCACTCAGCTGTGTCTGATTCTGTGGGCCAGGTCTCTCCACATCTTCTGGTTTTGCACTACTTCTCTGAATTGTTCTACGCTCTGGTTGGTGTCTGGAACTTATAGGAGGGGATATTTGTAGCTCAGGGTGGAACTGTGCGGGTCCCTGGTGCTTGGTTGTTTTCCTGTGGACTTTTCATAACTCAGCTAGGTAACATTTTCAGTGCTAGAAGGGTGAGGTGTTTGCAGAATGGAAGAGGAAGAAAAGGAGGAGGAAAAGGAGGAGGGTGAGGAGGATGAGTACAACCATGAGGATGGACAAGACAGCAATGATTAGGGTCCCTGGTGATCCCTATGTCAGGGTTCCAAGTAATACACCCATAGCAAACATATCATATTGGCACAGACTGGTGAAAACCGGCTCTAAAGATTCCCGTTGTTTTCACTGAATTAAAAGTAAAAGTTCCCACCCTTTCCCAATCAATCAGTCCCATGGTCCAATCAAGGTGCTGTCCGGTTGCTTGGAAACATCACTCCTCCTCTCTTCAGCCATCTGGTGGGAATGTCCTTGGTTCTCAGGGGAAACTATTTTGTTTTGGCTACAAAACCCCAACTACCTCTATTCTCTATCCCTCATCACCATTATGGCAACACTGAAGCCTCCAAGATGGCCTCAGTCAGGCCAGCTTCAGAGTTGACACTCTATTCTTGATGGTTTTCTTGCAGACATTCCATTACCCAACTAAGTAACGTCATCAGTGTCAGAATGCTGGAATTTGTTTGCGGTGTCTGGGCAGGAAGATATTTTACGCACCTACATTCCAATGTGTGTTCTTTTCAGATCCAACCCAGGTCTTAACATGTGAGGCTTGTCTCCTTTCTCAAAGGTTTCTCGAGCTCGTTCCTCCCACCCCACCCCACCCCCCATGCTCGAAGCAGCACCCCTCCCCCACCCTCAATTCTGTCCACTCAGCATTTCTGCAAATGTCTAAAATGATTCTATCCTCTCGTCGCCCCACCACGTTTTGTCCTTCGGAGGAGCCCAGATAGAGCCATGATTGTTTGAGCCATGGCACCACAGCTGGGTTCATGGCTTATTTTGGTTGGGGAGTTATAAAAAGCCAATGTTTTGTCAATCTATCATCCTGAAGGAACCAGTCTGGAAGCTTGTTAGCTCGGCTTATTTTTGTTTGGTTTCGTTTAAGAGCACACATTCATCAAGGCTCGGCCATCTCCGCCAGACTTATAAAGTCATTGTATCCCAGTTTATTTAGATATGTCTGGCCTGTTATTTGGGGAAGAGGAAGAAAAAAGCGTTCCAGCTTAGGAGAGGATGTTGATCTATGGAACAAGAGATGCAAGTTTGGGGGTAGGGGTAAAAGCTTGAGGAAGCAAATAGTGGACAGGAAAAAGAAGAAGAAGAAGAAGAAAACCCCAGAGGGGCTGAGCAGGTAACTGTTGGCCTGCTCTACGTAGGAGCTGTTTGGTTGAAGTTTGCAAGAAGCTGGAGACATGCTGAGCTGACCAGATGTAAGATTAGACGAACATTAATCATATTTGAATGCCAGTCATGTGTTTTAAGCAGGTTGAATGCATCTGTAGGAAGAAAGGAGGAGGAGGAGGAGGGAGAGGAGGAGGAGGAAGAGGAGGAAAGAGAAGAAGAAGAAAAAAAGAAGGAGGAGGAGGAGGAGGAAGGAGGAGGATGGAGAAGGAGGCGGGAGGGAGAGGAGGAGCAGGAGGAGGAGGAGGAGGAAGAGGAGGAAAGAGAAGAAGAAGAAAAAAAGAAGGAGGAGGAGGAGGAGGAGGAAGGAGGAGGATGGAGAAGGAGACAGGAGGGAGAGGAGGAGGAGGAGGAGGAGGAGGAGGAGGAGGAGGAGGAGGAGGAAGTAGTAAAATAATTTATAAAATCATGGCATGTGCAGAGTCTGACGGACTTACAAAACTGATCAAGGGTAAAAGAGAATCAGACTTCTATGTTAGTTGGAATATGTGGTATGATTGGACCCAGAAACGATGGGAGAGAGACAAAGGATAATGTTGGATTATAATTATAGATGATTGTATATTTATGGTAATCAATAAGTATTGGAAAGGTAAATCTGTATACAAGAATCTGTAAATATTTTCTATTTTAACTTATATTTGTTTAGTGGCCATTCAAATTTATAATGACACTGGCAAAAGTTACTTGTGATAGCTCCTCACACAATTGTTGCAGCATCCTCAAAATCAGGAGGAGGAGGTGGAGGAGGAGGGGAGGAGGAGGAGGAGGAGGAGGAAGAAAATTTATAGAACTGGCTAAAAGCCTGTATAATCCATTTTTTGCATTGCATGGAGTCCATTCAAACACATCCTAGTAGCTCCAAGTTATGTTCCCCAGCTACTCCTTATAAGGTGTTTTCAGAGCTGGTTACAGTTATCAAGACCAGTAGTCTTTATAACTGAGCCTTGGTGGCGCAGCAGATTAAAGTGGTGTTAAGTGACATAGCTGCCTGCAATTACTGCAAGTTCGAATCTCACCAGGGTCAAGGTTGACTCAGTCTTCCATCCTTTCGAGGTAGGTAAAATGAGGACCCGGATTGTGGGGGCAATAAGCTGACTTTGTATAAAAAAGAACACCGCTTGGGGGGGCCAAAAGACCTACTAAGTAGTTATATACAAAAATATGAAGGCTGTTGCTTAAACGCATTGTAAGCCGACCTGAGTCTCTGGAGAGGCGGCATATAAATCGAACTAATAAATAAAAATAAATAAATAAATAGTCATTAACAGCTTTAATATACCGTATTTTTCAGACTATAAGATGCATCGGACTATAAAACGCACCTAAATTTACAGGAACAAAACAAGGAAAAAAATAGTTTTTGGCCTCTGTGTGTTGCATTTTCATCCTCCCAGGCCCACAGAAACACTCTGCAGTACTCCGCACGGTCCATTTTCACCAAAAAAATGGACCTATTTTGGGGCTCCCGAGTCCTCCGTGCATCGCGTTTTCACTCTCGCAGGCCCCCAGAAGCACTCTGCAAAAATGGGCTGTGCAGAGCACTGCTGAATGCTTCTGGGGACCGGGGAGGGTGAAAACGCGATGCGTGGAGGGTTCGGGAGGCCGAGGTGGCGCAGTGGTTAGAGTGCTGTACTGCAGCTACTTCAGCCGACTGCTAGTTCAGCAGATCAGCAGATCAAATGTCACCGGCTCAAGATTGACTCAGCCTTCCATCCTTCTGAGGTGGGTAAAATGAGGACCTAGATTGTTGGGGACAATATGCTATTTAGTATACTGTCTTTGGTGTAAGCTGCTCAGAATCCTCAGAGTGGGCGGCATAGAAATACGAATGAATGAATGAATGAATGAATGAATGAAAGAATACACACACACACACGGACACACACACATCTGTATTCGGTCTATAAGATGCACCTAAATTTTCACCCACTTTTAGGGGGGAAAAGGGTGCTTCTAATACTCTGAAAAATATGGTACATTCATTAATTATGTAATTAACTCAGCACATTTCTCTACCACCCATCTTACCTAAGTGATTCAATAAATCCCCTTGGGACAAATTGGAGAATGGCGTGTGTTGAAAAGTAAGTCGCCCTTTGGAGAATTCTCGGGGGGGGGGAGAGGAAAGAGCTTTGTCATCCATGGGTTCTTCTCTGGGGTCCCTCCTCAACTTGATGGGTTCCTCGAATCATTCCATTTTGCAGCACAGATGAGATGAAGCCGATTCTCCAAATTGGACAAGAAGGGGGGGAAAAAAGGGCGGTGACCAAACTAGGTTTGGAAGAGCCAAGTGAGAGAGAATCCATGTTTTTTCATCCCTTTTGTAGTCATGGGTTGCATTTAGAACTCCTCAGGACAATCTTGGTGAGTTAGTTTAAGTTGACTAAAGTGTAAAGTCACCTTGGCTTTATGGTTGGATGGAGATAGAGTAGAGTAGAGTAGAGTAGAGTAGAGTAGAGTAGAGTAGAGTAGAGTAGAGTAGAGTAGAGTAGAGTAGAGTAGAGTAGAGTAGAGTAGAGTAGAATAATAGAACAGAACAGAGTAGCGTAGCGTAGCGTAGCATAGCATAGCATAGCATAGCATAGCATAGCATAGCATAGCATAGCATAGTATAGAATTTTGTTTTCTGCAGATAATTTTAGAATAGAATAGAATAACAGAGTTGAAAGGGAACTTGGAGGTCTTCTGGTCCAACCCCCTGCTTAGGCAGGAAACCCTACACCACTTCAGCCAAATGGTTATCCAACATCTTCTTAAAAACTTCCGGTGTTGGAGCATTTACAATTTCTGGAGGCAAGTTGTTCCACTGATTAATTGTTCTCACTATCAGGAAATTTCTCCTTAGTTCTAAGTTGCTTCTCTCCCTGATGAGTTTCCATCCATTGCTTCTTGTCCTGCCCTCGGGTGCTTTGGAGAATAGCTTGACTCCCTCTTCTTTCTGGCAACCCTTGAGATATTGGAAGACTGCTATCATGTCTCCCCTAGTCCTTCTTTTCATTAAACTAGACACACCCAGTTCCTGCAATTGTTTTTCATATGTTTTAGCCTCCAGTCCCCTAATCACCTTGGTTGCTCTTCTCTGCACTCTTTCTAGAGTCTAAACTTTCCCTTCCTAATGAAACATTTAATCGCCATCTTTACAGAAACTTTGTTTGAAGTAGAAAGATATTTTTTGTTGTTTCATGAGGCCAACCAACTCTGGGCTATAGATAAGGTCCCCATGTTTTAAGAAATATGCTTTTCATTGAAGGGTTGACTATAGTGAAGCTTACATCACAGGGGTCCAACATTTTCCTGACACTGCCATCTATATCTTTATTAAACAAGTGTAGGAGATGGATTTAGAGGTTCTTCTTAGGTTCACACCTCAGGGAGCGGTGAGGGACCCGGAAGATATTTCTAGAAGACCAACAGTCAGAAATGGTTCCTTCCAAATGATTCTGAGAAAAGGGTGCTCTCTGTGCATCAGTGGCATGCCTTCCTTCACAACCGGAATGGAATCAGCCAGGTGCTCCATCATGTCACAAGGTCCTTTGATTCTTATCTCAAAGGCAGACAACCAGACAGCCAGTGGTGTGATGCTAATGTAGCCTCTGGCAGCCTTTGCCAAGTATTGATTAAGCATCCGATTTGCTTCCCTCGATAATAGGCCATCAGACTAAGCCAATAAGTGAGAAGAACACAAACCTGTCACAATCATTCGATGCGACAGTGGAACCAATGGAGAGAAGAAGTGCCAGGATTGGATGATACGGAAGCAGAGGGGGCCATGAGAGCTGGGGAGGAAGGAAATCTGTCTTAGCAACAGCAGAAATTGCCTTCTCTATGTCCCCCCACAAACGTCCCATTATCCTTTCCTTCTAGTGTCCTCAGCTCGGTTATACTGGGAAAATGTCTAAGTAGCTTTCTCAATATTTTGAGAAATTAAAATTAATAAGCGATGAAAATGAGTTTATCTGGTTCCTTCCATCAACAAAAAATATGACTTCAGCAACAGAGTGGTCAATGCCTGGAATGCACTACCTGACTCTGTGGTTTCATCCCAAAACCATTCAGACTTTAACCTTAGACTGTCTACTGTTGACCTCACCCCATTCCTAAGAGGTCTGTAAGGGACATGCATAAGCACACCAGCATGTCTACCATCCCTGTCCTAATCTTTCCTTTATTTGTATCTATTTTATGTATCCAATCCATGTTTATACTTATTACCCAATACGTTCTTGACAAATAAAATAAATAAACCAACTTTTAGAACAACGTTGAGTGTAAGAGGTGAAAGGACTTGCCATTTGATCGTCGGATGGAAGAAATGGCTCTTGTCTTTATCATTCCTTTGGGCCACTTTGATTGCAAGAGTCAGATTGGGGCTCATTAATGGTTAAAGGATCAGGCTAGAAAAACGGCTAGAAAATTGTCTGAGATGCCATACGCTAAATAAATAACTAATTTCAAGATTCATTAGTAAAAAACTACGCTGCATCTAACCAACTTTATCTTGGAAGATTTCAAATATTGGGCCCTTGTGAAAAAGTCGTGAAAAAAACCCTTCTGAATTTTTGTTTCAAGTGGTTTTTACCCTGTTTTCCCCAAAATAAGACATCCCCTGATAATAAGCCCAATCGGGCTTTTGAGCGCATGGCAATAAGGCCAAGCGCTTATTTCAGAGTTCAGAAAAATATAAGACAGGGGAAACATGATATCTTCTATGATGAAGAGTATCATTGTGTCTTGGTCCATCTCAGATCATACTCACCTAGTCTTGGGTCAGAATTAGGCAGAATCTTTATATGGTTTAAGGAAAAGTAGTTTAATGAAAAGAAGGACTAGGGGAGACATGATAGCAGTGTCCCAGTATCTCAGGGGCTGCCATAAAGAAGAGGGAGTCAAGCTATTCTCCAAAGCACCTGAGGGCAGGACAAGAAGCAATGGGTGGAAACTCATCAAGGAGAGAAGCAACTTTGAACTAAGGAAATGATTTATTACGAAACATGGAATAGATGGTATAACTGGTTGGAGAAAGAATCTAAAATTAATGCATAAATGTCTAAACTTAAGAGAAGATATTATAGAGAAACAAAATAGTTAATGTGTAATAGATAGGTATAAATTGTAGTGAATATAGGAATTAGTAAGTAATATATAAAATGTATGTGTATATAGTTGGTTAAAAGATAAAATAGATATTACCAAAGATACCAGTATCGGAAAGCTGTAAAAATGTAACAAAGATGTTAAAGATGTAAATGCTGAAAAGAATAATTATTTTACAAGATTAAAAAAAAAAGAAAAAAGAACTAAGGAGAAATTTCCTGACAGTTAGAACAATTAATCAGTGGAACAACTTGCCTCCAGAAGTTGTGAATGCTCCAACACTGGAAGTTTTTAAGACGATGTTGGATAACCATTTGTCTGAGGTGGTGTAGGGTTTCCTGCCTAAGCAGGGGGTTGGACTAGAAGACCTCCAAGGTCCCTTCCAACTCTGTTGTTCTATATTCTATGCAAGATGTAATTTTGGAGGAAGTGGTCAAAGGCCACCCCTACCCCCCAAGCATTCTCTCCCTTTCATAATGCATAAAGACTCAGGTTGTTCTGTGTCCTCATATAATCTCCACTCCAAACACACTACTGGCCACATGGATATATGCTTGGCAAGACCAAGGATCTGTTGTGGCCCGTACATGGCCTGTGCAGCTGGTGGCTGATTCGGACAGCGAGGAGGCTGGTGTGGTGCTGCGCCAGCAGCCTGTGGAGCTGGCACTTGAGTCAGACAATGAGGAGGCTGGAGAAGATGTGGTGCCAGAGGTGGGGATTCAGCCAGGGCCTTCAGAACCTCCAGAAGCTTCCATGGGTGAAGAGGACGAAGAGGAGGAGCCTCTTCTCGATGCATGGGCATGCAGAGCTGCCAAAAGGCAGGAGTGGCTCCTCAAGAGGAGGTCTCTTTGAGAGTAAGGGTTGGGGCTAATTGGCCACTCGCTTAGCCTATTTAAGGAGGAATGCCAACTGAAGCAATTTGCAGGGAACAACTTCGTTCGCTCTCCTTCGTGCCTTGATCTTAGTTCTCTGCAAATTGCTTCTGGGCTTTCTGCCAACCATAGTAAGATTAAGATTATTTATTCTTTGGATTCTTGCAGGCTGTTAAGAAAGTTCATTAACAACCTTTGTTTGAAAGAAAACCTGATTTTATTTTAGTAAACTAAGGTTTGTACAGACTTTGTGTGTGCTGCCTTCTTTGGGGTCCGTAGCTGGGGCAGAACAGGATCCTTCACCCAGACATCCATAGATTATTTAAGATCTCTCTTCCAACTCCGACTTGCCGAGGCCTACAGCAAGCTTAATGCATTGACCATGGGGAATATCTCGAAAAAGAGCATCGTGAACATTTGCTTTCATTTGTTGTAATTATTCTGAAGCTTTTGATGATTACTTTTACATTCTGAGTCCCAGATGAGATGAGATTCCCAGACGGAATTCCCTTGGAAGATTGACTAAAGTAGGTGAAATGGCAACAAATGAGATTGTGCTGTTTTCCGTTCAATCATGAGGCCATTTTAATACGCAGCGTGGTTGATAGAAAGTTCCTCTTTTCCAACGTATAAAACTATCAGGGTCTCCAGTAAAGTTGGTCTCCAATTACAGTTTTTCGTGTAGAGGAATATTTACTTGTTTTAGGGGGCGAAATTCATAAAGGATCTAGTGATACAGAGGTGGGATCTACTCAGTGGTGGGTTTCAAAATGTTTACTACCGGTTCTGTGGGTGTGGCTTGGTGAGCGTGGCATGGCATGGCATGGCTTGGTGGGTGTGGCATGGCTTGGTGGGTGTGGCAGGGGAAGGATACTGTAAAATCTCCTTTCCCACCAGTGGTGGGTTTCAAATTTTTTTATTACCAGTTCTGTGGGTGTGGCTTGGTGGGCACGGCATGTCTTGGTGGGCATGTTTTGGTGGGCACAGCAGGGAAAGGATACTATAAGAGGTGGTATATACCAGTTCTCTGAACTACTCAAAATTTCCACTACCAGTTCTCCAGAACCTGTCAGAAAATTGCAACATGAATATCTGGCAAAGAACATTCCACAGGGTAGGAAAGGTCCTTTAATTCTTCTAGAAGTTTTGGGCTGCCTCTTACTTGTAGTTACTGTATATGTAGCTATTGCAGTGGGTGGGAGGGAGAGCAGGAGAGGAGGAGGAGAACAGAAGTTAATGAAAAGTTGCAGAATGTACACTGTGTGTGAAGACAGCTAGGTCTCTGTTGAACCTGTGAGAAATGGAATTGAATCTTCTGGTGAATTCTAACTCATCCATTTTGTGGAGAAATTGTTTCTTTACTTTTTCTTTTTGCAGACAATAAACCTGTTTGTCCTTAACAGGTTGCAAGACTGCTGGAGATTTATAACACACCTGTCCTTTCTGTTCCATTGTTAGATGTTTCGCAACAGACCAGAGATGGAACGATGCGAAAAGATGGCTCTGCGCCCCAGTCAAGACACTCATCCCCTCACAACTGGTTTCCAGCTTTCCAGAGCACATGTAAGTAATCTAGAGATATCATTATGAAGGATTTGCCACAACTTGGCATAGATTTCTCGTCCAACCATGTGAAACGAGGTGGCAAGGCAGCATTCATTATTCTTGACATGAATGAGGTCCAGTGAAGTGCTCTCTCCAAAGCAGCAGTCACTAATTGGTGGTCCGCGAGAAAATTTTAGTGGTCCACAGAAAATTATTTGAATTTTTTATATTGCACTAAATTAGGGGTCCTCAAACTATGGCCCCTGGGCTGGATACATGCAATGAATGTTTGTGTTGCTGCAGAGAGTCTCCCCCTTTGAGGTCTTTTTGTGTGGGGCAGAGGGAGGCAGAAATTCTGACTTGGGATCTGCTTCAGCCTCCTGGTGTAGGGCTTTGGGCGAAGGCTGGAGGGAAGCATCGCTGGTGGCGAAGAGCCGGAGGACCTTGTTCCAGTGGGACTGCCTCATGGCCTTGAACTGGCTGACCATCTCAGCCTGCTGAGCCTCCAGGCGCCGATACCTGGCCTTGCACTCCCACAGGTCTTTCCTCTGTTTGGAAAGCTTATGCTCCTAGTCCTCAGTGAGGTGCTTCTGCTGAGCCTCCTTCTCTGCCAGATCCAATTTGAACTGAGCTGTTTTGCCAACTCTTTCTCATGGTGGCTGCTTAGCTCCAGCAACTGCTTCCTGTTGGGGCCCTAAGGAGCCCTGGCAGGCAGGCAATGAGGGACTGGTAGGGGAGTGGCGCATAGAGGCCGGCGAGGTGCCCCTTGACATGGGTGACATTGAGTTGGCCACGCCCACCCAGTCACATGATCACCTAGCCACGCCCACCCAGCCAGTAATTAGGCAGATCATATTAGTGGTCCACGGGATTTAAAATTATGAATTTAGTAGTCCCTGATGTCCGAAAGATTGGTGACTCCTGCTCCAAAGGGTGTAAGGTGCTGTACTTGGATCAAACTTGAAACAAGTCTTCCATCTCTTCACTTCACTGGAAAATGAACTTCTGGTCCTACATACCAACTCATCTTCTCCGGCAAAGGATGTAGTTGCTTTGTTCTGTTCTGTAGCATCATAGTTTATGCTCAACACTTTGTGAAGTTGATTCAGAGTAGTGCTTTGTACACATCTTTGCCACAATTGGGCACCTATAAAGCAATGCGTAATTCTAGGGCCTCTTGTCAGGTTGGCTTGGGTCAACAACGGCACACAAGAGGAGATGGGAATTTACACAAGCAAATGGTTTTCAGCATCGGATGCAAAAAATAATGCATCCTTTTGTAGGTTAGGGCATATACAGGAGTGAAATCCAGCATGTTCTGGCCGGTTTTGGAGAAGTGGTAGCGGGAATTTTGAGTAGTTCAGAGAACTGGCAAATATCACCTTTGGCTGGCCCCAGAGTGGGGTGGGAATGGAGATTTTGCAATTTCCTTCCCCCAGGAGTGGGGAAGGAATAGAGATTTTGCAGTATCCTTTCCCTGCCACGCCCACCAAACCACACCCATAGAATGGGTAGGGACAAATTTTGAATTTCACCCCTGGGACATTTAATGTGTATGTTTGTTGTCTGCAAGTTGAAGCTTAAAGGTTTTCTTAGGTCAGGAAAATTTCAAATGAAATAAAAGTAGAGATATTGGCAGCCTTCATGTGTTGAATGACATGAAACCGATGGAATTATGATTGACACTTACATAGAACGAATGATTTCTATATCCCTTGTCCTCTATGAGCCAATCAGTTCCAATCTTTTATGCCCTGTTTGTAAACTAATACCCTTTTCTTCCCACCAGAAGGGAAAGTGGCTGGTTGCTGGGTGGGAGAAGGAGCAAGGGATTGTGAGAGCGACTGGGAAATTGTCACAGAACGTTGAAAATGAAGATCGTAGGATCGCAGAAGCAGCCCATCTATGCTGCAGCCACCATCAGTATCACTGAAGTAGCCACAACTTTCCCAAATATTCCCTTGAGGATCTAAGATTTTGGATGTGTTCTGTAATTTAACCTATTTGAGTTATTTTGGTTCAAAAACTGCTGCCCCATTGTATTTTGATTTCAGTAGTCCAGGGGTGGATTCTACTTACCTTTACTACTGGTTCGGAAGTGCAGATTGCGAATGACGATATCCAGGGCGGCTGGCGGGGCCTCCTGCCAGCTTTACTACCGGTTTTTGCAAACCGGTCCAAACTGGGGGCCACCCATCACTGCAACAATCATATATTGAAACATTTGGAAGACATTAAGCTGGGGAAAAATCTGTAATGATTGCATATACAACCTCCATCCAGTAGATGGCAATGTTCAATGTCCTCTCCTCTCCTTTTTCTCTTGCAGAAATTCCTAAAACGTGCTACGTATGAATCTTTTTTTGTGGGGTGGGAGAACTGGGACTACATGAAAATAGCGCTTTCATCAAATAGAAAAATTTCCAAAAAGTTCCCCCCCCCCTATTTTCTAGGAAAAAAATGAATGAAAAAAAAATAAAATACAATAGAAGATAGTGTGGATGATGTGTATTTGTGTCAAAATACAATCCTGGAGTGGAAATGGGATGTTGAATTGCAAGGAACGCAAGGAATCACCGAACCAGGAACAAGCAAGGACCAAAAACAAAGGGATTAATGTTTAGATCAGGCTAGGTCAGCACTTTTCAAATTTGGCTTCTTTACGGCCTGTGGACTTTAGCTCCCAGAATTCCATGCTGGCTGGGGAATTCTGGGAGTTGAAGTCCACACATTTTAAAGTGGCCTTGACCAATAGTAAAGATATGTACAACGGTTTTGCAATCTAAGGAAGTGAGACAGACACTTGTTGTTGTTGGTTGCGAAGTCGTGTCCGATCCATTGTGACCCCATGGACAATGTTCCTCCAGGCCTTCCTGTCCTTTACCATCCTCTGGAGTCCATTTAAGCTCACTTTGACTGCTTCAGTGACTCCATCCATCCACCTCATTCTCTGCCATCCCCTTCTTCTTTTGCCCTCAATCTTTCCCAGCATTCAAATCTTCTCCAGTGAGTCCTTCCTTCTCATTAGGTGACCAAAATATTTGAGTTTCACCTTCAGGATCTGGCCTTCTAAAGAGCAGTCAGGGTTGATCTCCTCTAGGACCGACCGGTTGGATCGCCTTGCAGTCCAAGGGATTCATAGGAGTCTTCTCCAGCACCAGAGTTCAAAGGCTTCAATTCTTTGGTGCTCAGCCTTCCTTATGGTCCAACTTTCACAGCCGTACATTGCAACTGGGAAAACCATCGCCTTGACTATATGCACTTTTGTTGGCAGGGTGACATCTCTGCTTTAGATATGTACAACAATCTTGCAATCTAAGGAAGTGAGACAATGACGCTTACTTTCTTCCAAGCTTAAAGTTGATATTCTACCAGGCTTCCTCTGAATTTGAAATATTGACTCTGTTACTCTCCTGAAATATGTCTATCTGTATTCTATCTGTATATATTTATTTCTACTACCTAAAATACCCGTTCTTTCACACCGGCACACACAGAATGTACGAGTACTTCTAAAAGTGCTTGTAGGTTATGTTTGAAGTGTCTTCATTTTGCGGCCCAGTCTGTCAGATCAAGGCAATGTAGAAAGGCCGGATCGTCCTTTCTTCATTTTTAAAATGGAACAAAAGAATAAATGGGATCCTTGTCTCCAACCCATGGCAGACTTCTTTTCCCCCTTCCCCTTCCCCGTCCCTCTCCCTCTCTCGCTTTCACACGGAATGAGCTGCAGGTGTTTTACTACAACACAAAAGTTAACAAGGCTAGAGGTGTTGGCCAACAGCCAGGAGAAGAAAATTGCCCCAGAAAAGCAAGATGAGAAAATGACGAGAATTGTCCCATGCTGAGTTTTTGTACCTTTGTGACTCCCCCCCCTCCCAAACGAATGCATCGGTCAGTAATCAAAGGTTTACAAAGTCCCTTGGCTTCTTGGCCTCTGAATCAGAATGCAAAGAACATCTGCCAGGATGTTGTTGTCTTTTGAGAGCTATCAACCATATCCTGATCTCAGTTACGCCACTGTAAGCCCGTAACTTTGTCCCCGGAGAAAATCAAAAGGAGTTACTCTTTTGGGCCATGCATCAGTTGGGCAACCAACTGATGAAAATCTAAATTTGGACACCCCCCCCCACCCCCATTTCCTGCAAGCATATGTTTCTCTCGCCAGAGTAATATTGGTGGCCCGTTTCCCCCTTTTCAGCCATGTTGTCATGGTGATTTTCCTTTTCCCTTCTCTGGAGCTGGTATGAAATCTCTTGGATTATTGTCTCCACATCTATCTGCCCACCTCAATCAAAGTCGGAGTTCAATGAGAGTGCAAGACACAAAGGCAAGGCGGCCTGGCTACTGATCTCGGCCTTCTGCTCTCATTCTCTTTGGAGGCCAAAGTCTTCCTTGCCAAGCCCATCCTCAGATGTCCCAATAAAAACCATGCTTTGTCTAGCAATATTGACGACAAGATAGTGGGGGAAAGGGGGTGGACTGCCTCTCTTTATTGCTGTGAAAACAAGGCTGGCTTATGGGGGGGGAACATGTATTATTGAACAATTAAAACAAAGGATTTTGCAAGAGAAGCAAGCGATTGCTTTTGAGGATACCGAGGAAGGAAGGAAGGAAGGAAGTCTTCTTGAACAAACAAAGGAGATCTTCTGCACTCAGGTGACAGGTCCAAATGTAATAAAGCAGGAACTAAAATTAGGAGAAGCCTGCTCAGATAGGCCATGCTAGATTATAGAGATAGGCAGACAAAAATATAAGTGTAGACAAAAATATAAGTGTAGCTACACAGAGCCTGTGTAGCGTAGGGGGCTAATGCCTCCTACTAAAGGCAGCAATTAACACCAGCTGCCTGTAATTTCTCTGAGTTCAATCCTAGCCAGGCTCAAGGTCGACTCAGCCTTCCATCCTTTCTAAGGTAGGTCAATTGAGGACCCAGTTTGTGGGGGCAATAAGCTGACTTTGTATAAATATACAAAAGTATGAAGGCTATTGCTTAACGCATTGTAAGCCGCCCTGAGTCTCCAGAGAAGGGCGGCATATAAATCAAATTAAAAATAAAAAAAATAAAATAAATAAAAAATAAGTGAGTGAGTCTAAGGAAGGAGGCAGGGGTGAAATGCTCCCAGTTCGGACCGGATCGCCCGATCCAGTAGTGATGGCTGCAGGTGATTCAGAGAACCGGTAGCAAAAATCCCTGCCCCCTCTGCCCCCCCCATGCCCAGCTGAGCTGTGTGATCATCAGAGGCTTTTTTTAAAAAAATTAAAATAATTTTTTCTACAACCTCTTCGGCCGAAAAAAATGCGTTTAAAAAAGCCTCTGATGATCACGCAGCTCAGCTGGGATTTTAAAATGTTTTTAAAAGCCTCTGACGATCCCAGCTGAGTTGCCTGATTGTCAGAGGCTTTTAAAAGCATTATTTTTACAATCTCTTCAGCCGAAGAGGTTGTAGAAAATATGGTTTTAAAAATAAAAAATAAAAATGTTGGCCCACTCAATCACGTTACACCAACCACCACCACCACCAAGCCAAGCCCACAGAACCAGTAGTAACAAATTTTCCATTTCACCACTGGAAGGAAGTCATGGCAATCCACTCTGGATTGCTTTGAAGTATGATTGAGTCTACTCAAGGGGAATCTGCTTCAGCACAAGTAAATCCTGGCTGTTATTTTCTACTAAACGTTCATCCCTGTGTTGGAAGAAAATGTCCATCTGGGTTCAATTCCAAGTGGGGGAAAAGACACTGGATTCATGGAAGTTGCTTGGAAAGGTTTATTGATGAACAGGATCGCATGCCTTGGAGATCACCCGCCACCCACAGGTCGCCACTACCTGTTTGCCCAAACTGGTCTGAACCAACTGAATACCACCACTGGTTATAAGTATCAAGTCATTTTCAAGATGAAGCACAGATACTTTGGTCACCAAATGCGGAGAGGGGACTCATTGGAAAAGGCCCCGATGTTGGGAAAGATGGAAGGCAAAAGGAGAAGGGGACAGCAGAGGAGGAGATGGTTAGATAGTGTCATCAATGCAATGGACGTATCAGAATAACAGAGTTGGAAGGGATTGTGGAGGTCATCTAGTCCAACCCTCTGCTTGGGAAGGAAACCCTATACCAGGAGTCTGGAACCTTAAACACTCAGAGAGCCATTTGGACCCGTTTCCCACAGAAAAGAAAACACCGGGAGCCACAAAACCCTTCCCGTGCCTGACTATTTCTTGAGCAGTCACAAAACGAGCATATGTAGTTGAATTAAACGTTCTGCTTTATTTTCTGAAACTTTTCTTTTCTTGGATTTATCCATGGTTGGCCTACCGGGGGTTGAAAAGCTCAATAAATTGCTTGCTGGCGGGTGTCACACATTGGTGGTTGTGATGCATATTTTGAGTAAGAAGGAGCTGCAGCAGAGGGGTGAAAGAGCCATATGCGGTTCCAGAGCCACAGGCTGCTGACCCCTGCCCTACACCATTCCAGACAAGCTGTCCAGTCTTTTCTTAGAAACCTTCAATGTTAGAGCACCCACAACTTCT
Source organism: Coluber constrictor foxii (assembly GCA_038048745.1). Taxonomy (NCBI): domain Eukaryota; kingdom Metazoa; phylum Chordata; class Lepidosauria; order Squamata; family Colubridae; genus Coluber; species Coluber constrictor. The sequence continues at coordinate 97,750 of JAWJVD010000056.1, forward strand.
GGAGACAGGCGATTCCACTGGTTAATTGTCCTCACTGTTAGGAAGTATCTCCTTAGCTTCTGATTGCTTTTCTCCTTGATTAGTTTCCATCCGTTGCTTCTTGTCTTGTCTTCTGGTGCTTTGGAAAATAAATCGAGACCTTCCTCTTCTTTGTGGCCGCCCCTCCAATTTATTTATTGTTTATTTATTGATTCGATTTATATGCCGCCCTTCTCCGGAGACTCAGGGCGGCTTACAATGCGTTAAGCAATAGCCTTCATACTTTTGTATATACCTGCTTAGTAGGGCTTTTGGCCCCGCCTAAATGGTGTTCTTTTTTTTATATACAAAGTCAGCTTATTGCCCCCAACAATCTGATTCCTCGTTTTACCTACCTTGGAAGATGGAAGGCTGAGTCAACCTTGAGCTTGATGAGAGTTGAACTTGAAGTAATTGCAGCAAACTAAAGTGTGATTTAACAGCACTTTAGTCTGCTGCACCACCAAGGCTCTTATAATACTGCAAGACTAGTATCATGTCCCACCCTAGTCCTTCGTTTCTCTAGACTAGCCATACTCAGTTCCTGCAACCGTCCTTCATATGTTTTAGCACTCTAGCCCTTTAATTGTCTTAGTTGCTCTACTAATGATTGTTGGCCTTAGCATCTGAAAGTTCAAAGTTGTGAAGGTCTTTTTTTGGGGGGTGGGGTAGGGTGTGTTATGTCATTATCCTGATGGCTTCTTAAAAGCCAGCGAAGTCCGCTTTCCCTTCTGTATGTGTGCCCCAGAGAAAGGGGCCTCACGTTTCCTTCCGACAAGGGGAATGTAAGCCGATCTTGGCCACAGAACCCTTTGCTCAGCAATTTTGGGCTTGTTTTCATTGGCCGGCCCTGAAATCTGTTTGGAGATGCTGTACCTTTGCCAAGAGAAAGGCTCCGTTTGAAGGTTGCTTAAGCTCTGATTTTGTAGGAGAGGCGGGGCATGGGTAGAAGCGGGGACATCTAATTGGGCCTGAGGAAAGCCAGGCTCCGATATTGTTCAAACAGTTCTACAGGCTGAAAAAAGGAAGCATTCAGGGATGGGTGGTTCGTTTTCCCAAAGGGCCTTACGAGAAACTGGAATTGTGGTGGAGGGCTGAACCGTTAAAGTTCAGGAAGGTGCATAGAGAAAACAGGCATGCAAGTTGAAAAAATAAAGCAGTTGCCTTCGAAATAAAACCCATGCAGTTGTATGGTGTGTATGGCGTACACTGATTTACATTTGAGTTCTAATTTCTGATTGAGCTCACATGGGCCAGAAGCAGCGGTGGGTTGCCCATTATGTTGCTCCCGGTTCACCATGGATGCACCTGCCTTCCGTGCATATGCTTTGTTCGTGCACGCGCCTTCCTCGCATGCTCCCAGTTAGAGGTGGGTTTCAGCAGGTTCTGACCAGTTCTCTTCTGCCCCAGCTCTGGATTCCCAAGGATTGTGACACACACCAATGGTCCTTATCAAAGTTATAACGTACCAAGAATAAACAAAGTCCAGCAAAGGTTGGCAACCAGTCCAGAAGACAAGATACGATAAGACACTCACTCTTCAAAAATGCTCTTTAATAATTACACGTTGTTTCCAGCATGAAATTACTAACTGCGTGTGACTTAAATAGGCTATGGGAGTGGCTAATTATCCTCAAACCTTACTCTTGAGGAGACCTCCTCCTCCTGAGTAGCCACTCCTGCCTTTTGGCAGCCCTGCATGCTCGAGCATTGAGGAGAGGCTCCTCCACTTCGCTCTCTCCACTTGAAGGAGCCTCTGGAGGTTCTGAAGGCCCAGGCTGAGTCTCTACCTCTGGCATCACATCCTCTTCAGCCTCCTCGCTGTCCGACACGAGCACCAGCTTTGCAGGCTGCTGGCGTGACCCCACACCAGCCTCCTTGTCGTCAGAACCAGCCACGATCCACGCAGGCCGCTGGTGGGCCACAACAAGTTCTGGAGAACCGGTAGTAAGAATTCTGACTGGCCCCACCCCCATCTATTCTCTGCCTCCCAAGTCCCAGCTGATCAGGAGAAAATGGGGATTTTGCAGTAACCTTCCCCTGGATTGGAGAGGGAATGGAGATTTTATCTATCTATCTATCTATCTATCTATCTATCTATCTATCTATCTATCTATCTATCTATCTATCTATCTATCTATCTATCTATCTATCTATCTATCTATATGTTTTCTGAGGTTTTCGCAGGTGTTTGTATGTAGGTCTTTGGTTATTCGGGTCTTCTCCCGCGTAGAATTGGAAGTATCTTGGCAATGTTTCGACGAAGTCTCATTCGTCATCTTCAGGCTGGTGTTCTCATTGCTCCTGGAAGAACGAAGCCAAGAACACCAGCCTGAAGATGACGAATGAGACTTCGTCAAAACGTTGCCAAGATACTTCCAATTCTACGCGGGAGAAGACCCGAATAACCAAAGACCTACATACATACATACATACATACACACACACACACACACACACACACACACACACACACACACACACACACATATATATATATATACATACACACACACACACACACACACACACACATACACATATACACATTTCAATTATTTTGTTCTCCTTTTTGGTGAATGAAGCCACCCGCCTAAGTTATAGATGATTTATTTAAGATGTGCAACAGGAAATCATTTAAAAAGAAAGCCATCTGAAGTAAGTAATAATTTTGGCACAGATGAGAAATAAACTGCCTCCTGTTGTGCTGATTTTTCATTTTTAAAAATGAAAACAAACCCCGTTTGTTGAATTGCAGCTCATCTTCCATTGTTAATGAATCAGATTATTGAAGTAAACCTCAAACTGTAAAAAGCTTATTTATCATGAAATCCCAATCAGCTTTGGGGGGTTTTGTGCCATCCACACCCACCGTAACAATATAAAGACCATGTGTTTTTCTAAATATATCTTCAGATTTTCCTGGAGCATTTAAAATAAGATGTATGTATATTTCTCCCACCCCCTAGGATCAACATAATGATCTCCATCACTCCTTTGAGGCAATTAAAATAGGAACTTTGACATTTAAGATATTATTCTCCCCCTTCATTAAACAATTATAAATAATAGCAATAATTAGCAAATTTGTGCTATTCATTCTCCTGCGAAGTAAACCTTTCAGGTTAATAATCGGAGCTGTTAAGGCTCACCTTTTAATCAAAGGATTGACTGCTTTAAAGAAAACCGAAGGCACTGGTTTGCTTACAGATGATGGATAATTACGGAAGTCTGGGCCAATCTAAACACCGATGGACAGTTGAGGAGACTTAGCGGTTGCTCTAAAGCAGGGGTGCCTCATACTCAAGGCCTCGGGGCTGGATCCAGCCCATGGGGCACTTAGATCTGTCCCGCGGAGCCTCCCTGGAAAAAGTGAAGGACTGGCCTGCAGTGCTTCTGCCAGCGAAAATGGGCTCCCAAGCAGTGATGGGATTCACTCGTTGTAACGATTAGTTCGCTTCGCGCACCTCCTAGAGGCCAGTAGGCTTATTTCCAGACTTCTGGAACTTCCGGTAGGCCCGTTTTTCACCCTCCCCAGGCTCCAGAGGCTTTCCTGGTGTCTTCAGGAGGGTGAAAATGGCTTTCCCTGGGCTCCGGAGGCCCTCTGGAGGCTGGAAATGGGCCTGTTTTGAGACTTCTGGTACTTCCAGTAGGCTCGGTTTTTGCCCTCCCCAGGCTCCAGAGGCTTTCCTGGTATCTCCAGGAGGGTGAAAATGGCTTTTCCTGGGCTCCAGAGGCCCTCTGGAGGCTGGAAATGGGCCTGTTTTGGGACTTCTGGTATTTCCAGTAGGCCCTCCCCAGGCTCCAGAGGCTTTCCTGGAGCCTCCAGGATGGTGAAAATAGCCTCCCCCAGGCACTGAAGGCCCCCTGGAGGCCAGAAACAGTCCCATTTCTGGACTTGTGATAGGCCCATTTTTCGCCCTCCCAGAGCCTCCATGCCTACATCTACCTGGCATCCAAAACGGGCTGCATGGAGACTCCTGGGAGGGCAGAGCGGGGTGGGCGGAGTCAGCCAGTCCTTGGAACAACTGGTTCACTGAAACAGATTAAAATTAACATAAAATTAACATAAAATTAACATAAAATTAACATAACAAAACAAAACGGAGCTCCATTTTCACTGCCAGAGGGTTGCAGGAGACCGTGGCAGCCGAAAACAGCTCGGGCATCTGTTTTCACTAGCAGAGGGCTCGGGCCACCACACATGACCTGACCAGAGTGACATTCAGCTGGCCACATCCATGCCCATCCTGGCTACATCCACCCCGCCCCCTCGAGGTCAAACACCACCCTGATGCGGCCCTCAATGAAATTGACTTTGACACCCCTGGGCTAAAGGAATATTTCCCCATAACTTGGTCTGTTTTCCTTCTTCCTATCTAGAGGCAGAGAGTTTTCCAAATTCAGTGTAACCCGTGATGGAAAATATGCATTTCTGAGCTCTACGTTGGGCCATTTCCCCCGAGAAATTCGATCATTCCAGAGGGCCGTTCAAACCAGTCCAATTTAAGTGACTCATAATTCATTGGATCTATTGATTTGGGCAGGATGAATTTTCTCCACCGCCAGGCCCCACGGGGTTAAATAATAACAATTAAGTTGATTGTCCTCGTGGTACTGAACAGCTTTTATCTCCCTGAAAATCCAGCATGTTTCTCAGCCATTGGGGTGAGAAATCCCATGGAGCTGTAGGTTTTTAATACATGAAGTCCTTGACTTAAAACATTTCTTTAGTGACAGTTTGAAGTTACAATGGCATTTTTTTAAAAAAGCGACATGATCATTTTTCACACTTACGACGATTGCAGCCTCCTCATGATCACGTGATCAGAATTCAAACACTTAACATTTATGATGGTCGCAGTGTCCCAGGATCCCATAATCCCTTTTTGCAACTTTTCTGAGAAGCAAAGTCCATGGGGAAGCCAGATTCACTTAACAACCGGGTGACTCATTTAACAACAGTGGCCAGAATGGTTATAAAATGGGCCAAAAGTCATTTAACAAACATCTCGCTTAGGAACAGAAATGTGGGGTTCCATTTTGTGGTCATAAGTTGAGGACCGCCTGTAGTACAACGATCTCCCCATCCGATACTGTATCTTGTTAAACATGACTTGAAAAAAATGAGAATTAACTTAGCTACATTTTCCATCGCTTTTTTTTTTTTTTGCTGTTAATTTTGCAAATTATTCTTTGGCTTGGCTTCTTTAAATAACGGGGCATTTATTTTAGTCCCTCCTCCTCAAAATGCAGTAGTTCTTTAGGTCCTTCACATGAGCAGGCAGATAGCAGATTCTTTCAAAACATCATTTTCTTTTCAGTGGTGAAAAGGAACACCGAATTGTTGTGTTTGGAAGTAACTTGGGATCACTTCTCATTCAGCTCATTCTTGGTTGTACGACGGCACCAGTGATGGGTTTAAAAAATTTTTACTACTCGGTCTGTGGGTGTGGCTCAGTGGGCGTGGCACGGCTTGCTGGGTGTGGCATGGCTTGGTGGGCGTGGCTTGGGAGTGGCAGGAGAAGGACATTGTAAAATCTCCATTCCCTCCCCACTCCAATGGAAGGATACTGTAAAATCTTCATTCCCTCCCCACTCCAGGGGAAGGTTACTGCAAAATCCCCATTTCCTCCTGAGCACCCGACCTGTGGAATGAGCTACCTCCTGGAATACGATTGATCCCGGACCTCCGCGCTTTCCGAAAGGCCCTGAAGACTTATTTCTTCCAACAAGCCGGCCTAGCTTAAACCGTTTTAATGGGGATTTTAAATTTTTAAATGTATTGATTCTGGGTTTTAAATTGGGATTTTTCGATTTTGTAGATTTGGGATTTTAAGTTGGTAATGCCGATGATTTAATTTATTTTACCTTTTTTTAAACTTTTGTACTATATGTGTTTTAAGTCTGGCTGTTCACCGCCCTGAGTCCCCCTGGGGAGAAGGGCAGTATATAAGTTGAATAAATAAATAAATAAATCAGCTGAGACTCGGGAGGCAGAGAATAGATGGGGATGGGGCCAATCAGAATTTTTACTACTGGTTTTCCGAACTACTCAAAATTTCCGCTACTGGTTCTCCAGAACTGGTCAGAACTTGCTGAAACCCACCTCTGGATGGCACTAAGAAAGAGTTGAAATTATTATTTTTTTTGTTTCTCTCCCAGCTAGAAATTGGGTATGGCTAGTTTAGTAAAAAGACGGATGAGGGATGATGACAACACTGATAGCAGTGTTCCAATATTTGAGAGGCTGCCCCAAAGAAAAGGGAGTCAAGCTATTCTCCAAAGCACCAGAAGGCAGGACAAGAAGCAATGGGTGGAAACTAATCAAGGAGAGAAGCAACCTAGAACTAAGTCGAGAAATTTCCTGATAGTGAGAACAATTCATCAGTGGAAAGGCTTGCTTCCAAAAATTGTGGATGTTCCAATATTGGAGGTGTCACATGCGCGAGGGGCAGGGGGTGTTTGGGGGGGGGGGGTCATGCACATAAGCACAGAGTGTGTGTGCATTGCATTGTAGGTGCTGGCACATGCCCGCACTCTCAGCACACAACGAGGAAAAAGATTAGCCATCACTGGTATAGAGACTCCTCCTTTGAGCAGGGGGTTTCACTAGAAGACATCAACTCTATTATTCTACGTCACATTTTATGTCTATGATCCAGCTGCCTCTTGCAAGCCAATTGTCAGCCCTGGAACCATTTTGGAAATCTTCAGGGCTGCCACAGCAAAGCTGGTTGCTGCTGTGGGAATGTTAGGGGGGAGATAGAGATAACTGGGGGAAACTGTAGCCAAAATAACATTCTTTCCCATGGGAGCCAAGGATGTCCCTACCAGGTATTCGGTCTGATATTTGCACTATCTCTTATCTCTCCCTTATTCGATTATCCATCCATCTGTTCCCACACTGTATAGTATCCTGAGTCCTCTTTCTCATTTAGCTCTAACGTTAGTTTACTCTTTTCGGCACACTCTAAAACTTTCTGGATTGTGTGTTGCTCTGGTGGTATCTCCTTTCCTTTCCAGTGTTGTGCGTAAACTATTCTTGTTGCTGTGATAATGTGTACAATTAAATACCTCTTTTTTCCCCTCATATTTCCTCTTTAGTACTCCCAGGAGATAAGTTTCCTAACCTATCCCCTGCAAGACTTGCTAAAATATACCCAAACATAAGCCCCAAATGCTGGAAATGTGGATACCACCAGGGTACCTTCTTTCATATGTGGTGGTCATGTCCCAAAGTGATTAGGTATTGGGGGGAAAAATCCAAAATTGGTTACAAGAAGTAATTAAAGAAAAAATTGAATTAGTTTTTAATCAACTTCTATTCCCAAGCCTTTTCTATTCTTGTAGCTTTGATTGCTGCCTTCTTGCAGAAGAGGGTTGGGCTGTTAAATTTTAAAATTCATGCTGTTATTTTCAACTTGTTTCCTTAGCCCTAACAAGCATGGCCTCCACTGTTTCATCAAAATAATAATAATAATAATAATAATAATAATAACAACAACAACAACAACAACAACAACAACAACAACAACAACTTACATTACATTACATTGGAACAGCTTACATCCTCCGACGATACCTTAACAGTTCCTAGGTTCTTGGTTAGGATTCAAGCTGCTGAGCTATTAACAAGCCTCAAAGACTGTGAATCTCACTAAAGATTAATAATAATAATAATAATAATAATAATAATAATAATAATAATAATAATAATAATACGTCGAGTTTTATTACGCCATCGATTTTCTTGGCAGCAATGACAATTCAACTGGTTTGCAGCAATATTATCTTAAAGCAGTCTGGAATTCAAGATTTCCTCTGTTAAAATGAGTCCTCTGTCCATATCATTTTGACCTTTTGACCGTTAGCAATCCGGAGGAGGATGGTGATTCAATAGATATTGCATTTCGAACATTTAAAAGCTTTTGATCAAATACCTCCTCAAAATTGTGAGTAAACTTGGCATGAGATAAAAGGGCAGATTCAGGTCTGGCTTTGTAATTAAAGAAGAGGAGGTGAAGAATTATTTTCAGCCCAGGAATGCAAGAATCGGTGAGATTCTATATTAAGAGGCCGGCTGGTTTTTTTTGTTTTTTGTTTTAATTTCATCATTAATAACCCAACATGAGAAAAAACAGCCACAAAATGGTTAGGTTTGCTCTGGACATCAAACAATTGAAGATGGTTGAAATAAAAAGGATTGGAAGGAGTCCCATAATGAACTCATCCATAGTTAAAGGTCAGTGAAATGGAATTTTGTGATTCAGTGGAAGTGTGAAGTGATTCACCCACAAACAAACAAACAGATAGACGGAGGCCTGGCTTCAGATATACATCAAATGAGCAGTTGTTGATCATGAAAATGATCTTGGGGTCATGTTGGAGAGCAAAATTTGGATTTCACCACTGCATTCAACCTGGATGACTGAGACTGAGGTTCTCAGTCATCCAGGTTACTGTTGTCCCAAAGGTCCTTTTTCAGGAGGCAGTTGGGCTTTCTTGTTTTTTTTCTTCTGGAGATGTTTCACTTCTCATCCAAGAAGTGAAACATCTTCTTCAGCTCTGACAGGATAGCGGGGAATGGAAGGATTTATCTTCCTTGCAGACAGCTTCTTACTAACCGTAAAGTAGCAAGTAGGTTGAATCCTCCATCTTTTTCCATTCTCTTTCCTACTCCTACCACTAGGTGGCAATGAAATGGCACCGACCTGCATACTTTGTGGCCTTCAGACCCCCTGCGAAACCACTTTCGTGCTGAAAGTTGGGGGGAAATGCTGACCAGTTGAGAACCTATTAGTTGCCTCCTGCCCAAAAGTGGGATTCACTTACCACCCCTACCAGTTCACAAATGAGTGTGGTTGCATGCGCGATTCGCTCACACGCGCCACCTCTGTGCATGGGCACGACCTTCTGCGCATGCATAGTAGTTGTGCATTGTTTCCAGGTGGGTGGGCGGAGCCTCCTGCAGTCACCGCTAATGGTTCGTGCGAACCGGACAGAATCAGCTGAATTCCACCACTGCTATTGCCCATCCTGCTTTTCCCCGGTGTCTAATTTGACCAGGGTTATTCCTGAACCGTTTCAGATAATACAATGTATTATCTGAAGGCATTCAGATAATAAGTAAGGCATTGCAAAGTGCCTACTCCCCAATTCAAACAGAGAAAATTTAAACAATGTTAGTTAGCATGCATTGGGTGGTAAAGGTACATTTAGAGTTTGGAAGATAGGAAGACGTCCCTAGCAAATGATGAGGATGATTCATAATATGAAACTTTTGGTCAAAAATTCCAAAGCATTTACAGCAGCTAGGTTATTGATTGGACAATATTGGAAAAAAGATATTCTACCTACTATTGAAGAATGGACCCTGAAGGTGGCTAGTTTTGCAGAAATGGCAAAGATATCTGCATATTTAAAAGATAAGACCCAAGAAGCTTTCATCTGGGAATGGAAGAAATGGATAGACTATGTGCAGAATAAATATCAAACAAAGAAGTATCAGATAGCTTTTAGCTGAATGTTAAGTATGAATTGTTATATAGAGACACAATGGTATATAGAAAATGTTATGTTGTGTTGAAAGTCATAGTATATAGGGTATAAAGCAACTGGGGGGGGAATTAGAATTATGATTTGGATTAGACAGAAGTTGTTATTTGGATGTAGAATGTTATGTAGAATATGCTATGTAGAAAGTTATAGTATATACAGGGAGTAGAGTAATTGGGGGGAACTATGATTTGGATTTTATTTTGTAATATTTGGGATAGATTATGTGTAGATATTATAAATTAAGGATGGAACAGATAGTTACTACTTGGATGTTATCTAGAAATTTTTTAGTAATGACAAGGGGTAGAGTAGATGAGGGAATTGTATGATATGACATGATTAGGATTTCACCTTTTTATTAATATTTGGGGAGTTAATATGAATACTAATTTTTAAAGTTATAAGGGAAGCCAAGGGAGGGGAGGGATGGGTTAGGGGGGATAGGGGGTAGGGGGGGAAAGGGGAGGGAAATCTGTATTTGTAAAACTTTTTCAATAAAAAAAAAAATTCCAAAGCATCCAGGAAGTTATTAAAGGGATCAGAATGTCAGGGAAGGGGTTGTTTTAAAGAAAAGGGAAGGAAAGAAAATCCTTTCTCCCTGGAACTATTTTAGAAATCTCCAAGAACCTAAAACACATTGGATAGTTTATTTGATAGGCAAGCTACTTTTAATGCTCATTTTGGTCTTTTCCCTTCCGTCGTTGCAAAGCCTTAAGAAACTTGAACCCAAACAGGAAATCTGTAAAACAACAATAAAGCCTTGGTTGAGATAAGTTTTCTATAATTTACTTTGGGGTTTTTTCAGGGAGTTTGTTGCGTTGTGGTGGAACTGTGGATGTTCACATTTAACTGGAAGCTGAACAGGCTGCGTATGCTATGATAGTGGAGATAGCATTGTTATTATGGGAATAATGGCAGTCAAAAGAAATGAACATTTGGGACCCTTGCAGATTTCAGCAAGCTTTCAGGCCCTTTGCAAACTTTTCTACGTTAAAAGCAAAACGGTAGACTTTCTTTTAACTTGATTTTGATCTCAGATGAGACGTATCTCTGTAGTAGGCTGAGCAACAGTCCAGAAATGGTTTGCTGTTGTTTTCTGGTGAAACCTTCTTTCAAGCATCCTAACAAGTGTAAGCCCCTAGAATTGTTTGGAGTTCACCCATCCAAGCATGAACCCAATCTAAACGTGCTTAGCTTTTTGAGCCGAGACCAATTCAATTCCTTGCTGAATTAGAAGGATGCAAATCAAAGATCCAATTTGAATTTGCATTTCTATTTGAATTATTAATTCAAACTGAATTTGTGATGCGATCCAATAAAAGCATATGTGCAAAACTCCCATCAAACCTTCAAAGAGAATCTGATTATTCAACTTGTAGGTTGAGATTCAAAGAGGAGCTTTGATTGTATCAAAATTCAATCTTCAGGTTGAAATTTCACAGAGTCTGGAAAAAAAATGGGTTATACCATTCCGGTCCAGTTAGATCTATTTCTTCTTGGTTTACATGAACACACTCTGAACGTGCAAAATTTGAGAAATGGTTTTTATCTAACTTTGCCTAGGAATACCTGGAGTTGGAGGCAGGGATTTCTCTTTGCGAAAAATGTGAAATTTCACACAATGTGGCATTTCCCACAATCAAGACCAAATCATTTGCTGACATTGTGGAGTAGGATATGTGCCTCTCTGCTTGGGTGGCCCTCAAGTCTTAGACTTAGGCAATCAAGTCTTAAACCCTCCTGTCTTAGCTGAGTTTAATTTTTTAAAGATTACGTAAAAATGAAATGGGAAGCTGAATTGCTAGAAAGCAAAATGTCTGCCCCTGGGACCATTTTTTAAAAACAGAATTCTTCTGAGCCTCATAGGCTTTCTTAGAAAATAAAAGAAGAGTAGATGATTGAAGCCTAGAACTTGACCTTTATGTCTATGTAACCTAGAAAAAGAGGGATGTGGTGGCTCAGTGGCTAAGATGCTGAGCTTGTCGATCAGAAGGTCGGCAGTTCAGCAGTTCGAATCCCTAGTGCCGCATATTGGAGTGAGCTCCCGTTACTTGTCCCAGCTTCTGCCAACCTAGCAGTTCGAAAGCACGTACAAATGCAAGTAGAAAAATAGGGACCACCTTTAGTGCCTTTGGCGTTTAGTCATGCTGGTTACATGACCATGGAGACATCTTCAGACAGCGCTGGCTATTCGGCTTTGAAACGGAGATAAGCACTGCCCCCTAGATTCGGGAATGACTAGCACATATTTGCGGAGGAATCTTTACCTTTAACCTAGGGAAAAAAAGGAGATGAAAGACTGAGATATACAGTATCCTGGAAGCCTAAAAAGGCTTAGAGAAAGACAAAGAAGTCTTACCACTTGTTTTCAAAAAGTATCTGCTTTGAAATTAGCCAGGGAGGGCGAGATCCCTTCCATGTTATCAACATTCAAAACAGGCCTCTTGGATTTCAAAGGTTCCTTATCTCAATTTGGCCCAGCTGAAGGGTTATCCAACTGCAGTTCTTTTTTTTTCAAAGTCAAAATGCCGGAGAAGAGATCGAGAAATAAGGAGAGTCCTTGAAAAAGACATAACAGGTGCGAAGGGAGGAAACCACACTGCAAAAAACCTGCAATCTTGCATTCTGAGTCAGTTCTCCATCATGGTATAATTGGCCATAAAGGTGTATAAATTGACATGCCTGCTTGAGGCACTGGGGCAGCATGCAAATGTTGATAATCAGTCCTCACCATCATTCTAGCCACTGCAAGATGAAGAGCCTTGGTGGCGCAGCAGACTAAAGTGCTGTTAAGTAGCACCAGCTGCCTGCAATTGCTGCGAGTTCAAATCTCACCAGGCTCAAGGTTGACTCAGCCTTCCATCCTTCCAAGGTAGGTAAAATGAGGACCTGGATTGTGGGGGCAATAAGCTGACTTTGTATAAAAAAGAACACCGCTTGTGGGGGCCAAAAGCCCTACTAAGCAGGTATATACAAAAGTATGAAGGCTATTGCTTAGCGCATTGTAAATTGTCCTAAGACTCCAGAGAAGGGCGGCATATAAATTGAACCAATAAACAATAAACAATAAGGCCCCGTCCGCATGTTTCCAACCTATATGGTCCTGAGTGTTCCTTTGCCTGCAATACTTGCTGATGTCATTGCACCATCTTTAACAGATTGGCAGATTAATAGAGTTGGAAGGGACCTTGTAGGTCATCTAGTCCAACCTCCCCACCCCACTCCAAGCAGGAGACCCTATACCATTTCTGACAGATGGCAGTCCACTTTCTTGGTTTTTCTTTTCCTTCCTTCCTTCCTTCCTTCCTTCCTTCCTTCCTTCCTTCCTTCCTTCCTTCCTTCCTTCCTTCCTTCCTTCCTTCCTTCCTTCCTTCCTTCCTTTTCTTTCTTTTTCTTTTTTTGAAGATGTTTCGTTTCTCCTCCAAGAAGCTTCTTTAGCTCTTCCTCACCATCCGGTCAGAGCTAAAGAAGCTCCTTGGATGAGAAGCAAAACGTCTTCCAAGAAAAACCAGAAGGTCCAGATGCCTCTTGAAAAAGCACCTTTGGGTTTATCTCACAGGGTTGGGTTGATAAAATCCTTTCAAATGACACAAGGTAAATACAGGTATAGTAGCTCTCCTAATTCCAGATACAGATTTACAGCTTAAGAGGGTTGGAAGGGACATTGTAGGTGATTTAGTCCAATCCCCCACCAAAGCAGGAGACCCCACATCATTTCTGACAGATAGCAGTCCAGTCTCTTCTTCAAAACTTCCAGGGATGAAACTCCCACAACTTCTGAAGACAACTTCTGTTCCATCTGTTGATTGTTCTCATCATCAGGAAATTCCTCCTTATTTCCAGGTTGAATCTCTCCTTGTTCAGTTTCCATCCATTATTATTCCTTGTCTGTCATATGTTCTTCCAAGGACAGCCGTGCATCCAGAAGGACACCCAGATTGCGAGCCCTCTCTGAGGGGGCAAAGTTTCACCCCCAATAGCCAGCGATGGAACCAGATGGCTAGATCAGGACGTCGGAAGCCATAGCCACTCAGTCTTGGAGTTGTTGAGTCTGAGCCTGTTTCTCCCCATCCAGATCCGCACGGCCTCCAGGCAGCGAGACATCACGTTAAGGGCATCATCGGGGTGGTCTGGGGTGGAAATGTACAGCTGAGTGTCATCAGCGTACAGATGACATTCCACCGCAAAACCACGGATGATCTCGTGTTTCGTGACCCAAACGAGGTAACATCATCAATGCTCCTAATGAAGTCACCTCGTTTGGGTCATGAAATGCAAGAAAAGGAGCAAACTTAGACAGCATCAAGAACCCTTTACACTGGTGGGGGTTTTTTTCCACCCTGGGTTTTGCAACTCTTCCATTGCATCTCAGAAGGGGCTTTATTTGGCACGCGATGCAGACCTCTGTCGAGGGGTCCTTGGGCGGCTGCACCCGCAACACTCGAGCCGTTGTGTTTTTCAGGGTGAAGTGGAGGATTTAGCTTGAGCCAATAGAGTTTCTGTTGACCCCCTCGTCTGTGAGCGGGCAGTTCCTAGCAACTTGAAAACACCCTTGTGTATTTGTGCAGATGATGGATTAGCCGCCATTATTTGCCGAGAAGATTATAAAGAGGAGAGGAAATGTCATGGGCACAGATAAATGGGCATGTCAATATTTGGGGCCAAGGCTGGAAGAAAAGGGGGGAAAGTGATTCCGAATGACCTTAGATCAAATGAAAGTTGTCCTCTCCCTCCCTCCCTCCCCTTTTGCAAGTTACCAATGCAGCTGTCGAGGGTCTGAATGCTGGCGGGGGAAACGTGGTTGCTAAGACATCCCAGGTTGGTGGGTTTGACTTTCGCTTTGAATTCAATAAGGTTATCTGCGCTCATAGCCCCTTTTAAGCTCTCGCCAGTCAAGGAATTCCTGGGTCAGTTACACAAGGCTCCAAAAGTAGGACTGTTTGCAAATACTGAAGTGCACACAGCGCAGAATATTTCAATAGCGGTGCATTTTCCCCCTCTTGAACCCCAAGGGGTTGACCTTATCCTAAGAGGCGCTGCCTTTTAAGCGAGGCATTTCATTCTTCATTGTTCCTTCTTCTTTAAGCAGCTTAGAACATTTATTATTATTATTTGTAAGACTGGGATCATTGAGCAATGCATCTTTGCCCTCCAGAGGTGATTCTTAGCTCACAATTTTGGCCCTAAAATCCAACCACATCAAATCCGGTTTTCTGAATCATATCCTAAAATGGAATGATATCACGGCTCTTTCATGATGCTTCTACTATGACCTTTAAAAGCATATTTCAGAATATGAGGCATAATTCTAACCACACTTCTTGAACAGGTTAACAGAGTTGGAAGGGATCTTATAGGTCATCAAGCGGGAGATCCTACACCATTTCTGACAAATGGCGGTCCAATCTCTTCTTGAAAGTCTCAAGTGAAGAAGCTCCCACAACTTCCGAAGGCAACTTCTTCTGTTCCATGGGTTGATTGTTCTCACTGTCAGAAAGTTCCTCCTCATTTCTAGGTTGAATCTCTCCTTGGACAGTTTCCATCCATTATTCCTTGTCTGGCCTTCAGGTGCTTTGGAAAATAGCTTGACCACTTCCTCTCTGTGGCAGCCCCTCAAATATTGGAAGACTGCTATCGTGTCTCCCCTGGCCCTTCTCTTCTCTTCATTAGACTAGCCATGCCCAGATCCTGTAACCGTTCTTCATATGTTTTAGTCTCCAGTCCCCTCATCATCCTGGTTGCTCTCCTCTGCACTTTTTCTAGAGTCTCAACATCTTTTTTATGGTGTGGTGACCAAAACGAGATGCAGTACTCTAGGTATCATCTTAAAAAGCTAAAGGTTCCTCTCGCACATACGTGCTAGTTGTTCCTGATTCTAGGGAACAATTCTCATCTCTGTTTCAAAGCCGAAGAGCCTGCACTGTCTGAAGATGTCTCCATGGTCATGTGGCCGGCATGACTAAATGCCGAAGGTGCACGGAACGCTGTTACCTTCCCACCAAAGGTGATCCCTATTTTTCTACTTGCATTTTTTACGTGCTTTTGAGCTACTAGGTTGGCAGAAACTGGCCAACCTGGCCAAATAATGGGAGCTCACTCCAGTATGCGACACTAGGGATTCGAACTGCTGAACTGCTGACCTTCTGATTCGACAGGCCCAGCATCTTAGCTACTGAGCCACCGCATCCTTACTAAGGCTTTATAGAGTGGTATTAGTACCTCACTTGATCTTGATTGTATCCCTCTGTTAATGCAACTTAATGTTCCTAAAGATTGGGCCAACTGTATCTGACTTACTTAATGGTATCCAGTTAAACTTTTTTGAAATAGAATTTGGCTCAGGATTTCCCCACCAATCAATTTTTCCACCAAGGCTGTGATAACGTTGCATCTCCTTTTCTCTCCTTCCAGGTGAATGGGAATCTAAGGGGAGCTCTCTTTCTTATGAGTATGAAAATATAATATCATGGAAGAAAGCAAAGTTGGACTGTCCTGTTTTCAACCCAGCAAGTTCCATGTATGGAATTGGGACTACACATAGACTTACAGGTAAGATGATTTATTGGTCATTTCTATAGACAACAATCTAATCACCTAATGCACAAAATTGGTGCTAGAGAAGAGTCAACAGAATTCAAGAGGGCTTGGACTTAGATTGTTTGTGGGAACGTAATGATTCTAGGCTGATTACTCACCTGACTCCATCCCCAAGCTTTGCCTGGTCTTCTACACTTCCCTTTTTTCAAGTGATCAAGTGAGTCATTGCTGCATCTCCTCCTTTTTCTCATCCAATAAGATTCTAGCAATAGTGTGTACTAACAGCCCTCAGGTACCCTATAGTGAGATTGGAATTCCAGGTCAAGTCTTTTGCTCCATCCCATGAAATTCCATGCAGAAAAGTAGAGGACGGTAAGAGATATTATTCGAATCATGCGATGTTATCAGGACGTGGGGGACCATTGAACGATGTGACGCTTTATCTGCTGTCTGAAATGACACGGCTTGTCCTAGGCGTAACTACACTTCCTGAGCAGGGGTCAGCTTCAAAAATTTTAGCAAGGGGTTTTCTGCCCAGTTGCTGGGTGGGCGTGGGCATGGCCTATTGGCCTCCTGCACCATGGCGGGGTGGTGGTGCATTTTTGCCTTCCCCTGGCTCCAGAGGTTTTCCTTGAGCCTCCAGGAGGGTGAAACGACCTCCCCAGGCTCCGGAAGCTCTCCAGAGGCTGGAAACGGGCCCATTTCCGGCCTTCCTGAACTTCCGATAGGCTTACTTTTTGCCCTCCCCTAGGTGCCTTGCACTTACCTGCATCCAAAACGGGCCTCGTAGGGACTCCTGGGAGGGGCAGAGTGGGGTGGGCGGGGCCAACCAGGAGTGGATTTTGGGGGCACAGAATCTTAGCTAGAGGTTCTCCTGAACCCCCGTGAACCCCCAGCAGCCCACCCATGTTCCTGAGGGAGAATTAGATCCCCATAACAGGTCTCAAACAGAATGTGTTAGTTAATTAGTTGATTTACTTTATTGTCATTGCACCTCATACAACGAAATTAAATGCCATCTTCAGGGTACATTGTAACTATAAAATAAAACACAAATACACATCCTTCACATTCTATGCGATTGAATTGAAAACTCCTGATTATTGCATTAATATTGCACTATACCGTAGAATTCAATATAGTTACTGCTCTGGGATAGAAGCAGTGGTGGGATTCAAATAATTTAACAACCGGTTCTCTGCCCTAATGATTTCTTACAACAACCAGTTCATCAAACTGCTCAGAAAGTTAACAACTGGTTCTCCCAAAGTGGTGAGAACTGGCTGAATCCCACCACTGGATTAGCTGTTTTTCAGCCTTTTCGTCCTTGTTTTGATTGACCTGTACCATCTGCCAGATGGTAATAGTTCAAAAAAAGAAAAAAGAAAAGAAGAGAAGAGAAGGGAAGGGAAGGGAAGGGAAGGGAAGGGAAGGGAAGGGAAGAGAAGAGAAGAGAAGAGAAGAGAAGAGAAGAGAAGAGAAGAGAAGAGAAGAGAAAAGGGTGCCCAGGATGAGATGGATCTTTAAGAAAGTTTTGAACTGGATAGCTCAGCAGACTAATGCATTGTGCGTTGTGATTAACTCCAGCTGTCTGCAATTACTGCTAGTTCGAATCCCCAGGCTCAAGGTTGACTCAGCCTTCGTCCTTTCTAAGGTGGGTAAATTGAGGATCCAGTTTTGTGGGGGCAATAAGCTGACTTTGTATAAATACACAAAAGTATGAAGGCTATTGCTTAACAGCATTGTAAGCCGCCCTGAGTCTCTGGAGAAGGGCGGCATATAAATCAAATTTACACACACACACACACACACACACACACACACACACACACACACAGACCCCTTTCTTAAGGCAGCCAGAGCTATAAATCTCTTCCAAGGAGGGGAGAGGGCAACCAATGACCCTCTGGGCAATGGGACTGCCAAATTCCCTTTATAGCATAGAAAGCACCGCAAATTACCTTGATTTTTCTTTTCTTTTCTTTTCTTAGATTTATCTCAAGCCCAACCATTCTTTGAGGTCATTAAACTGGCAAGGTAAACTCAGATCATTTCAACCGAAGCAAACAATAGCTTTGCTGTTATCCATGCCAGGAATGGAAGAGTTAGGACATCTTCGTGAAAGCTTGCTTTCAAACGGGTTGCTAGGCAGAGATGGACCAGAAGTGTAGCCCCAATTTGGGGACACGTT